>RCWM02000360.1:357500-957500 GCA_003667255.2 Euschistus heros
TTAGTTACAACTATAGCTGTATTATCGATTGTGTGTCAAGAAGGTGATCTGCGTTAAAGACGGCAAATTTTTTATTTGCTTATTTAATATATTCACAAATAAATTCTTTTCAAGATGCTGGTTAGGTATCGATTCGGAATTGTATCCTACAGCTTTATGTAACCTTCTACCTGGTTTGTCTAAATAAATGTTCAAAACATTTTTATGTATTTTAATATATTGAAAATAACTGACACTAATTATCATTATCAAATGAAGGTTATTTCTGCTAACATAGACATGCACTAATAGATCCTCAAGTAAATAATAAGGTGTAACTAATCCATATTATTACAACGATATAATGTCATTTTTTTTTTTTAACTTTTATTATGTGTTTCTTTTTTAAGACGCAAAAATTCAAAAATTTGAGTAAAGAATCCAAATGTTAGATGGAGGGGATATACTCATATTTAAAATAGGCAAGGGGAATAAAAAGGGTTCTTTGAGAGGACTTGTAACTAAGGAAGGAGATGCCGGAGGAACGAGGAACTCAACAGAATGGCCTAGAAGGTAGTGAATGAACGTGCGATTCCGACCTAACACTTTAGATAACACCTCATTTAATGTAAATAGTGTGCTCACCTATGAACAGATCAATTGTAAAATCATCCATAGTTTCACTTTTTATTATATTCATAGTAAATATTATATATTCACCAACATAATTAATTATTAATGACATCATTGCCACTAATGAACGTATAATTGGTCATATGGTACGATAGTAAGTATCCAATTACTCAGACTCTAATATTTGTGGACTATTGAATCGCACGGATAAAGGATGAAAAGATATAACTAACACTCAAGATGTGGTAGCAAAATCGCAAGTAAATTTGTTAAAAATTCGCTGTAAGTAATAAATAGCACGAGTAATACATTTAAACGTGCTAAGCACATTCCATTCCTTTATATTATATTTCTAAACTGCAAATCCTCTAGCATTTCAACTTTTTTCCTACACTAATCCCCATCAATCCCCAGGGCGTTTGAAAAGGAGATGACTTCGGGATCGTCTTGTATAAAACTTTCATTGCAGGGTTGCCAACGGGTAGTTTTTCTACAAGTCGTCATCGTGTCATTATAATCTTAATTTAGTAACTTTGTAAAATATATTTTGTGGTACAGTTGTAAATTTCTATAAATAAATAAAAAAAATGATCAATTAACTGAACATGAATAATGTGTATTTAACCCGAAGTATCCAATACTGGAAAATAATTCTAGTTACAAGCTCACTTTACATAACAAACGACATGGATTTAAGGTTGGATAAACTTAATCAATACCTAACCCAAACAATACTCCACAATGTAGCTTATTACATGGTTATGATTATACATGATTAAACTTTAATTCGCGGAGTACCCACGAAATGAATCGACCTTTTGACCTTAGTTTGGATAGTTTGCTAACCTTTAAGATAAACCGCTGTTCTTGCTCCAGTTGGTCTAAATAAGGACGTTAAACTGGAATAAAAAAAAAGTAATCAACATTTTAGTTTTAGGAAAGTGCTCCAATGCGGTTAGTTACACGTTTCCAATTTTACAAGTCCTGGTACCACAAATAATGTGATAGTTAGCACACTGTTTGCATTTGAATATTACACTCCGATCATGTTTCAAATATATTTTAATACGTTATTAAGTTTCTTGATATTAACGGCGAAATAATATGAAGTAAAAAAAAAAATACTAGTACTATGTTCTTTCAACTTTTAGTCGTTATGCAGCATTATTTTGAAACATTAATAAACGATGTTAATTTACGTTTCTATTGTTGGTTTGTGGCTTTTCCAAGTAAAGGTGCTTGCACCTAGGAACTGTTGACTGTATCACTTGCAATAGACTGGATGCTCACTGAGACGACTAGACATAATCTCACCTCTAGAGGAGCGAGACTAGCGGTATCTGGTCGCCTATAACGGCTAGGAGCACAATGAGCTCTATCTCAGGCCCTCATCTAGCCTCATAGCAGTTAGTTAGCGGGGTAATTAATTGACACTGGCCTCTGAGGGGGAAATTCACAGATTATTGCCAACCCAATCTTATCTATTATCAGTAGCAGCGGCTTACAAGCTGTATCCAACACAATACTCAAAATATCCAATTTGAAGAAAAGAAAGCATAATGATTTATACCGCGTCGTTTCAAAAGTCCTTTCATTATTTTGTTCAACTAAAAAATTCGCACAAGCAGCGCTTGACATCAGGGCTTCTCTTCTCAAAATCGGATAACAAGGTATGTTATGTATGATTAATCAAGTAGATTTTTTTTAATCTTAAATGATAACAAATCGGCTTATACATTTATTTTCCAAACAGTACAGAAGTAAGGACATATTACCAATCTGTATACCGTTTCTCATAGCTTCCTTCTAAAAATATGTTAACATCCATCAATCCTAATTTTGAAATTCAACAGCCATTTTGGATATACCAATACCGAAATTCCCGTCTTTAAACTGTGTTAAAAATAATTTATACACACATCTCATCATGCTCTTCACCACATGAAAAAAAAAATATTGCAAATATAGTATAATATAATATAGAATTCATTTCTAATTTTATTATTATTACATATATGTTTAAATGCTAGTATCTAGGTAGCTGATTTTTAAAAATAATTAAAGATTTTAAATTATCAAAGCCAAAATATAGCACCATAAGTTATAATATTATTGTACTTTTTGGGGACCAAGTGTCCTAGAATGAAGATTGCTTTTTATTTTTTTTCACGGTGTGACGTGACACATAGTGACTTTTAGTAACACTGAACCAAATAGAAAAGCACCCTTTTACAACTTGGCACTTGGAATCGTTACTCACGGAATACCACAAAGGAATGGCGCATACACTGATTGTGAGACAAAGATCATTTTCAATTTTCATGTTGCAAATCTTGCCAGCCTGTATAACTGATTGCATATCTTTTTATTTTAAACTGCATTTAAAATATGATGGAATAAATCTTGGTTATACTTTGGTGGGTTTTTTCAAAAAATATGAGGGAAATAGATTGACCCTATGGAACACACGCATTAGAATTCATTCTTATTATTGTAGCAATAAGCCTCAGTTTAAACTATAAAATTCAATCTATTGCAACTAACCTGAGGTACTAGAAAAAAAAAGTGAGTTAATAATTATAAAAATTGAGAACTTATTCGCATTTAACACCTATCCTTTCATAGTAAGCTCCATAATCACTCAAATCCATTAGTTTCTCAACTTGCTTCCCACCCCATTCTTGAAAATCCTCCGAGGCGTCTGAAACGAAGATGGCCTAGAGACCTTCTAGTGTAGACGTTTTAATAAAGTGCTACTGATGAGTAGTTCTTTTCAAGTTTTAACATGTTATTACAGTCGTTGTCAATACATTTACTTGATGGATATATTCTGTACAGTTGTAAATTTTAATAAATGTATATATATAAAAAAATTGCATCTACTTGTTACAGTTAGGTTGCGAGAAATTTCATGTAGAATCCACAATCGCTTTGAAACACAAATTCGTATGTAATAGTGGAATGGCCAATATGCTGTTTATATAGTACTGCCTTTAGAATTCCACTGGAAATCCACCTGTTCCAATATGTGGCGAATCCAATCTTGTTAATGCCTACTTAACCTAAATTTTTGTTGATCTTAAATTTAAGCTAAAAGCATCAAGAAAACGTTTATCTCACTTAGAGCACATAAAATATTTTTTATGGCAATAAATAATGGTATTTACTTATTACAATGTTTAAACAGTTTCAGTCACAACCGTCATTCAGTAAATTTCCATTGTTTTCCCGAAAGTTATCCTAGACAATTCGCCCTTGAAAGCAGAAAGATAAACTAGAAACCGTTTGAAAATTTAATATTTCAGGTAAGAGAGAAATGTAAATTGAAAGCATTTGAGTATATTAAGGTAAAAAGCTAGCGTTAGAGTTTCTCTCTCTTAGGGAAGATGTCTCATTTCCTGCTATCATTGAATATTTCATAAATGGTCTCCTCTTTGAACATTATTAACAAGAGCGGAAATTTCCAAGTTACATAATTCCGTAATTAAAAGTAGGAGGCCGGTTGAAGCATAATATTTATTCAGTTTATGTAGAACTACTACAAAGTTCATGTTCCATTAATTGAACTTTTGTAGAACTAGAGAATAACTTTCTCAAATGAAGTACATTTGACCTCCCAGGAGCACAACCAATTTTTCTTAACTTACATTTTGAACTCTGGAGTATATACATAACCATTTGCAAGATGTGTTTTTTATACAGTTTAAATTGAAATTAATAAATGAAAAAAAAATTTGTTGTCATCGACTTTATTAATTTGTAATCCACTTCTGTCATTCATTTGATATTCATTACATATATATTCATTTCATTCAGGAAAAATGTGTAAATTAGGATTTATGGTTCATTTGCCTGTTATAATGGATTTTTATTCAAAGCATAATTTCAAATGGGGAATAATTATCTGGCTCAGTCTTTTTCCAGACAAAGGGTTGCATTGGCATGTCTCCTATTCAATATTACCAGAGGAACGCTATTGGAAACTTTGGTATCCTGGTAGATGGAACATATTTTTGCCGAACAGTCCAGCTTCTTGCCTACGCTAATGATATCGACATTACTGGACGCTTCTTCCAGGCTGTCTCCGATGGATTCTTTAAACTAGCAAAAGCAGCAAGAAACATGCTTCCTACAGGCTATCTCCGATGGATTCCTAAAACTAGCAAAAGTAGCAACAAAAATAGGTCTGAAAGTAAATGCAGCAAAGACCTAATATATGGTCACAGAGGTAATCCTCAGACCTGGTGAGGAAATCACAATAGGAGATTACTCTGTTGTAAAAGTCTCTAAGTTTGTATTTCTCGGATTTCTCGTTACTCATTACAATTTAATTGAGACAGAAATAAAACGAAGAGTCTTAGCCACTAACCGTGTATATGTAAAATACAATTTTATTCAGTAAATATGGTATTGTTGTTATAATTTTGGAAGCACATGGTATTCTAAAAGTAGAGTTAAAAATAGCTTCAAAATAAATGAATAAAATTTATAATTTTATGAACAGTCTCTAAATGAAAAGAACATCAATAAATAATAAAACGACAATAGTAAAATGACTGAGAAGTCATAAAGAAGTGACAAGGTGTGAGAATTATTTATTTAATTGTAATGATCCTTCTAATAAAATATGCGTGCCTCAACTTAAAATATGTAAAAAATTATTATAATTTATTCCAATGAAAAAAAAAAAAATCTATTAAAAACAGCATAAAACAGTTTTTAACTTATTGATTTGCTTTCCACGTTACAAGTATTAAAGTTCGCTAAGTAATTTCTTGAATGATTGCTGACGCAATGTCTAGAATGGTACTCTCCTCTCAAACTAATTAGTCTTACAGCTAATTAATTAAATTATTTACCTTTGTACTGAGCAAAGGTTGACTCATTTAATTATTAAAGAGAAAATCAGATCAGGGCGATATTTAAAAAAAATCCTTAACAACTTTTCTTCTCTTACTGAACTATATTTGATTCAACTATTCAGAGCCCAGAATCCGCTTTTTATAATATTTATGTTCTCATACCCATCTACTTAAGTTGAGGATACTCAAAGGGAAAAATGAAGATCCACATCTAGCAAAGACTTGATGAAGCGGGAGGAGGCTGAGAAGCTGGTAATTTGCATTTGCTCTTATTCAGTAGAGAGAGGCACTTACCATGGCGGTCCAATACCGCTGCCACCTAGATTACATTGTCTCCTCCTTCCACCTTCCGTCAAGAGCGGAAATTCTAAGATGTCGGTAGAGCCTTCTCTTTGCAATATCGTGTTACCGAGGTCGCTATTCCTTTATAACTTATTAGAAAAAAGAATTACGTTAAAAAGAAAAAGTATAAGCAGTGCTCTATAAATTTATTTTTTTAGTTTTATTTTTTTTTTAGTTTATAAGGACCTGCATGATAAAAATTTGTACATTGTAACAACCCCTAACCACCTGATTATATATGAAAAATTAAGGAAAACTTTAGAATGTTGGTAGCATCGGCAAAAATGAGCTTCATAGTCTTTAATTCAAATAAATCACGGACTAATACCAAAAATATATAATTATAGAATTGATCCTATAACCGTCCCAGACGTTTGAAAAGACGGCCTATGGATGGGTACTTCATTTCAAGTTACTGACATTGTCATAATATTTATTTCAACCCAAATTTAGCTATTCTATATATATATAATGCGCAGTTGTAAATATCAATAAAAATTAAATGAATCAAAGGCCCCCATGGGCCAGTTGGCTAAAAAAAAAAAAAATAATAACGTGGACCATGTTTTAGAGGGTGCTCTCTTTAACATCGATGCTCATAAGTTTTCTATTTTTTTTCTTATATGTGATTCATTTGTCTGTGGAAGATACTTTTAGTATGTTTACCTTCTAACTACTCCTAACAAAGCTGTGAAGTCAAAAATTGTCGCATATTTCATGCACTCTACAATGTGCTTATTGACTGAACTATTACATAACACGAACGAAATGATTTAGTGACTAGGGATGATAAAGCATTGCCACCAATAATAATAATAATAGAGGAGGTAATAAAAGCAATAAATAATTTAAAGAATGATAAAAGCCCAGGATCTGATGGTGTGAAGAATGAGTTCCTGCAAGCAGGTGGGGAGCTATTGGCGAAAGAATTGTCAAAATTATTCAATTTAATTATAGAGAAAAAAGAAGTACCAAAACAATGGAAATTGGCAAAAATTGCTATCTTCTTTAAAAAAGGCAATAGAAAACGGATGGATAACTATCGACCGATCTCACTTTGTTCTACAATATCAAAAATATTTTCCACTATACTAAAAGAACGCCTAACAAAACAGATTATGGAGAATATAGCCATCGAACAGGCGGGATTTCGGAAGGGGTTTTCAGTAATGGACCATATTCAGACAGTTAATCAAATTATAGAAAAATCCAAAGAATATAATTTCCCTCTCTACCTCTGTTTTCTTGACTTCAGAAAAGCGTTCGACTCTATTTATCATGCAAGCATATCCAAAGCCCTCAAACCTATAGGAATAAAGAACGGATATATACAGATTATAGACCAGCTGTATAAAGGGGTGTCAGCATACATTGAAATGGAAAGAAAAGGAAATGTTTTCCCTGTGGAAAAAGGTGTGAGACAAGGCAATCCACTCTCTCCAATTCTCTTCATTTTAGTCCTGGAGTTGGTTTTCTGGAACCTGGACTGGGAAAGAAAAGGAGTAAGAGTCGATGGAAGGTGGCTGAACAACCTACGCTTTGCAGATGACATTGTGCTCTTCGCAACAAGTAGAGAGGAAATGGTTTCTATGTTGAATGAACTAGTACCAGAATGTAAAAAAGTAGGTTTAGTCCCAAACTATGATAAGACTAAATTAATGACAAATAGTGAAGAAATAGAAATAAGAATGGGTAATGATAAGATAGAATACACTAACGAGCACATCTATCTCGGGCAACTTCTATCCTTCGCCGATAAAACAAATAAAGAGATCCAAAGAAGAATTTCACAGAGTTGGAAAAAATAATGGTCCCTAAGGAGTATTATGAAAACCAATGTTGACATTGTATTCAAAAAACAAACTTTTAAAATATGTATCTTTCCAGTTCTGTCCTATGGAAGTCAAACATGGTTTCTCACAAAGTTTCAAGAAAATAAAGTAAGAGTCTGGCAAAATTCAATAGAAAGAAGTATGACAAATATCAAAAGAAAGGATAGGATCAAGTGGATTGATATTCAGAAGAAAACAGGGCTCAAAGACTCTTCCTTGCTTATAAAAAAAATTAAAATGGAAATGGGCTGGACATGTGTTGAGATCTCCTGACGACAGGTGGTCATATACTGTAACCGAGTGGACACCATATTATAATAGTAGGAACAAAGGAAGGCAATTGAAGAGATGGAGCGAATCCTTCAAAAAAGAGGCTGGCCCAACATGGTGGAGAACAGCAAAGGATAAAAATTCATGGTGGGAGAAGTGGAATCGAATAGCAAACCCCGCTTCTCAGTAGGACTGGTCACCTTGGGAAGTGTAAGACCATTACTCCTCTTAAAAAGAGGAAGGCTAGAGCAAGGAAGATAAATGTGTATGTATTTATTGTTTAATTGTATATATTATTTAGTTGCACAATAAAAGCTATTTTCATTTCATTTCATTACCTTCTAACTACTCCTAACAAAGCTGTGAAGTCGAAAATTGTCGCATATTTCATGCACTCTACAATGTGTTCATTGACTGAACTATTACATAACACAAACGAAATGATTTAGTGACATAGATATGTCTTTCGGCTGGGGGTCAATATTTTTTTGTCTTGTCTTGACAATCTAGAGAGTAACTTTTTTTTCACCCTCAAAAATGAAATATTTTGACACGCAAGATGATAAAATAAAGTGATATGTTGAAAGAGAATTTCCAATGAAGAATATTTTGATGAGATAAGCTACATGAATATCTATTACACTACACATGCTTAAATCAATAAACATTTAGTAGTCATAACTCTTAATTCATTGCTTAATGTTTTTTTTTGTTTTTTTTTATCGAGTGAAAACTATAACAAGTAGAGAATTGCGTTGGTTTATAAAATAAAATGCCTCTATCACTTGTTGATAGAATTGAAGGGTTTAGTAAATGAAGGAGTCATGTCACATTTTGTTTTTAAATACTATCTAGTTCATTGGATGAAGCATTTATGTGCAGAAGTGTTGGGTAGCAAAATCTGAATATTTTAAAACAACTAGAAAAAGAGATATGAAGAAGATGAAGGGGCTATGTAATATTTCCCCGGTAAATGGAATCACATTTTATCACTCTTTTTTTTTTATAATTAAAATTTACAACTGTACAAAAAATATGAATGTCTTATGAGTAAATGTCTTGATAAATATTACTATAACATGTCAAAACTTTAAAAGAACAACATCATCAATAGCACTTCAATACAAATTTTATACTGGAAGGTCTCTGGGATATATTCTTTTCAGACGCCTCGGAGAATTATCGGGAAAGGTGCGGGAAGCAAGTTGAGAAATTAGTGGATTTGAGTGGTTATGGAGCTTACTATGAAAGGATAGGTATCTGGTGTGGGCCGAATATGCAACATATAGAACATTAAGATCTTTATGGATAAGTTTATTGGTGACAAAGTAAGGAGCATTGAGGATTTTTCGAAGGATTTTGGATTATAAGGATTGGATACGATATGAATTGGATGGTTTAGTGGAGCCCGAAAGCTCAACTCCGTGCGTCTAAATAGGTCTAATAACAGTCATGTATATGAGTCTTTTGTAATTAATTGGGAGCTTTGAACGTTTGTCTAATAAATGTTGAAGTAACCTGTAACAGAATCTGTATGTGGATTACAAGTAAAACGTTTGTTCAAGTGGAGTCCTAGGTAGCGGATCTTTTCAACAGGGATTAGTGGAATATCATTAAAGGATACTGTAGGACAGAACGTCGTAGGTTTACAACGGAGAGTGAAGGTTATTTAGTGAGATTTGTTAAGATTTTTTTTTATATTTAATTTTTGACACCATTTTTAAAGGTTTAGGATATGGACACTTGTGTCATCAGCGTAAGTGGTGAGGACAGTGGTAGGATGAGTTAGGATGTAGCTGTATACACCGTGTAGAGGATGAAGCCTAGGAAAAGGAAAATGTAAAAAAAAATAAAATAAATAAACATTAAACATAAATAACTCAAAATTGTATTTTGTCACGTAACCCAATCATAAACTAATCCCTTCAATTCATACTCAATCCCACTATACAAAGCATAGTTTTCTGTTGTAACTCCCTGTGTTATGTTTGTTAAAAAATATTTATAAAACGAATTGCCAAGCTTTCTCAGCTATTCTTCCATGTTCCTTATTTAAAATAAATCTTTTTACAAATGTCCATAACCGCCTCTGTTACCGTCCTCCAGACTTCCACTATTCACACTCCATACATGAGGAAGCAGCTGGAAGAGGATGGTCCACTAAGTGGGGCTAAGCCAGCCAGCCCGCCTCCTAAATAACTGATCACCTTGGACTCCAATGGCCGCCTGAAAATTTCAGCTTCTCCTGGAATTGGTTCCTCCGGAACAGAGAGGTGAATAATGTATGCGGCAGAGATGGAATACTCAGCCCCGACGAAGCTGGTCAGTGGGAGATCCTCAGCCTTACTCAACCTGGATGGCGATGGAGGGCCCCTGATACATAATCCAGGGCCGAGAAGTCTCAGCAAGGAATCCACTCCCTCATTGTTTCAGATTGTTACTGCTCGAGGAGTATAAAGAAATCATGAAAACTAGGACTTTTAACATTTATTGTAACATTTTAAATACAGTTTTATATTATAATTTAAATAAATATAAAGGTATTATGAAAATATATATTTACACTCTTTATATGTTTCTATGGTTATCATTTCATTAATATTTCTTTTTTAATTATTTTGTTCATAAAACAATGCACCATGAACAAGATAATTTAAAACGAAATATTTGGAAAATATATAAAACACGCAAAATCTAAAATCAGACGTACTAGATCTCAGCACATGTTATTCCAGTTAAAAACACTCAGATAGTTTAATATCTATAGGAATTATAAGCTAAGCATAGATAATAAACTATTATTTTAAAAAGCCTGCTAAGACCTATATTAATATGCATATGCAATAATATGCAAGGCCTATATTTAGTTCCATGTCTAAAACTAATTATATAAAAATGCAAGTATTCAAAAATAAATGCCTTAGGATCACAAAAAACTATGCATTCTTCACATAAATGTAAATTATACATAATGAATTGAGAATACCTTGTATTAATGTATTCATTGAGAAGATATGTAAACAATTTTTTATTAGGCGTAAAAAAAAAAAATAAAAACCCACTTATAAAAATATTGGGAACTATACAAAAATAGTACAAAGCGGTATGTACATAAATTTTAAACATTTATTATTGTAGTATACTAATCTATTTTATTTATTGTCATTTTAAATATACTTGTGTGCGTAGTTAGTATAAGTTAGTATATGTTTATAAATCTGCATATACATGTATATATGTGTGCGTGTATGTATGTAGGTATGTATGAGTATATATGTATGTATATAAAAATATATAGATATTTAAG
This sequence comes from Euschistus heros, assembly GCA_003667255.2. NCBI lineage: Eukaryota > Metazoa > Arthropoda > Insecta > Hemiptera > Pentatomidae > Euschistus > Euschistus heros. The sequence goes on from RCWM02000360.1 coordinate 368,726, forward strand.
AATGTATAGTTACAATTTTTGTTTATTTTATTACTAGGATGTTATATTTTTCTTTTTATTCTTTGAAAGTCTTTTTGTTTTTTTTTTTTTCATTATAAATTAAAATTACATCACATATATTTATGTTCTTCAATAGTATTATATTTTAAGTTTGAGTCTAGTTTATTTTTTCTTGGTACAGCATGTAATTTTGTGAATCGTAAAAAAAAAAGAAGGATTATATGAGAAATAAAGAAAGAAAAAATGATTAATATCTGCAATACATCATAGTAAGAACCATTTATCCATTTAAATAATTACACATCAAACGAAACATTTTTCTACCTGTAAAACCCAGAAATATCACGAAATTCCTCCAATTTGATGCTTGTACACTACAGTTATGGTTTGTTTAATTAGTCTCTACATATCCATGTGGCCTACGTAGTTATATCATCAGTACCATTGGAAGAAAATTCATATTCCTTCATATGTTTAATACTTTAGTAAAGAAGTATATAATTTATTTGTAGATACACTTTTTAACCATATCACTCAATTACTATCCACTCAACAAAGTTACTTGTTCCGGGATACTACCCAATCTAGGTCATAACTTAATCCACATTTTTTAATCAAATAAAGTTAGATATTCTAACTAATGTATTTTATTGATGTATATTGTGGCAAAATTTATGCTTTTAATTACCGGTTCAACATATATAATTGTTTTGTAGCCTGTTTGCTTCACTGTAGGGCATGGTGATGAGAACAATATAATCTCAAAACGTCACCATAGTATAGTTGTTACTGCTTTATTGACTAAACCCGAAAAAAAAAAACCGTATAAAATATATACAGAACACACATACCTATACATACATATATATATATATATATATATATATATATATATATATATATATATATATATATATATTTAAATTTCTTATTAGTACAGATTAAAATAAACGCCTTTTCTGCAACTACAGAAGAGAAAAAAATTTATATATAACTTTCGATCGCCGACAGTAAAAAAAGAAAAAAAAAAAAGAAAAAGGAAAGCAGCGTAATGAACAACTTTCAATGTCTAGATAACAACTGATTTATTCTCGCTTCTAATGCTCTATTCATATATTTACATTGTTTACATGTTTAAGTCTAAGGATTAACACTTATATTAGTACATGCTATTCTTAACTTATATATATGTGTGTGTGTGTGTGTATGCACTATACATATTATACTTAAATATCAATACATATTCCAGATAATCCTCCGTGGTGCTGGAACAGAAGATGGCCTCTAATATAGTTTATAGCCTTTAATATTTTACATTACACATCTACTTTATGTATTTTATTTTATAAAGTTGTAAATTTCAATAAATAGCTATACAAAAAATTTAAATAAAATATCAATACATAAATGAATATGCATGTAAGGTATGCAATAAATAAATATTCAAAGGATAAAATTATATTAATTTCAAATGTGCACTTTGCATTTCCGGCCGATCCCTACCAGCTTATAATGCTAGTAGTAGATTGATATATCAAATATGCATCACTTTAGAGTGACAACATGGGTTGTGAATACGTCATGTACATCTGTTGATTCTGTCAGTTCATTTTGCTGCATAATATATGACCGAGCATTAACTTGTATAACTCTGCTTAGCGAGTTAGCTAGTAATATATTGTGTCCATGTCCAAGCATTTATCATTGCTTTTATTATTTGTAATACATTACAATTATTAATAGAAATACCGGACGTAACTGGGACTTCGGGAAACGCAATCCATCACACGTCGACAGGTATAGATATAAATATAAAATTGACAGGTAGAGACGGTAGAAGGTATTTGAAGGAGCACCCTTACTAGATTAACGATCCTTACGGAGCAGACTAACCGCGAAATTGGGTGGGCCAGTTTCCACCTGCCTTCCACCTGAGGCTCATAGATTAACTCCGATATCTAGATTACTATCTAGTCTACTGGCACCAATTCATCACCGACAATATGGCTCAAAGTGATCTAGGCATGGAGCATAATAAATAAAAATACTCTCATATTATTTATAACTTATTTTAATAAATACACGCACGACGATAAAACAATATCTGTAGGGCAGTAGGTACATAAGGAAATGTAAAATATAGAATCATGTTATTATATTAAAAAGGCATAACTCCTCATTTGCTTTATTCATTAACTACATGTTTCGGAGCTTGTCATGTTGCTCCATCTTCAGGTTCTTAAATGAAACATTTATAGTATAGAATCATAAAATTTACAGGACTATTATTCTACCTACAGTTCTTTAAGAAGGTGAAACGCGATCGCACAATAAATTAAAAATTTCAAAAATGATTATTGTATGAACATTGTTGAATATTGGAGATTTTATAAGGCTACCCAATACGGAACTACACGTTATTCATGTAGCTCATACGTTTGAATAATTTAAATATATTAGACTTACTAACTTACTGTTAGCTTATTTTAACTAATATATAATATAATAATTTAATTTTTTTATCGATAAAAATCTTATTAATGTAAGTATGGGATTCAGCATCATTTCTTCAACGATATTTTCCCTCATGTTAGTAATTTTTAACTGCCTGGTTAAAATTGCATTAATGAGGTGTTTAAGGAGGACGTAAAAGCATGATTAGACATCTACTTTGGCAGAAATAATTTTATTGATCCATCTAGTTGGATTTTAATTTCTAACCATAAAAGTATATGACAGCCAAACCTCGTTTCTGGGACTCAATGCTATACATTTTAATAATTATTATAGTAAAATTCATTATTATATACCTTCCTAGAACTATGCATATATTATTAATGTTAATGTTATTAACATGTTATTAACTTGTTGTAAGAACGTATTATCATATGTCTACCTTTAGATCGATTAGTATGCTGAGTAAAATATAGCAACCCATTTGCAATAAGCAGTATTTCGCTTAATAAAATGTTCGTCTCTACAGCTTATATCAGTACAGTAGTTGAAGTCATGGCATTAAATAGATAACCAAAGACCGTGGGGAAAGGGCTAAGAAGTAGATGGGAGGATTGTCTCTGGGCCGAACTCGTTAATTTGCATTTTGTAGGGGTTGGATAGGGAAGAGAATGTTGGTGTCGGCATCGAGCTTTCTGGTACGCAAAGCCAATTATTTATAGTGTGTATAAGTGAGTTGTCACAAGATTTTATTACATACATATCTGCTTATGATTTAAATTTTGTTTATATATACTTAAGTAATTGAATATGCTTAATTTTGAGTGATGGTTAGTGTGGTTGGTCTGTACAATATAAAAAAAAACCTGACTATAAAGACATAAATAAATAGAATATATCCATTGTAAATGAAAAACAGGACTCGAACTCGATAAAATGTTACTTTTTTGTATTGAAAGAATTATGAACTTTTTTTTTAATTTTAGAAAGAAAATAGTTATTTCTTAAAATCGAACAATATGGACGCCATTTTGTAATTTTTAATAAAAGCTAATTAAATAATTTCCAATGAGGAAAAGGTGCAGATATTGTCAATGGTCTCAGTAATTGGACTTAAAACAATAAGACAACTTCAATTTACTTTACGGTTCTTCTCTCAGACGGAAATCCTTTGAATATGAAAGTATTTTCATAACTTGATATGAGAATATTTATTAAGATTACTTTGAAATTAATGAGAATTATTTTGACAATAATATGAACCATAATTTTAGCATATAAGCTAAAATAAAGTAATTATAATTCAATTTGTTGGGACGTGGAATGATTTTATCATTATAAGGACCAGCATGGATGTTTCTTCTCAAATTACTTTTCAAAATACATTATTTATCTATTTCATTAATTTCAAAGATAAATGTCCTGAGTATTACTTTCTTATTCATATATGTTTTAAAATAACTCTTTCCTGATTTTATTTTTTTTATTTTTTTATTTTTTTACGTAGTTATCACTGTAACGAATGTATTAGTATTTAAAAGAGATCACACTTCTTGTTTTTGTTTTCTTTTTATGAACGGATTCTGCATTATATTTTCTGATGCCTGTTTTATTTTTATAAACCAAATCTGTTTGAACAAATACATTCGCCAAATGTGAAGAAGTATGATGAATGTAGTGGCATGTAAATGACTTGGAAAGCTTCTACTTAAAGGCTAAGCGTCAACCGGGAATCGAGTTAGCAGCATGTGGAAAATCAAGAAATATTCGGTAAGTTTATTTTTGACAAATTAAAAACTAATCTTCCTTGCTTTACATATAAACTGATTTAGGATTTTTTTTTTCTTTTTTAGAAAAAGGTTTGATTTATAGGTGTAATCTATTATATATAAATCCGCGATAAATTGGATTTTTTAGTAGTAGAGTTCCAATGTTAAACTCTTTTCAAATAGATCTTTTCATGATGATTCATAGTGGTCGTTTTAATATATCAGACACAATATATTAGCCTGTAATACAATTTTTTTTTTTTTTTTTTTTTTTTTTTTTTTTTTTTTTTTTTTTTTTTTTTTTTTTTTTTTTTTTTTTTTTTTTTTTTTTTTTTTTTTTTAATAAAATTCTCTTTTAGATATTTTTTTAATTTTTATTTTAGATATTTTTTTTTTCAAATCATTGTTTCTGTATCCATTTTGCGAAACTTATTTTTTTTCATTCTCTTCTATATGCTGCAAAATAAATTATTTGTTCTTTTAATCTTGTATCCAATATTTATTCTTATAATAATTACTTTTCTTTCTTCATACTTGTTTTTCTACATTTTTTTCCTAGTTTTCTGTTACCTTATTATGAAAATTTGTTTATACTTTTATTTATCTTGTCTTACTTTGAGATTCTATAGGCCTGATATCACTTTCTGTTGTGTAATTTTATTCTAAAAGAATTCTGTATTGCTAAGAATATATTTAATATTACACAACATGTTTTGGGAAAAATTGCCTCCTATTATATTACGTTAAGTATATTCATTAAAGTATTCACATTTCAATTTCTCTAAAACGATCTTAAGTTAATCAGAACAATAATACCTCCCGAAAATCAGACCGCAGTGGCCATCCGTGTTCGTGTTGTGTGGGTTCGATTTCAACAAGTTATCTTTATTATTTAATAGTATTGCTCCCTTGAAATTAAACCTGAAAATCCAAATCTAGTTTGGACAGGCCAGCAACCACTAGGTAGCCGTCTGAGATTGCCTGACAAAAAGTTCCCACTTATCCCACTAGTTCTCCAAGTTCACCACCTTTCCGCTATAAACTAGAAACTTTTAGAGAACAAGAGAGTAGAGGAGCTTAAAGATTTGAATCAAATGAGAACAGCTTGACTCTTAAATTTATTATCTTACTAATATGATTATAATTATATGCAAAACATTAATTTAATAAAGAATTTTTTTTTAATTTATATGTTAATTGTAAATTAATATTTTTTCATAGTGATTGGTAAAAGGAAAACCAACCGGTCACGTAACTATTTACTGAACTTAAAAATTGCATTATATTACTTAGTACTAGATGAAATATTTATTATAATTTTAGCATTTATCATCCCTGTAAATAGCCTTTACCCTGCTTCGAAAGCCTACCTCATCCTTTCCTCCTGTATCCTTTAATGGAGTACCATTAAATGATGTGGAACAAATAAGATTACTTGGATTTTATCTGGATAAGAGACTTATCTGGAACCGTCATACAAGATTGAAAAGACAAAAATTTCGAAGACAAAAAGTCGATTTCGACTGTTACTTGACAAAGGTTCATTACATTCATCGTCCGATTCATTACAAAAAACTGATCAATATGTCGATTATCAGACCTATTTGGACTTACTGTATAGAGTTATGGCGATACACCAAACCATCGAATTCTTCCCGCTTCCAATCACTCAAATCCAAAATCATTCATGCCCCTTACTTTGTCACAAATGAATTGATCCACAATGACCTTAATACCACATATGCAGCTGATTTGGCACGAACCAGATACCTTTCCTTCTATAATAAACTAAATACTCAACCAAAACCTTTTGTTTCTCAACTAGCTTCCCATTCTATTTCTGGTAATCCTCCGAGGCGTCTGAAAAAAAGGTGTCCTCGAGATCTTCTTCTTTTGTAGATATTTCATTAGAGTACTACCAATAGGTTGTTCCTCTAAAAGTTTTAACCATTTCATTATTTTTCATTTTAAAGCGCTTATTTACTAGATGTATTTGTAATACACTCGTAAATTTTTAATAATAAAAGAATAAAAAACTTTTATCATACATAAATAATATTCGAGATCGCTTTTGAATGACTTTTTTTAAAGCTCTTAAGATAAATTTAAAAAAACAAAACTTGATGCTGAATTGGTTTTAGAAAATAAAAATTGTCATCTAAAACTTTCTCTAAGTTTTTTCTAAAAAAATACATTACTTTTGCCAAAGAAACGGTTATTGAATTCAATTAGTGTTAATCAATTTCTTAAGCAAAAAACTGCCGTGTCATCAGCAAACATGGCTCGGACCAGTGAATCCAATGTTGCGAAAAATAGATGCAGCTAAATTAAACTCCATGTTAGTTACAATTAATTCAGAAAAGCAGATTAGTGAGGAGACCATGTTTGTGTGTTAATGAAATATTCATGAGGTTTGATCAACGTTGTTTATCAATGTTGTTTATATCATACTTCTATTTTATATTTTTACTTGAATAATAATCGTAAAGAACTCAATTTAAAACAACCAAAATAAACGTTTTAATGAAATAAATAAAGGGGCTTTTGTATCTCAGAAGAATTTTTTTTTAAATTTATTTATTTATGTTCATGCTGGTCTCCGAGCCCTAATACAATATTTAATAATATTCGGAGAAATGCTAACGCAACCTCCCACATACAGTTGTTGGTAACATTAGTAATTTCGTTATAATAAATAAAAACCACATCCTCTGTTATATTGTTCTTAAATTATAGCATGCAAAAAGAGTTATTATTTGGTAAATTTTCTAAAATGTTATTAACTCATATATTTGTAGATAACAAATACTATCTGTTATTTACTAATTTATTAACATATTAACTTGGATTTTTATTATATCTTAATTGACTTAATTTGTTCTTTCCCTGACATTTGAATTTTTTAACTATATCGGAAATAGAGAATTTTTCAGTGCCGGTACTGATTTTTCAGTACCGAGAATAGAAAAATGTACTGACTCTACACTAATAAATATCATAGTATTTAAATATATAGTAAAAAGGCAACAGGAAAAAATAAAGGTGAAAAACAATGTGAAGGAAGAATAAAAAGAAACGTTCATTGAATTGGGTTCTAAGCCTGGAGGGGGATACGTGGATGGGTCTTAGATTGTAGTATTTACAAATGGATGTCACCCCTAGCTAGCATTAATACTGATCCAAGTTTTTGCTCAGTGACTAATGGACCAGGCTTGGAGTTTCTTTTTGCCTCTTTGCTCCACGTTTCTTCTCGGCTGTCATTCTCTTCATTGTATGGGGTTTAAAGGTGTGATAGCGGATATTGAGATTTCGACATCATCTTCTAGTCCAAACTATCACTATAATTAATATGTAATAATGTTATATTGACTGACTTCCGTAAAGTTCTTGGAATCTAAAGGATTACGTTTCCTTGATATTATTTCGAAAACTTAGTAATAAACTCAATCATATTGAAACATACTTATTTTTTACGTTATAGTATACAATATTCAGTTCAGATCTGTAGTTAATTCAAAGCAAACAACAAAATATATTTATATCAATAAATATAAAAAGAAAATAATCTGGGATGCAGTCAGAAGAGAGAAAAAACACGTCCAACTGTAAACCTATTTTATGGAGTGCTGAAGTTTCGACTTGCCTTGATCTTCTGGAGGAGAGGTTGGATAATTACAACAGTAGATGGATGTAAACAAAGTTATAGAATCGCCAGCAATCGAAAAACTCTGCTAAAGCATAAGTATGCACGTAGTAAGCAGAATGCCTAGTTGAAGTTCACTTATCGATGAATTTGTAGTCTTTTACTGCGACGGTCCTTGGAGGATTATTAATAAAAACAAGAAGATGATTAGTGATGCTAAAAAGAAGAATTATTATTATTTTACACTTAAATATTCGTTGCGGACATTGTTTTGAATTCAAAGAAGACTGAGTTTACAATTTGTCCTATCTTCTTGATATAGGAAACATATAATCAACCTGAGGTTTTATCAATTTTGGTGTAGTGTGGCTCAGTTAAGAAGGCATTAATAATTTTTTGTCGATTAGGTTTTGAATCTTAGTTCTAAATGTTATAAATAGTTAGTATTTCTCATAATCAAACTTATTAAAATGAAATATATGATAACAATAAAAGTATATTAGGTATAAGATTAATGATCAACTATTTTCTTATCGAGGACAGCATATATGGATTAAATCGGGGGAATATATTTTTTTATTTTTTTTTAGATTTTTTTTTTTTATGGCAAGTAATACAATAGAATATATAAAGGGTTTTTAAAACATTTATATTAACTCTACTAATTGCAATCTTTTAATAAATATTTTTTAATATGTGCTCCAACAATCTTTACCATTCAATTACTTTCTATATTTATATATTCATTAAGCCCCTAAACTTATAACCTGAAAATACAATAGTCTAGTTGATACCTTGTTCTTTTTGATTAAATCTTTATAGAACAGCACTACTTATGCTCAAATTTTAAAAATATTTCTATTGAAACAGTTTCCGAAACTTGCAAGCAGTGCATGAAAAAAATAAATTTTTACTTATAAAAAATGTATGATAGCAGATATGATGTGAGGGTTAATCAATTAATAATTAAGTTAAAGCGAACACCCATTGATGGAACTTTTATAAAAGTTAATGGTTTAATAAAAAAAAAAAAAAAAAAAACCCATCTTTTCAGACGCCTCGGAGGACTACCAGGAATAGAATGCGAAGCAAGTAGAGAGACTAGTGGATTTGAGTAGTTATGAAGTTACTACGGAACATTAAGATCTTTATGGATAATTTTTTTTGTGACAAAGTAAGGAGATTGAGGATTTAGGATTGTAGGGATTGGATACGAGAAGAATTAGAATGTTTAGTTGAGTCCCAGAGCTCCGTTTGTCCAATTGGTCTGATAACTTTCATGTATACGAGTCGTAAGAAAAGGTTAAAACTGTAATAAAACTCTAGTTACTGTTAACAGGAAATTTCAGAATTGCCTGTGACAGGGAAAATGGTTTTAAAATTTTAATTAGGACTAGCAAAGATGAATTTGAAACTTTATTTTTATTACACAATTACAGAAAAAAAAAACAATAGGGCCCACTGGTAAAAAAAAAAAAACGCGTAGTCCACACACAGCCAAGGGCGAGAACAGACTGTGGGAAATATGGATCCCACTTAAATTCAAATCAGCTAGAAATTTACCTTTTGGTACAGGTGACAAAATTTTACCCCGTGTCTAGGGGTCCTATAAAAAGGAAATAAGATAATCCGAGGGTCTTTTGAATGTGGCTTTACAACTAGGAAAAATACCACCCACTGTTCTATAAAAAAGTAATAAAATAAAAATGAAAGACTATAAAGAGACTTGAAATTGATGCAATGTGACGCAATGTCCTTCTAAATGTGGTATAGCAACACTAACGAAATAATCGATTTTATTCTATAATAGTTAATCAGTTATTTATTACCTATGTGTACGAAACCTATAATGCTTAAGATGTAATTATATTGTAAACCAATGTTTTATTTATTTTTTATTTTAAGTTCTTCTACCCCGATGGCACGTCCTGGCGGAAGTGAAGATGCGTGGGGTGACAAGGCAGCCCCACTTAACTCAAATAGAGTTGTCGCGGGAAGAGCAAATATTATTTCTTCGTCAAACTTAATTGATTGCCTCCAACAGCCCCCAAGTCCCTGACTTCAATTTCAATTTCACTCGGAGCCCACGAATTGGATTTTTTTTTTTTTTTTTTTTTTTTTTTTTTTTTTTTTTTTTTTTTTTTTTTTTTTTTTTTTTTTACAGCTTAATTTTACCAGAACATTTTCTGTTATTCACAGATTTTTTTACCCAATTTACTTCCTATATTTATCGGTTGCCATTCATCAGTCTATATTAACAAGTTTTATTTTGTACGTATTTTTTGTCAGATTATAATAATACCTTAATTTTTTTATAAAGGTATTTTTTTTTAATAATACCTTAAGTAGCTTAGTTAAGATAATTAAGCTGAATTAGCTTACCCTAGCATTGATCCTGGCTTATTCTTTTCCCATGTTTCCTATGATGATTGATATAATTTAAAGCATAATGAAATTTCATACATATGATTATGAACCCAATAATATTCTAGTTAAATTATTAAACCATCAACTGCTCTTTGCCACATATACAAATTTTCCTTTCAAAATTTTTCGAAAACACTGCTATCCCTTGAAGATAGATGGGTATATTGTTTTTGGACACTCCATTTCTATGGTCTTCAGTGTCCTGGTTCCTTAGTGTTTTATTTATCATATTTGTTTCGAAAAAATTATATTGTTTCAGAAATATGATGTTTTTCATCGACACTGGATTTCTTATTACGAAGCATTGGTCGAGGGTTTCTTTCCTATCCGTTCCTGCTGAAAAACAAATCCGTACAGTGGGCATTCTTTGCGAATATGTCTGATAGTTAATTGAAACTTATAAGAGGAAATTTTGGTAAGGTTTCTTTTATTATACGATACCCATGTGTATGGCAAGTATGGCCAATCCTCAGGCTTGTAATCACCACTTCACTTTCTGTTTAGTCAATGGGAAGTATTGTTTTATTTCGCTTTTGATACTATTTAATTTATTATGTATCTGAATTTCTTCCTATAATTTAATCCAAGTCCTCTTGGCACACACTTTCAAAAAGTTGCATATGCCTAAAAAGGTGTAGGATACTCTTGACAGACAGAAAGAAAATGGCTGCTTCCTTAGCTGCGGCTTCATTCCCCCACCTCTCTAACCTACCTAAACCACTTAAAGACATCGTTAAGTACCAACTTACTAAGATTTTCTGAAAAATCACTCTCTATTTAGGCCGTATTAGTCTTTTATCCCTCCAGGGTACCCTACTCGGTCTGCCTTCCTGAAAATATCTCAAAACATACATTCCGCAATAGATCACCAAGAGCTATCCTTAACCTTTTAGGCTTTTCGAAAATGTTAACTACATCTTCCTATCCAAACTCCGAAACCTTTCCTTATCTACATCTGACATACTTTGTTTTAAACCCTTCCTTTCCAATCGATCACAGTATATAGTTATTCCAAATAAACCTCCGTTGAAGACCTTACCTCTATTCTGCGGTGTTCCTCAGGAACCTTCACCGTCATCCTTATTATTTTCTGTCTACGTTAATGACTTATCTCTTTCTATTCATCACTGCCGGTATCATCCTTCAAAGGATCCAGAAAGACTTTGATCGAATCTATAATTGGGTATTAGAGAACAAGTTAAATTTAGATGCTGACAATACCAAAGTGCTTGTAATTGTTAACTCATAGTCTTAATTTTGTTGTTTTGGTTAAATTAAGATAAATAAACGTTTTTTTATTACGAGATATACAATAAAGTTCCCTCCTAAACAGTTATGATTTTATACCTAAAAAATTATTTTTTGTTAAAACATATACATAATATAATAAAACGATATAATTTAAATTTATGAATCGATACGATTTTATCGATTTATCTTACGTGTAAAAGATTGAGTTATCTTACGTTTCTCTTTTCAGGTGTCTACTGGGAGCGGTATAATGTCACACTTCGTCAACTTGGAGATCGTCGTTCCTGAAGCCTTTATCGTTGGTGCGGCTGATTACCATGTTGTTCTTGGCGGGACTATCAACCTAGTGTGTGTCATCGAAAAGGTGAGTAATTGAGTACATTAATTTATATTAGTTACAGCTCACGGATAATGCTGAGCCGAGAAATTGACTAGTATTTGGAGGCGATGTAGCACATTCAATGACCAATAGAGAATAAATATATGTGATACTATTTTGAGGATCTGAAAACGAATCAAGATTAATGGTTGTTACTTAAGCAAGAGTAACAAGATCTAATGAATGTTTTAAATAATTAGGTATAAATCAATCATTTTGAACATAGATAGCCTTATGTTAAGGAGATTGTAACAGCGAATCAAATAAAATATACTAAAAAATATATATAGCAATAGCGAGAAAAGTTTATTTTAAAGAATGGATAATGATTTCATTAAACTATTTTCTAAATACTTGATCTTAAAAGTGTTTATCTCTAATGGATTCTTCTGAGGCATACCCAACCTCTATAAAGTGAATTCCTAAAATGGGAAACCTCTGGAGATTGGTAGGGATTCGTACCAAACTAACTATGGTTCAAGAAACCAACCCAAAACTATTCATGGCTTTAGTTGTACTGATTTTGATTTATGTAACAGATCCGTTAGCTTAGTATTTAAAATCTTTAGATTCGCATGACGCTATAGAAGGATCAACACAATTAGGATTGATGAATTAATTGCCACTTCTATTGGGATTGTTTTAAATAAATGATAGTTTCGAATGTTCAGAATTCGTCATAGTACAACTTAGAAATAAATTAAAACCTCAGTATTCTGCTAGATAAATATATATATATATATATATATATATATATATATATATATATATATATATATATATATATATATATATATATATATATATATATATATACTCTGGAGCGTCGATTATCCAAACTTCAATTATCGGAACGTTTAATTGATAGAACTTTTTTTTTGTAATTCAATTTTCATTAAATTGGTCATCTAATTAATTTTTTTTTAAATGTTTTCTTTCTGTAACCCTGATGGAATAAAATTTATTTATTTCTGTACACACCATACTCAAAAGTATTCAATGTACATGTAATTTTTAATTTTTTTTTTTATTATTATTTTTCATATAGTAATACATAATACATGTGTCGAAAGTTAAATATAAAGAGTAGAACAAGACAAATATAATAAAATAAAGAACAAGAAGTTGTACAACCTTAACATTCAATAAAACCAAGCAAAAATGTAATTCTATCCTCAGAAATGCTTAAAACATAATTAATAGAGAAAATTTATGAATTTATAATGTTTTAAAAGTATTTCTCTATCGATATCCTCTATTTTTTGTTTAGAATATACTACCACTATCACTACCACGTGGGTTCTGGCCATCCGGGACATTTTTGTAAACGCTACTGGCCACTGTATTATCACTCATCCTCATCAAGTGGCCAAGCCATTTTAGCCTCTGTATCCTGATGTGAAAGGAGATGCTCATGTCTTTGTAGAGCTGGAACAGTTCGCTATTTTTCCTTAGCCTCCACTTACCATCCTCACGCACATTTCCCAGAATTTTTTTAAAAATATTTTGTAGTCTTTAAACATTTTGTTCACTAAACATTGACCATCTACCGTCCTAATGTCCTAATTTCTGTATTGTGTTTGTCTGTAGTATATTTCTGTAATCAGCGAGCAGTCTGCAGTTATATATGAGGTGGTTTATTTTGTTCTTGATTGAAATCACATGAACATAAGAAAGAATCTCTTATTTTGAATCTATAAAAGTAACTGTTCAGCGCCCCATGTCCTGTGATTCCTTGTGTAATGTAGAAGTCAGTCCATGAGTCTAATTTACTTACAGTGTCTGGAATGAAATGATGTAGATATATTTCCTTGTGTGTTGTCTTCCAACGTGTCTGCCACTGCTCTATAGCTTGTGTGTTTAGTATGTACTTTAGGTGTTCTTTGGATAGCAGAGTGTATGATAAAGGAAGGTAAGGATCCTTCAAAGCCTCTTTTGCAGCCTTGTCAGCTAAATTGTTCTCTGCTATTAATTTGCCGATACTAATTAATTATTTGTATTTTTTAGATTATTTTAATTTACAAATATAATTTAAAAAAAATGTTTTTTTTTCTATGAACGTCTGTAAGGGGAATAATATAATATATGCGCTCAGCAGGCGCTGGTAGCTACACTTGGCCTGCTCAACAATAGTCAACCATATTCCTCGATTAGTCGCTTCGCCAGTGAAGACGGGACTTAATTGGAAATTTGATTTTATGTCTTCACTTACTTTTTGCTCAAAAATTAGAAAAAAAAACGTGAATTCGGGTTGTTTTTGTTAAAAGTAAATGGAAAAGGGTAAGAGTAAGTTATAAATTACTTTGCTGATCTTCCGAATATGAGTTGGTATTCAAAAAATAAGTCAACCACGATAGAATTATAATAGCTTCTAATCGGTTATAATTGTCATTAAAATAAATAATGAAGATAACAAAAAAATGTTTTCATCTGTCCAAATTTGTTTTAAAAAATAAATGTATTAAGTAGCTATGACCTCAGATCGAATAAGAGAATTTTTTTCTAGAAAATAATTAACTTGTAATTATTACTAAATACTGTGCACTGTGCCACGAGCTTCTTTCCAATCCTCATTTGCATATAAACTGCAAGTTACTACTACTCGGCATAACTACAAGTTTGATCATACTTTCTACTACACTTTTATTTAAGAGTATTTGCGTATCGACTTCGGCTGATATTTAATTAGCAGTTATTATATCCATAGATATTAACTAAATATTATATTATATTCTTGTCAAACTATTTTACTGGTTAATGAAATTTCTTAGACTTTCATACATCTTTTCCATATAAATTTAAATCTAAATCTAAAGCCAAGACCTCTAATGGAGGATCAGACAGGTTGGTTTCAACTGGTTTATGCGATTTATCTGCCGCTGATCTTTACGCAGCAAACCATAGCTCGTCCGCGTCCCTGTTTGTAACCAAGTCCGCAACACACCTTACTTCCATTTTTTCAGTGCAATCCATAAGACGTTTAATTGGCCTACCACGACAACTGGACCCTCCACTGCTTTTACATGTTGACAAACTTAGTGTTAACAAAGAAACAAAAAGAGTACATTACTTGGCATTCTACTCCTTGTTCTTGGATTCAAAGTTCGCCATTTTCCTACTGCTCATTTTCCATTTTATTTAACTTCCAGGCAGAAAAAATGAATATTGGTCATAAAGGTTTCTGATTCCAACCCATCGAATTTAAACTCATTAGTTAAATATTCATAACTGGTTGATTGCTTACTTTCAGTTGGCATCGAAATCTATTTTTTAAATAGAGCTCGATTTGGAAAAAACAGATTTTGACAGATTTAACTATTTTATTGGCATCTTTATAGCTTTTTACATATTAGCATGAATAAGAAGGTAGTTTTTTGCAACTATAAATTTTCCAGGCCTCCTTCTTTGGTTTCATGTTCATTTTAACCGCTTTGTTGGAAGATCTTGGTAGATGATCAGATTTTTTGAATTCTAGACATTAATGAATACTGCAATTATGCAGTTGATAACATTTTTCCAGAGAATACCTTTCTCACTATTCCTATTTTCCTGCTGGGGGCGACATTTTATCGACTTTCAACTTTCAAAAGTTCGTTGATGATATTAATTTCATATCCGACTTTCTGCTACATCTCATAGCGCTAGGATGTAGAATTATAAAATTTATAAATTATTTCATCAATAAACCAGAAAATGAGTAATAAAGTACTCTAAAGTAACCCAGGATCCCCCAATGACGGATCACACCTTAACATAAGTTAAAAAAAAAAAGGTTGACAACAGTTTCATGTATGTATATAGCTTACCTTTGTATCTCTAAAATCATAGATAACATTAGCTATTTCTGTTTATATATTTAGTTTTATGTACGTCCGCCCAATCTTATTAATATTTAATATAGAATTTTCAGAAGTATTTCTAGAGTACTGTATTAATTTCAAAACAGTTTTCTTTTCTGTTTTATCATTTATATGATATATTTTAAATTAAAAACCTGGCACTCTGGCCAGAACAAAAAAAAATTTCTAAATAACCAACTACGTTATAATTGAAACCACTGGAATCTTGAACGACAAATTTTTGCTTAGAAATCCATCTCTTTAATAAATTTATTGAAATTTACTACTGTACAAATGTATACACCAAGTAAATAAGCTGATAACGATTACAATAACATGTCAAAACTTGAAAAGGACTACTCATCAGTAGCAATTTCAATCTCTAGGCCATTTTCTTTTCAGACGCCTCGGAGGATTCTCGGGAATGGAGTGAGAAGCCAGTTGAATTTGAGTGGTTATGGAGCTTAGTATGAAATAAGAGGTATCTGGTTTGGGCTAACTCAGGAACAGATGAAACATTAAGGTCTTTATGGATAAGTTTATCGGTGACAAAGTAAGGGGTATTTAAGATTTTTCGAAGGATTTTGGAATTTTGTAAGGGTTGGATACGAGATGAATTGTTTGGTTTAGTAGAGCCCCAAAGCTCCTTACGTCCAAATAGGTCTAATCACAGTCATGTAAATAAGTCTTTTGTAATGAATTGGGAGCTTTGATCGTTTGTCTAGTAAATGTTGAAGTAGGTTGTCTGTAACGACGAGCAGTTTCTTGTCCTTTTAGTCTTGTCATTGAATAATTAAATCTCTTTATGGTAAGCAAACTCAGGTTTTCAATTTTTACAATTTCCTAGATAGAGATTTTTTTTTCTATTCCGAATCTCTATTTTTTTTTCTTTTATTTTTGAAGAAACAAAATATCGATATAACAATTATAAAAATATTTTCCAATTAAAAAAATAAATTTCTTTTTAAAAGCTATCGGAAAATAAATTTGTTACTCAAATTCTTATGATATAGATCCTTTTACGATTTAATACATTTGCATTATCTGTGTAGATTTTTTTTTTTTTTTAAATTCAGTACAGAGATTTTTTTTTATCCTTTTTAACATACTCGGTATTTGTTCATATTGGTCCGAACACCTCAAATTCGTGAATATATTTCCTAGCATCATCTTGTGTTTGTAAGGGTCGAAATATTACCAGGGTCGTTACATTATAAAAAGCATTTCTGAAGTTTAGTCGGAGTACTCAACATTTTTATGAATTTCCTCTGGAGGATAATGAATAAAGAATAAGTTATAACCAGATACTAGCCAGTTTATACAAGGAGCCGTATGTCGTAAAGCATATTCGGAACCCACAGCCATATTGTTTGGATAGAGTAGACCTCTGTTTCAAAAAAAGGTGCTTGGGTTATTTAAACAATATATATTTGAAGGAAGTGATCAGAAATGCAGTCATGATGGTCAAAAATCATATACAGATTAAAATAACTTTTATAGATAACGTTTCTTCCTAACTGGCAAAACGTCTTGATCACGTTCTCCATAAAATTATACTGTAAACTGTATCCTCTTAAAAAAGAAAAAAAAACCTTTATATACCATTTATAATGTTATAATTACAATTTTTTTCAATTACTTTTTTCATTCATGATGTATCGCAGTTGTTACATACTTTTTTAATATTGGCAAACTCTTCTGTTTTTTATTTAAATTTACATACTTTCAATTTGAAAAATTCTAGATTTTTGTCTTATATTAACAACTATAACAAGTTTCTTGAATGCGAGAAGGCAAAACAGTGATTGACATTAATTATTTAAATTAAAAAATTACGATTTACTAAAAGCTTTTGAAGACGGGCCCGAAAAAATGGTGCGTAAATGTGTGCCCTCTTCTAAAAAGTAGTTTCTATTTAAAAATAGTTTAAAACGGGATAAAACAATACCAAATGGTAGAGAATTTATTTATTACAGGAAAAAAATGATTTATAGAAATCGCAAGCGTAACTGGCACTTTCGTGCCACTTGGCATAACTGGTGGCGATCTAAGTGTCCACATTTGGCACATATCCCATTATACCCACATTTCTCCCCGAGTGTCTTCATAGAACTATGCATCACAATAGATGCAAGTTCCATTGCGTGAATTTGATTTAACCACACCGTTGACATCCAAATTGGTAACATCATGTTTATAAGGGGAAGGTCATTTGATGAGTCTGACGATGAATCATATCCTTGCGTGGGTCGAATTGTTTTTTTTAAAGGTCTTTCGCCTTTCTACCTCTACCCTCTGGACGGTCTCTTACCCCTGAAAAAAAATAAAGGACGTCTTCTTAAGAGCACTTTTGTCAAGCGACTTGGTCAACTGATCGTTGTATAGTGATGCGGTGATGAGGTGGAACCTTGCTACTTAGTGTCCTAGAGTAGTGGTTCTCTTCTTTACGTTGGGAACAGGATATATTTATTGTAATGTTAATTTATTAATTAGTTAAATGTTAATAATATATTAGTTTAGATTTAATTAGTTTTTAATTCAAAGTTTAAAATATTTCAATTTTGAGGGATAATTAAAGGGTTGAGCTCTTCAAGGATCGTAATTCTTTGAATCAATTTATTACCAAAAAAAACTAACAAGGGGACGTTCGCAGTTGTAACTCACAGATTTGAATGCCGATTTTTGTGTGGGTAGTAGGGACCTATAACAGTTCAAAACTTGAGTTATAGCCGCCAATGGGCATTAGGAGCCGATAAAAAAAATAAAATATGAAATCACGTTTCATCGAGAAAGATCCTTTCACGTTAAATTGTAGTCATGTATGCTAGTTGATATAAAAATACTCATGTTATGCTCAAGACACTACCCGGCTTTAGGGTGCTCAGAAACTCCAAAAAAATGACAAATTTCCAAGGAAATGCGCTGTAAATCAGTGGATTTTTTTTTTTTTTTTATGACCAACTGACCATAAATCTTGATTTAACACACCATAAAACCCTCTTATGTGAAATTTAATCAAATCTAACGGCCATATCAACCGCTGTGTTCAACCGATTACAATAGTAATAGCATCACTAGGATCAGCATATATTCTGCATTTTATCCATACATATAACATTGAGTTTACTCTAGATTGTAATGGACAAAAACTGATGTAAATGATGTAAATAAAAAAAAAATCCACTGATTTACAGCGCATTTCCTTGGAATTTTGTAATTTTTTTAGAGTTTTTGAGCACCCTAAAGCCGGGTATGTCCCTACTACCCACACAAAAATTGAAATCGGCATTGAAATCTGTGAGTTACAACTGCAAACGTCCCCTTGTAAGTAAAACATTTATATAATTATTCACTATTAACATTTAACATATTCGTATATAATCTACCCGTTTGTTTTCAAATTTATCATTACGTCCTCATAAATTCAATTTATTCCTTTAACTTCTTTTAGCTTCTCTGAATTTTCTTCCACCATTTCTTTCCTTCTTCTCTTCAAGCACTCATCACCACTTTAATTTGATTAGAAACTGTATTTTAAGATTTATATAAGTAAAGATCTTCACACATGTGACTAACTGACATGAGGACGGATAATTGTTGATCCATGAAGTATCCGGCAAAAAGTGAAGCTTCCAAACAGGAACCGCATGCTTAAACTACGCTATGGAAAGTTCTAAAACTTTACAGCCTTCGTATTTTCTTCGTCTTGAGGACTTATCATTATAAATGAAATATAACTTAATTATAATATTTTAAGAATTATTTGGAGATTATATTTAATTATTTCAACATATTTTAATAAATTTATATAAAAAGGATTTAAATTAAATCTTTGTAATTAGTACTTTTATTTGAGTGCATGACATTTAACCATTACATATCACACCCAAATTATTGGCAATTATAATAAATCTAAAATTAAAGCATTCCAGAAAATTTGAAATATTTTCACAATTTATAAAATTAAATAATTTAAGTTACCTTCTACAGATATTTCTGCAAATTTAGAAGAAAAAAAACATAAGTTTATAAGTTAATAAGTTCCAGAGTAAATGAAAACCAGAGGGGGAAGGGGACTACGTTAGGAGTGGTGTTATTAAGGGCAGGGAGGAGAAGTAACCGGCTAAGGGACTTGAAAGGGACAGTGATGTAAGCGCTGTACTTACTGACTTAGGGAGCTACCTTTGTCTCAGCTATCTACAGGTCTTCGCCATAGGAGGTTCCTTCTGTTTTAGTCCGAGCATTATTTAAGCTTTCAATCTTTACTTAGCTCCTGGAATCATTAAGCACGAGTAAAGAGAACAACAAATTTACTCGTTTCTCGATCATTTTAAGAAAGGGGCACCGTCATCTGAAATAATAATTTTGCACCAATATTGATAATTTTATTATTAAGAATATTTATTGATATTTACGACAGCAATTTTTATAGGAATTTAGTTATCCTTAAAAAATAAAAGATTATTTTTCATTTCATTATATTTAAAGCCCTTATACAATATTAAAACAACGATAAGAAATGTTATTTGCTCTTTACTACTTTATTTCTTAAATAATTAATATTATTTTAATAGATTTGTTTTGCATTTTTAGCGGTCATACGCAATAATTTTGGTAAATGCAATTTATTTTTGTTCCGAGGGATACCAATAAGTATCGAGAATCGAGAATCGATTTTTTAGTACCGAAAAATTTTGGCGCCGTGTAATATTAATGTACGTGTTTTTATTTCTAAGGTACCTAGTAAGCGTCCTTAACTTTATTCCACAGTTGCTTATTATGAATTGAAACGAATATTGACAATGTTATTAGTCGTTAAATACGTCATTGCTTTGGTAAACATAGATTAATAAAATTTATTTAGTATTTTATTTTTATTTTTTTAGATTAAATTGGATCCATTTTGGACTCTTAATAACAAGGCCTTCAGTGTCCTATTCCGTAATTCTTCTTTTTGGTATTTTTTTGTAATGAATTATATTTTTTATGGAAGACGATGATTTAATCATTATTGGATTGGAGATCTTCCAAGTTTCCTTTCAAACCGTTCCTACTGGAAGTAGGCTTCGTAAAATGGGCATTACTGAAGAATGTGTCTGATTGTTAAAGTACTCTTGCAAGTCATGCGCTTCGTTGAAGCTTCTGTTATTATAAGGTAGCCATGTGTAAGTCGAATACGACCAATCCTCAATCTTGCTATCACCACTTCTTCTCTTCTATTTTTCCGATGGAATGTATTCCATTGTTGCTTTTAATGGTTTTTAATTTATTATCACCTTGCGTTTCTTCCCAAAATTCAATCCAAGTATTGTCGGCTCGATATTTTTAAAAGTTAGATATGTCTAAAGGGGCTTAGACACTTTTGCCACTTAGTGAGGAAATCGCTGTTTCTTCGGCTGCCTCATCAGCGGCTTCGTTCCCTTTCATCACCTCGTGGGATGGCTCCAGATAAGCACCAAACTTTTTTGAATGTCATTTAAAATTGCTAGTGTTTTTTTATGATTGGATCCTTAGTATATATGTTGAGAAGGGATATTATTGCAGATAAGGAATCTGACAATATGCCAAAGTTTTTTCTTCTAGATGAATTGCCGCACTAATCGACCAGCACTTAATTGTAAAGTTATTAGTGTTTGTTGGAAGTTTATATTTTAAACTTTTAGTGCCAATAACAACGGAACACCCTACATTTTTTTTTTTTATTTTTTTTTTTGTATGAATTTCGTTTTCATAATAAGAAGAGCAAGAGGTATTATTGGTATTTTCATGGAAATGAGACACCATACATTTAGCCAGTATTTTATGTACTCAGAAAGGCGTATAGTGTTACTAACAAGGGTAACAGGTGTTATCTCCAGGGTTAATGATACAAAGTTTTATCTTCTAAAATCCATAAATGAAAACATCTATTCTCATAGCAAACCATAAATACGACAGTAATTTACAATAGGCAATTTAATGTTTGAGGAATGAAATGTAAAAGTGTATTTTTTTTTTCATGAAAATTATTAGTAAAAATAAGACGATTTTGAAAATACAATTGGAGATTCTTGAAGAATTATTACTTAAAGATTGAGGAAAGGAATGTCTGCTGTGTATATCATCTTAACTGTCAACTAGCTCTCTTCCCCTATTACAATTATTTATAAAATTTATTTTCTTTTATCGGTTTACTCATTTCTCTCTTTGTTTTCTAAGCATAATAACCATTATTATGATGCTTTTTTTTTTTTTTTTTTTTTTTTTTTTTTTTTTTTTCTTATATGTATATAAATGTAAATAAAACGCCATTTGAAAGGTATGACAGAGAGTTGTACTTTAAATTTTATATGACTGAAATACAAAATACGACAAAATAAAAAACTACTAAGCCCTTCACCCTTAAATGTCAATAAAAAGTAAAATGGCCGATTAGTCGGTAAAGCTGATCATTACTTCTGTTAAGGTTCGGGTGATATCTGTAATGTTCGAGGAACTTCGTTTATAGCTTTTAAGCCGTCAATAAATGAAGCTCTAGATTTTATTTTATATTTATCTTCTGTTTTTTTTTTGTTTTTTTTAATTTTTCAAACGGTAATTAAAGGAGTGTTTTTTTGAAGAAAAATCAAGCAAAAGTCTGAGATTTACTTTATTAGCATCAGATAGTTAATTTTGAAATTTGGAATATTGGAATATTGCTGATATTGTATTTATGGATTTATGTATGTAACGCAAATATATTTTATATGTAATTGTAAATAAAAAGTATGTAAAATCTGTGGCGATAATTAAAAAGGACATAAGTCAAAATATTCGATTTTTTAAGAGATGTCCAAAATCACATGCTGGTCCAAAATCAGCAAATGATCTGAGATACTCTAAGAATGTAAATATTATTTATTAGAAAAGTCATTTAATTGTGACTTAACCTTTTTCTATTATTCACTACAATATAGTTTGACTATTTATTAACTTACTTAAGCCTCTTGTACCTATGGCAACAGAATTGCTGATACACAAAAAATAAACAAAAAATGTGATTAAAAAAATAGGTTACGTAAGTCTTTTATTCAGTATTTTAAAAGTTGTCGAATTTATTTTTTTTATTTTTTTTGTTAATATCATGATTTTTAAGTTCGATTATTGATTAGAGAAAAAAAAAGAGTTCATATTCTTACAATAAATTGAAAACTGTAAATATTAATATTGAAAACAATTAATAAAGGCCATGTTTTCATTTCAATTGACCTGTTTTAAGCGTAGAAATATAAATGAATAAAATGGCGGACTAATCACAGTCTACAAAATCAGCCGACTAGTCGGTTTATTTGTATTTGACTGGTCGGCTCATCTTTAATTATCAGTTCTATCCCTCCCAAGCAGTACTGATCCCATACTAGTAGTGAAGGCGATGAACCAAGGTCGGATATATTGTGCAATAAACCCGGGCAGCATGCCCCTTCATCATGACTTATTCAAGCCGAGGTACTTACTTTATAGCGGCTTACCAAGTCCCATTAGCAGATGGCTTCACTTATGTATTATTCGGTCTGCAGTTAATGGCCAGTTGAGTAATGACGATTGCTTACGGCTCTTATTGCTGTCCAAATAGGATCAGTAAAATTTTAACTGTACGAACAGTAAAACAAGGAATCGTTTTTTGGCAAATACCTTTTTGACAATATTCATGTGCGTTTGGATGCTCAAGAAGATTTATTATAGACTATCACGGTAAATCTTATTAAAGATCTTTAATCACATATCTGAATTATTCAAACATATAAACCAATATATTTTATTTCTATCTCAGTAACAGCTCTCAATCGAAAAACGATATAATTAATGTTCTCATCATCTAGGTTACAACCTTGCCCTTGAAATACAAATAAGAGGCGTCTATAACGGGATACTGAAACCTGTCTGGGCAAATGGTACAAAAAACAACAAAAAAAGCGCTGGTTCAACAAATCTTGTACACATAAATAAGATACTAAAAATTCAATCTCTAAATTACTAACAAAACTTATGAACGCACTATTATTTATTGGAAATCAAATATTATGCGATGATCAAGTGCTTACCACGCTCGACAATGCTTAACTTTGAAATGAAAATAAATTTCATTCTTTAAATATCTACTGCACATGCCTTAGTCCACTCGGCTACCCCGGGAGCACATTCATCCTTAACCACAGAATACAGAATATAATAGAAGTGGCAGTGGGACTATTGCCGTACGTTCTCCTGGCTCCAGTTCGGCCGGCTCTCCCCCCACTACCTTCACCCCGGGCTAGTTCCACCTCAAGCTTATTTGCAACTTTATCATCTAATATTTAGGCTTCAACTCTTATAAATTTTATTGGATTCCATCTAATTGTTCAGAAATTTATCACATTCATACATATGTAGGTAGTTTAAGGACAAAAATAAAACAGAATATTACCAAAAGAAACTTACTAATTCATTAATTTTCGATCTTATTTCATTTTTATGTGTATTATCATTGATATTTTTCAAAAAATGGTGGATTCGGACATTAAAAAATATCATTCCGATCGATCTGATTAATAATGAGTAATGAGAGCCATCATCTAAAAAATGGGAAAATCTAGAAAAAAAGTTTCTCCCAAAGTATTGTTTTAGAAGTAACGAAAGCAAATTTTCTATTCTCTATTTACTTAGTTTATTTTCATTTTTTTCACACAGTTGTTGTAGACTGTA
Organism: Euschistus heros; assembly: GCA_003667255.2. Lineage (NCBI taxonomy): Eukaryota > Metazoa > Arthropoda > Insecta > Hemiptera > Pentatomidae > Euschistus > Euschistus heros. Next base: position 393,188 of record RCWM02000360.1, read on the forward strand.
TTTGTAGGCACAGTTTTTCTTCTTATACCGCAAAACGTTTCGGCGTAGGTTATTTGTTTTTTCTTTTCAACCTATATATATATATATATATATATATATATATAGGTTTTTTTTTTTTTTGTGTTAGAAACTGAATTTTCAGTGAAGCTTAATGAATCAGCTGTATTTCGAATATGTACAGATCTTTCATCAAGTTGTATTTTATGAGCTCGTTTATGTTATTATTAGTGATCTCTAACATTTTTTTAATCTCTTTTTATTTGGAGAACTAATATTTCTCAACGGGGTCGCAAGCCATTTTATTGGCCCCCTTTCCTAAAAAAAAAAAATTCAACATTAAACTTTTAGTTTAAATACCTACGTATGTGGGTAAAGCAGGGGTAAAGCGTAAAAAGTTATATATACCTTAATAATAGTCTGTCTCAAATGATCTGGGAAATCAAAAAACCGACTGGATTGCACTTTTCTTTAGATTTACTCGAAATGAAGAAGATCTGTCAAAATCGTCCTCTTTAAAATGTTTTGAACAAATAACACTTGTTTTTGTTGGCTTCCATTTTTCTCGACTCAGGGCTTGAACCCACTTATTTCGTTCCTCTTCAACTGAAGGGAAGCTGAGGAAAAAATAAAAGGTAAAATTGGAACTGTTTACCTTTTAAAGATTTATTCAAATCTAAAACTATATTATTGATGTAAAACGTCTTCTTAAGGTGTTAATGTTTAACATTCGAAACTAGTTTTCAAATAAAAATAATTTCAATAGAATTGGCAATTAATTTATATACAATCCTAATTGAATTTACAGAATAGTCTGTATTATGTGGTTACAATACCTACTATTGTTAATAAAGGGGAGCTTAACAATAAAGTTAAAAAAGCTCCACAATAAACATATATTTACTGTGGCGAAAGGGAAGAAAGATTTGTTTCTCAATTTATTGAAAAACTGAACTGTGTACGTTTAAAATGTACAGGTAAAGGGTTATTGGAGGGTTTAAATCCTTGTTGGACTCTTTCCTAGAACATCCAAACGCGGCACAACACGGCATTTTTTAATCTTATTAAGAAATAAAACATAAAGAAAACACATACACACAACAGAGACCTAACAATTACCAATTGTTCCAAATAAACACGGGACGAACAGTGGTACTGACTGGGACAGCCGGGGTTAAGGTGGTGGGGATAGCGCTCCTTGCCAGGAGCCATCTCCCCCCACCTACCCACCGCTTCTATTATATTCTGTATTCTGTGTCCTTAACAGACACAAAATGCTTGCATACCACCAGCAAAATTAGAATTTAAATACCCTACAGTATTGAGAATCTTTGAAATGGTTCTTCTTCTGAAGTATTTGTTAAGTATAAATATTTAAGCAGAAATGCTAATTGCTAATTATATTTATAATAATTAAGTGGTAATTATTATTCTTATCAACTAAGCAGTGAATTATGACTAATAGAGATTGATCCACGGAGCAAAAACCGTTAAAGAAGATTCTATTGTTAATAAATCAATTTCAGGCTTTCAATGGAATACCTACTCTTACAAGGTTTAATAGGGGGGTTGGAAGTCTTTATCTTCAAGTACAGGTTCTCGATCTTGGCCGAAATCGATTGGGAACAGGGAATAATCGAGAATTTCATCAGGCTGTAGTGACTGAAGAGCTTACCTCAGACATTCATTTCCGGAGCTTCCCTCCCTCTCAATCATGAGCGCCCTACTCCCGAACCCTCTCGATTTCTGGACCACAATCCTGGACCAGAAGAGGAGATGGATTGGAAAGACGCATCGTCCATTATTTAGTATGGACTAACCAAGTGTCCCTCAGCGGCTTATCCTTCAGCTATATGTCTGCTGATTGCTAACTCGGCTCATATCTGTGTCGAGCATGAGTAAAAATACCAATGGTTGATATTTTTTATATTTAAAAAAAAATTTCGTTAATCGAAAATTTGAAAGGTGGCGTCTCTGTTCAATGCTGGAAAAAAAATACGTTAAAACTCTGTTTGACATTTACGTTTTCTCAAAATTCGAAATAATCATTAATTGAATGAGATTAGACTCCGGAAGGTTTTTTTTTTTTTTTTTTTTTTGTTTTTATGGTAAATTAATGACACACTATGCTTAATAAGTAACGTATACTGAGATACTCGCAAATCCAAATTGAATAAAAGATTTTTAAACGTTATGAAATGAAAATACTTGAATTTCCTACCAATCAGTGATAAGATTGCTGTTATGGCGTGTAATGGCCGGTTTACTCCTGTTTGGTAAATAATTGTTTAATCAAGAATTTAGTCAATTTTGACATTTTTAAACGGCCAGTTAGGTGTTAAGCAAAGTTAAATACCTATTTAGATAACCGAACAAGTGTTTAATAGCAAGCAGAATAGATTGATTTATATTTTTCTGTTTAGTAGCGGTACATATATTTCCACTTATTCTTGGTGGGCCTTCCTTCGTCATTTTTCCTTTTTAACTTTAGGTTACATAATTGAGAACTGGATTCAGATACCCTGAGGAAATTAGAGAGTCTTGAAAATTATTGCCAGAAAATTTTGGTTATAGCGCATGTCGCATCACAGTACCTTATTTGCAAAGCAAGTGTTAAAATATGGATAGAAGGTAGTTAAAAGATTTTTCTGATACTCACAATTCAAAAAATTATTTATTTTTATCATTTTTCCTTTTTAACTTTAGGTTACATAATTGAGAACTGGATTCAGATACCCTGAGGAAATTAGAGAGTCTTGAAAATTATTGCCAGAAAATTTTGGTTATAGCGCATGTCGCATCACAGTACCTTATTTGCAAAGCAAGTGTTAAAATATGGATAGAAGGTAGTTAAAAGATTTTTCTGATACTCACAATTCAAAAAATTATTTATTTTTATCTTTTCCCGCTATTTCTCTAAAAATAATTTCGCTTATTTATCTTCTCTCCCATACCCTTTTGGATCTATTTTAGTTTATTGTGTCTTTTACTTTTCGTCTTCTTCTCTGAAATAATGCTATAAGAAATAAGAAGGCTGCTTTTTTAATATATCCAAGACCCATAATACGTGGTAAAATCCTAATAGAATGTTTACCATTTCTATAACCTCTCCGTGTCCTGTGATACTATTACTAAATAAGAAAAGGTAAGTTTAGAATTTTTTTTTTTTTTATTGATTCATTAATATTTATTAGTGTATACAGTATACATATAATGTGGTCAAAATAACATATCAATAGCTTGTTTAGAAGTCCCCAAAAGCTGAACTCCATATACCCAATATTATGGCTGGACACTCAAAAATGTAATGTTTTGACAACCTAGATTGGTTGATGTTCAGATCTAAAATATGCCGAAGGTTTTCTTATCAGATATTTAATGGAGAACATTTTCATTTAAAATCTGTCGATAGGCCATACTATTTAAGTGGTATATTGGTTTTCATTAAAAAAACAAGTTTTCTTACATTTTTTAAGTGTTGGGGCTTTTTTTGACCCGCTCTAGCTCTGTTGGTGTTTCTAGAATCGAAAATTTAACCACAGTTTCCTGATTAGATATTTAGCGGAAAATATGTTTTGTTATATAACATTTGTCGCTATAACCTACCGTTTAGGAGCTACCTATTATTGGCTTGAATAAAAAAAGTCACGTTTGAATCATCTACTTTCTCACAACTTTGTTTGTTTAAAATAACGATTAATTGTAGTTTGTTTTTTTTTTTGTTTTTTTAAGGATTTTCTTCGCTATTCGAAGTTTCTTTCGAGCCAAACTCCTCCCTCAGACGGTTCCTCCATTCCTCTCTGTCCATCGTTTCTTCTCCCGTTAGTCCCCTGTACATACTTTCAGCTACAACATCTCTCCACCTGATGCGAGGACTTCCTATACTTCTCCCCTTTGCTTCACATACATAAGCTATTTTGGGGGTTCTTTTATTATTCATTCTTTTAAAATGAACGAACCATCTCAGTATCCTTCCCTTCATTTTCTCCAGGATATTCCTCTTAACTTCCATTCTTTGTCTTATAATTTCATTTCGGATTCCTTGAATCCTTGAGATTCTTGCTGATCTTAAAAAATCCATCTCCACAGCCAGAAATCTTTTGACTTGTAATTTTTTTAGAGGCCATGTTTGTGAGCTGTATAGCATTATGCTTTCTACCAGGGACTTATATATTATTTTTTTAATGTTGGTACATATGCTGGCTCTCAATAGGACTGAATATAACATTCCAATAGCTTTCTGTCCATCGGTTATTCTTTTCTTCACTTCCTCTTTCGCTATCCCATTGCTTTCGAGATTATATTTGAATTTAAATTGTAATTTAATTATTAATTGAAGTAATTTGATCCTTTTAATTCTAACATGTAAATTTGGAAAATTGGAGTTTATTTTAATTCAATAGAGTTTTTTTATTAATATAAAAATATCAACGTTAATTTTTTTTCTTTTTGAATGATCGTGTTTTATGTTTTATCCACGAATAGATTCAATCCGAGTTTTACCAACTGTAGTTATTGCTAGTAAAGGAGAAAGATTTATAAGGTGGCGGATAAAGGGATAAAGAGATGATAACATCCAGGGATCGGATAATAAAGGGCTCTCGAGAATATGGGGCGGCATAGCTAAGGATATGAAGCGGGGCAATACTCAGCAGTGCCTCCTTACCATAAGGCCTATATTACCTTTTCTTGTCATTCCATGTCGGAGTTCTTTGCCAATATGTCGAGGATAAATATCTCATAAACCGGATTGATTCTCATCACATACTTTGCTGTGGCAATTAAATTGAGTCATAAAACTTAGCCGGTCTATCAAAAAGAAAAATGAAAAAAAAATAGTTGCAGCTAGAGCATTTTGCACATAAAATTGATAATCATAATGAGCCTCCACTGTTTTGGATTAACTTGGAATAGCCACAATATTTTATTATAAGTATTAAAATTACATTCCAGGATGGTATTTTAAAAAAAAAACTCAATTTATTTCAGACTAGGAAAAACAATAGATAAAGGATAGGTCTATCTATATTGAACTGTTTTTTCTTTTTTTTTTTTTTTTTTTTTTTTTTTTTTCTAATTTACATTTTAGAAATAAAAGGATCAAATTATTTTAATTAATAATTAAATTAAATTAAAAACCAATGATCATTCGAATTAACAATATTGAGAGGAAATATGGTTTTCAAACGTGATTTTTTTATTCAGACCAATATTGCTCCTAAGCGGTAGGTTCTAGCGACAAATATTATATAACAAAAATATTTTCTATTTAATTTATAATCTGGAAATTGTTGTCAATTTTCGATCTGAACAACACCAACAGAGCTGCAGCTTGTCAAAATGTTGCAGTTTTGAGGGTGAAAAAACGCTATTAACAATATTTTTTTATTCATACAAATATAGCTCCTAGAAAAGTATGTTATATAACAAAAACTATTCTCCGTTCGATTTCTGATCGGGAATCTGTTGTCACTTGGAGAGAATAAGAGAAGTTTTCGGGTGAAGAGTGGATTAGTTCAAGGAAGGATACAGCTCGACAAAAAGTTTGGGAAACATAAGCTTTCCATGGAACAGTTTTATCAAAGTTAATTAAGTCAACAGGTTTTTAACTGTGTTGTAGAATTGCTTTGGTTGGGAGTTCATAGCCAGGGTTGGAAGGTGGGGTAGGCATCTCAAATAGGTATAAGACCCTATGACAATATCTTAGCAAATATTATGACGATCGTCTTGGAAAAGAGAGGATTATTCCATCGGGGGATGGATGGATGAGTGTATTTGGAAATTATACGGGTATAGATGATAGAAGCATTGGTAATTGGAATTTCGAAGGTCATTTATGTAACCGCAAAAAAGGAAAGGAGAGGAAAGGGGTTGGTGTGGTTTAGAAACCAGAAAAAAAAGGAAGGGTTTTTAATTTCTTTAGAAAAGTAGAATAGTCAAGAGTCTCAAAACCTGTATGTTACATTTATTGTATATCGGAGAAATAAATACCAAAAATCTATGACATTAACATAAATCTTCTGTACTAACTAATAATCAATCCGGCTAATTTAAAACGAATATTCTAATGCGCTCCAATAATGTTAAACAAATCATCATAATAATACATCTAGATAATGTTTATTTTGAGTTCTTTGACTAGTCGCTGCTGTTTATTAAATACTGTAATGAAAGGAATCAAACTACGGGATTGATAAGAGAATGAACGTTTGACAAGATTGTTTACTTGCTTTTAATATCTACTTAAGGCTTACCTGTCATAAAAGCCCTGCGGACAGTTTAAAGGCATCAAACTGTCGGACGAATGGGAATAAAAGCAGTTGCAACTATAAATTGAGTTATAATAAGTTTGCCAAGTTATATTCATTCCCTCGGAGGGCACTTTATGAGGGCTATTTGGGGCTTTGGAACGACCCTCGCTGAACATGAATTATGGTTTTGTGCGGTCTTTAAAATTCAGTCGCCCCTTTCCAGTTTCGTCGTGAATACTCAAGGATGTTTTCTTCGACCTCTGTCGCTACGGTGAACTTTTCAGTCGTTAATTCACCACATCATGCAGTAAATACATTCTATCTAGCTTGGTAATAGGTACATTATCTCTCTGAAAAATTATTTGAAAGAATATAATTGAAAATTACTTGTATTATTATAATAACTCCTATTATAGCTATTAGTCGTTATCTTCTGTTTATTTAAAGCCATGATTTTAAATAGCTTCCTTGGAACATTATTAGGATTTTGATTGAATTACTTTGGTTGTAGTTAAAAAAAATATATATATATATATATATATATATATTTTTTTTTTTTTTATTGTACAACATAGTTATAACTTAAATATATCAATGATAATATAACAAATATTGCATTTTATCATCTTTCATGTGGCATATATATATATATATATATATATATATATATATATATATATATATATATATCTTTATTTATATATATATATAAGTTTATAAGCTGGATCTTCCAAATTATGACTATAAACGTCTTTTGGGTTGCTACAAACAAAATCTTTATTTACAAAATTACATATTTTTTTCTCTTAAATGATAAAATGTATAAAATTAATACCCAAATCTATAAATATAACCTTTGAAAATTAACACACAGAATACTAATTAATTATAACATATGTTTTTTTAGATATCAAGGCCTTGTGTCTTTACATTACATATATATATATATATATATATATATATATATGTTAGTTCTATTACAACTAACAGTTCTATTTTTCTTTTCTTTGTTTTACTGAAGGTCATGATCATGAATAACTTCCCTGGAATATAACTATTATAATTTTGATCAACAGAATTATCTTGGTTGTAGTTGCAACAATAATGTTTTTTTTAATGTACATAACACATACTTTAACATAAATATTTTAGCGATGTTGTAACTAATATTATAAATTACCATATTAAAGCCGATGTCTTTAAACTCCAATAAAAATGAAAAAAAAAAAAAAATGAGGTTAATGCCTTACCTCATATTCAAGCTTAGCTGTTTACATTGACGTGATGTATCAATCAGTTTTTATTGACGTTACTTGTGAAAAAGCGTTCTATCAAAGAAAAATGTATTGTTGTTTTTTTCTATTATCACTCTAGGAAAGCAGGTGTCAAAAAGATGAGTGTTTATTAAATTATAACTTTTCCCCTGCGTTAAATAAATTTAAAAAATAAAGCAGATGTACCAATTTATAGTTAAATTGCATACATTTATTTATTATACTTTTAGAATTAATTTTTTTTTTTTTTTAATGTAGTGTAAGATTTTATCATTATTAAATTAGATGATTGATTTCAGAAAGTTAGTTGTCAATGACGTAATCATGATTCAATATTTGATAACTTACTTATTTCTTTGAATCAATTTAATGTTCCAGTTTTTAGTCAATTATTTAACTGAAAATTCATTGACAGATTTAAACACGATTAAATTAAATGATTGATTCCAGGAAATTAGTTGTTTAATATGTAATCATAATTAAATATTAAACAACTAATTTCCTGGAATCAATCATTTAATTTAATCATGATTAAATCTTCCAGTTCAATTTTTTAGTCGATTAATGATTTAGTTGACTGCAAAATCAACAAAAAGATTTAATCATGACTTAATTAAGAGATTGGTTCCTAGAAATTAGTTTTCAAATATATAATTATGCTTTAAATTTTGCACAACTCTGGTATTATTATTTCTCTGCAAATAAGATGTATTTTGTTTTCTATTTGTACTATAAGCACCTCTTCAAAAAATATTAAGCATCAAGCTTATTTATTTCATATTTATTTGTGCCTTAATTCATTAAGTCATTAAACCTTTGTTTATTTAATGCATAACCTGCGTATTTTATAGAAGGACAGTTTTATTTTTTTATGAAATCATGGGCGAATCGCGAAGCATGTAACAGAAACGATGTTTCATGTCAAACACCTGTTACAATAATTACGTCCTCAGTTTAACGTTCTTAAAACTGTTTGTTTGTATGTTTCGGTAATAACTTTTATTCAGGATGCATTAAATTTCATTATTTTTTATTGTGCATTATTATTTTGTTTTATGTTTTATATTTACAAAAACTTTGCTTTGAAAACAACTATAAACCCCATATAGTTTCTTCATAATTATTGACATATATTTTGTACTAGTATATGTAATTAAAAATGGTAGAAAGGGTTAAGTGATTTCGACAATTGGTTTTATTTTTTCTAATTATCTTCAATCATACAGTCCATAAATAAATCCGTACTCATTTTATGGTGATGGATAAATTTTAAAATATTGTTAGAGCCACCTCAAAAAATATACTGAGCCCTCACCTTTCGAAGCCTCAGAATAATTTGTAAGCTTATCTGTTCTATCTTCCGTTAAATTAGTGGCAAATATTTGTTTAATACTGCTAAAAGCCTATAATAAATAGCCGAACTTCTTTGTATAGGGCATGGCCCTGCTTACAAAAAAAAAATATAAAAAAAATACTGCTAAAAGCTAATAGAGCTTGAGTTAAAGACAGCTTTGTTAATTTACGGGAAATTTTTAGTCCCATAAGATCATTAATCAATTAGCTAAGTCCTACCTTAATTTTTGCCCAATGGTATTAGGGTGGTGAAACATTTTTTCATAATAAAATATATAGATTTGAAAATTGCTTATAAACAACGAAAATGTCATCACCACGGAGTGTCCCACTCATAGTTTTTTACTAAACATTCGCCACTTTGGTTTCGTTAACTATGGCGAATGGTAGTGAAATTATTATTATTTCCTAGCATTAAGGATAACCTAAAGCTTCTAAATGTTTTCATTTTTGTGTTTTTGGTTATAATATAGTATGTTTATTTTGCTCCAAACTTGGTTTCATCACTATGATGTCATTATCAAGCAAGAAATAAATTTGTAGGGAAATCAACTTTAAGAAACGGAACAGTTGGGAATTTTTTTTTAAAATGTAGTGATACACCTTTTGCTGAAGACCAGCCATAGCGGCGAAGCGATACTCAGTTTGGTAGTTCCCTCACATTTGTTTACAACCTGAGAGGTAAGCCACGTACCTTTCTTGTTGTCATTACCAAGACTAGTATCATCACTCTTGCTTTTCAAATTATTTCATTGGCTTTATTTTAATTTTGACTGTCATTTGTTCCTAAGCAGTTGGCACAAGCAATATTTTTTTGTTTTAATCTTAGTGGTTTGTACCAAACAAAATGCATGCAAATGTCATCACCAAGTTAAAAACCCATGTCATTCTCACGCCCGAATTATTAGCGCGGTAATGACATAAACTTTACGGTAATGAACGTTTTCATTAATTTTTAGTTATTTTAGTAATTTTTTCTTTAGTCTAGGCACCCAACGACAAAATGACTCGTCCCAAGTCGAAATTGACTGCTACCGAAAAAAAAACAAAATGCAGATTGTCAATACCAAGATCCAGTTTCGACAGGAGGACCCAAGAGGATCTACAGGATAGCCAAATAATAATTGGGGACTTCACATTTGAACAAGTTAAAGAGTTCATTTATTTAGGGACTCAAGTGAACTCCGACAACAATATGCAGCTGGAAATAAATAGAAGATTAATCTCTGCAAACAAGTGTTATTTTGGACTCCTGAAGCACTTTAGAAGTAGAAACCTCTCCCGCAAAACCAAAGTCCAGCTGTATAAAACCTTAATAAGACCTATTCTGAGCTACGCCTCTGAATGCTGGACTATTTCTAAAATGCAGGAAGCCTTACTCCAGAGGTTCGAGAGACGGATTCTAAGAAGAATTTTTGGACCAGTTTTCAGAGACGACACTTGGAAGCTGAGAACCAATTCAGAGCTCGCACAGCTATATCTAGATACAAATATTATAAGATATATTAAAATTGGAAAGCTCCGATGGGCAGGGCATGTGGCGAGGATGAATCCAGATGAAGTCCCTAAAAACCTATTAGAGGAAAAAATATTTGCCAAGAGAAGAGAGTCGGCAGACCAAGACTGAAATGGGTCGATGGAGTGGCGGAGGATGCGTTGTCTATCTTGCGAGTGAGGAACTGGAGAGCAGCAGCAAGACACCGAGATGACTGGCGATTGATGCTACGGAAGGCCTTGACTCACTTTGAGTTGTAGCGCCGTTAAAAAAAAAAAAAAAAAAAAAAAAAAAAAAAAAAAAAAAAAAAAAAAAAAAAAAAAAAAAAAAAAAAAAAAAAAAAAAAAAAAAAAAAAAAAAAAAAAAAAAAAAAAATCCAGTTTGTCATTGCCGCATTTTATTAATTATAAAATTCTAAATTTCTCGTGGAAAAATCTGTTTTGCTTTTGACCAATTGTATTTTTCAAAAGCTGAGATGCAATAGAAGCCGTCGGTAGTTATAAATTTTTAATTTAATGAAGTCTAAATTTGTAAATATATACCGTTCTTGATTTTAATAAATAGATTAATATTAAAATATACTAAATATTTTTATATTTTATTAGTTCACCGTTATACTAACGTACAACATACAAATTATCAGCTTTTAATTAAATTTAATGGCATTTATTCTCACCCCTTTGTATATTCTGAGCAGTTTAAATTCTTGTAGACACCATCAAAGATGGGCTTAGACTGTTTCAAACAAGATTGCCCGAAGAAATTGTATTTCATTGCCCGATGGCCCAGAAAACAATCACCAGCACACGCTACTATAATTCAGCCCCAGGTAATGGGATTTTCCGTCTTTCTTTTAAATTTCGTACTGTAACATTTACTTCCTAACAATTTATTTAGTGATAAATATGACATTGTTTTTGTCATTAATTTGTATGTATCAACGAAATTATCAGATGTTGATATTATAGTTACAAGGGGTGGGTATATACACGATATATCGAAATATCTTTATATCCTTTAAATAATCCGATATTCCTTCTTTCGATATATTGATGTATAGAATAGAATTGATATTAAGGAAAGTTTTTAATAATAATGTAGTTTAATTTAATATAATGCAACTATTCCAATTTTATGTAAGTTGGCTAGTGTATATGTTGCTACTGTTTCCAAATCGGTGCCAACAACTGATTATTATAATGTAAGGGAAGAAATGGTCAGGGGTGCATTCAAGTATATAAACACGTCCAAATTGTTTAATAAAAAAATTTATATTTGGCGTGCTGACGTTTCGACCTGCCTTGCAGGTATTCTTCAGGGATAATATAACAAAAAATTAGGTGTGACAAAGATGATACAAAAATGTTTTTAATTAAATAAATAAAAATAATTTAAACAATAAAAAAAAGTTCAATGTAAATTAGTTAACGAAGAGTAATTATTAATTATTTAAGAATTGAAGAATTCTTTAACTAATTTACTTTGTTTTTATTTATTTTAAAAACATTTTTGTATCATCTTGGTCTCTGAAGAAGACCTGCAAGGCTGGTCAAAACGTCGGCTCGCCAAATATAAAGTTTTTTTTATTAAAAAACTTGGACGTGTTTATTAACTTGACTGCACCACTGATCATTTCTTCACTTACATTACATCCTACAGTCAACTATAGAATCATCATGTGAACCGATTATATAGAGCAAGGTGAACAATCATTGCATAAGGAATAAATTAAGAGGACAATGTTTAGGTAAGGAAGAGTTACTCTTCCTACAATCCATTGATGACGATATGTGGGAGTCAAATTGTTGACATTATATTGATATCTAAGTATATGTATCTTGGGCCTACCGTTTAATCCAGAATAAGCTTTTTTTAAATTTTGAAATAATAGTGGTCCTATTTAAGGTATAAAATAAATTAGGATTACAACATCGAACCACTGTTCCACCCTTGTTCCCGCCCGAAATATCTTCATGTACGAATGTAGAAAACAGTAAATTAATGTTCAGAGCAATGCTTTTTACTTAGGATAAACTTCTGCCCATCAGGGAAGTGGAAGTAACAAAATATCAATATCTAAAACAATTCATGAATAGATATGATGGACAGAGATTATTAAGAAACCCTTGCGAGCAATGGGTTGCATTATAAGTGTTTTCCAATAAAGGTATCATATTTTTACACACAATATCAAAAAGGCAGTATTAATAATAATTTGAATTGATTGGTTGGATTTTTATTTCTAACCATTAATGTATATGAAAGCGTGGAAAACCTTGTTTATGCCACTCAAAATGTACATTTAATTTTTAATATTGTAAATGTTATTATTTCTAAAGCTATCTAGAACTAGGAAAGCAATGTAGTTAAAATTTGATAATATGTGAGGTTGATTTTCAAACTACACTGGAATCCACATTTCACACCACATATTTAAATTATGTTTTAAGTAATTTAATTTAATAAAAGTAAATTTTATTAGCACTGTATAACACCGTACCTTTGTAACCTCTTACCTAGAATAGTGCTCGCCACCTATCGGTCAATTTTCAAACTTTATTATTACCAAATATCAACTATTATTTTAAAATTTAAAATTGATGTCCAATTATGCTTTCCGGAATCTCCGAATAACTAGTCAATGGAGTAGTACCAGTTAAAAAATTATTGCTATGCGTGAAAATTTCATTAAGCCTATAATTATTAATATCACTCTCCAATAAAAGATTTTATTAGTAAAAAAAAAAAAAAAATATTGTTTTATTGGTAAAAATGTTTAAAGTTCACTATTGATGAGAAAGAGGCCGAAGCAACAGCAGAGGATGCTGGTATATACATACAAGGCATGCATATGTTTTAATGTTATAAGGTAATATATCTATACTATTATATAAGAGGACAAGGCATTTTTCGTTTGTGATCACTAAACTCGAAAACTACTATTCGAACGCTATTCAAGAGAGGTTACAAAGATAAGTGCTGTATAGAGCTACTAGACATTGATAATAAAATTTACTTAAATTATTTCAAATGATTTAAATTTGTGGAGCGAAATGTGGTTCCCAGTGAAGTTTAAAAATCGACCAATATGTGGTTAGTACTATTGCACAATACAGTTTGAAAATACTGAACCCATCTGTAACAAATTTTTTCTACATAATCTTTATAGATCTAGGAAGGTTTGGATAAAATAACACTTAGAATAATCAATATTTAAATGTATAATGTTGAGAGTCAAAAATAAATGCACACTGCGATATACTTTTATGGTTAGAAATTATTACGAAATCAAAATGCTGATACTTCGCTATTTAATATTGTGAGTAAAAATCGGATTCATAGGGCTTTAGTTATATAGTAGTATAATGCAGTCCATTATGCACAAGAGTTTCTTAATAGTCTCTATCCATCTGGATCATCAACTGATAAATTAAAAGTAAAAATTGGACATCTAATTATGCTTTTATGTAATCTTCAAACATCTTACCAATGCTATTTCAACCAGGTTAACAACTGCGATGCGTGAAAATATCATTGAAGAAATAATGCTCGATTGCATACTTTAATGCAAGATCATTATCAACGAACAAATAAATCTTCAATTACTTAAATTATTTTAAGTTCTTTACTTATGAGACCGGGTGAAACCGCGATAGGGGATGTTAGTATAATATAAGATTTGTAGCTACAAATAAATCGATAATTGCTCTAAATAAAAAAATTGAATTGTTTTGCTATGATAATTTGGTAGTTATTTCAATATTATGAATGAATGAATGAATGAATGAAATAATAGTGTATTTTGTAAATTACAAGTACAGGAGGTCTGGCTCTTTTGAGGCAGATATATAATAATATATATAAAATAAAACATTTTTTTTTTTTTTCCTTTTATGAAAAAAACAAAACAAAAAAAAGTTTAGAATTTAATAGACAGTAAAATTATGCTCATAATCTCCATATAAATAATAGTATGTAATATTAAACAAAATTTGTACAAATCAACTTAAAATAACAAAACATAAAAAAGATAAACAAAAGAAAAGATTTTAAATAATATTAATCACATTGTCTAATATTCACTGACTTCAATATGCTATAGCAATTAAAAACTTTTAAATACAATTCAGACAATCTTTCTGATAGTACTGATTACAAATAAGTAAATACTACAAATTTTCAGGTTAGTTTTACAAATTAATAAATTATCCAAGTTTTGAATTTCACTTCTATTAAGTCCTATGTATTGTGACAAAAAAGAAACTCTTTCATTGAGGAAGGCTGTACAATATTATAAATAATGAATAATATCATCTTTATCTTTTGAAGAGCAGTGACTGCAAGGATATTCACCGTTAAATTTTCTAACCTTGCCGTTGACTACAATCCATGTGACTTTTTAACTTGCCATGCGCAACTGGGCAACGACCCTTAATCTGTTTATTGTAATATTAGGGAAAAGTAAATACGGTTCGGGTGGTCCTAGATCACTGATATTTCTATAATATAAATTAAAAGTAGAATTAGTCAGTCAATATGTAAACCTATCAGATGATTTTTTATTGACTCTACGAGTTCACCACAACACCTGCTTATCTGTTCTACATTCTGAGCTTCCCAGATGTCGTTCGCACCAATAATAGAAAGTAGACTTCTAGCTTTATATAAATCGAGAATTACTCTAAATAAAAAAATTGAATTGTTTTGCTATCATAATTTTGTAGTTATTTCAATATTATCATTCTTTATAATATATCAATTACCAAGGAGAATTACACCTTATTATTATCGTTCTTTTTTTTTTTCATTGTAGAAATGAACAAACTAACCCAGAGCTGTGCCTCTTCCCCGAACCGCCCCCTCTCACCCCCTCCTCCTCCCCATCCCGCCATCAGGGTCGGGTCTCAGATAACAATTAGCCCGAGGAGAGGAAGGAGCTGGGGCATTAGGTTCCTTAGCGACTGCCGACTTAATGAGCTGAATCTGCTCTCCAGTATTGTCTTCTTCTCTGGGCCACAATGGACACACCGAGGCGAGCCACTTCACTTCCTAGATCCTGTACAGGTCTTGAAAGTGGGTTGGGGCACTAAGGGTTGCTGTCGTCTGTTGTCTTTAGAGCATTCAGTGCCACCTGTACTACCCTTGATGTAGTTTGTAGAATAAGTTCCATAAAAATAATTTCTCAATTTCTTAAAAACTATTTATTGAAATATACAACTGTATAAAAAAAAAAATAAATCCCGTAAATGTGATTACAACGTTCATAACATGTCAATGCTTCTAAAGCAACCACCCACTGGTAGTACTTCAAGTTCTTTATTGGAAAGTCCCGAGGACATCTTCTTTTCAGACGCCTCAGAGGGTTGTCAGGTATAGAATAGGAAGCAAATCGAGAGACTAGTGGGTTTAAAATGTTATAGACATTGCTATAAGTTTCTAGTTTGGGCTAAATCAGCAATATATAGAGCAAGGTTTTATGGATAACTGTTAGTGACAAAGTAAGGAGCATTAAGAATATTGGAATGCAAAGATTGGATTCGAGATGAAATTGATAGTTTAGTGGTACTCCAAAGATCAACTCCATATGTCCAAATATGTCTTATTACTGTCAAGTAAATAAATCTTTTATTATTAATTGTGACCTTTCAATGTTTGTCTAGTAAATGTTGAAGAAGTCGAAAACGACGAGCGGTTACCTGTTGTTTTGACAATGTGTCATCAGCGAACGTTTACTATCTCAAATACGATATAATCTTGTTGTTTGTATTTATTATTAATCAAGGTATAAATGAATATATATTATTCATATATATATATATATATATATATATATATATATATATATATATATATATATATATACACACATATATATTATTGTGAACACAATGGCCTAGGAATTAGAGCTTTAAGTACTTAACTATTCTTACAGTATTCGGCGCCATGTAGGGCAAACGTGGAAAAAAAAGATGTCTTGCTAGAATATAGTTGTTTAGTATTAGTATGGGATTTCATTGCCTGAATCTGTACTGTAAAATGTGACGACAGTCTCCTAATCAGAAATTTCATGAAACATGTGTTTTGTTATATGGCATTTGTCCCTAGAACATACCGTACATGAGCTATATTGGTTTCAATATAAAATATCAATTTTGAAACCCCTATTATCTTTTTACTTGGTTTATTTCGAATAATCATTAATTGTTAAATTCAATTAATATTTGTAATTTGATACTTTTAATTCAAAAATGTGACTTGGGAAAACAGATTATAGATAGACGAGTTCATGATATATTGTTTTTTTTTCCAGTCAGGGAGAAATTGAGTATTTTTGTTCTTCATTAGCGTATTATATTACGAGGAAGAACTTATATTATTAGTTCTTTCAAAATAAGGCATTCGGGAGTTTTTTCACCTTATTGTCTCTAGACGTTCATAACATATATAACTTTTATAACGCCAAAATATGGCACTCAGACAGTAGTAATACCAGCTATTGTGTCAATCTTATCCAAGGCCATGAATATCGAAAAGAGAATTCTACAAAGACCTTTTGCCTCAAGAATATCAAATAGAAGATATAAAATAATATGAAATATAACTTGGAGACAGCTATGAGGAAAAGATTGCTGAGATTTCGGAGCACGTGTTCGACAAGTTTGAATAAACGTTAAGTTTGATAAAAGTTATTGATCAAATCTTAAAACAAATAAAAGTTTATTTAAAGAAAATTAATATATATATATATATATATATATATATATATATATATATATATATATATATATATATATATATATATATGTGTATACTTTTTTCAGATTAATGAAGAAATTAATTTTTTTTTTTTTTTTAACATTTATTGCCTTCGAGTAATCATTTTTGTTCCATGTACGTATAGTATGGTTGTTTAAATTAAAATATATCAATCACCTTGTATCAGCCACCTTTCTTTATCAACTATCCGATTAAGTAGTATAACTTTAAAAAAGAATCCATTATGTTAAAGGTTACTCAATATCACAAGACCTACATTTGTAATTTATGCTATCGACACTTTTGGGAAAATGCACGTGAAATAAATAAATTATATCCGTTTACATATTCGAGATATCAAGAAAATTAAATATGAGGCCAGTTTGAACCACCTATTTCATTCTAGGCAGAACTTTTAGTATCAAGGACGTAATGACGTAGAAAAGTTTTCATCCGCCGGTCCAAAACAATCCATTCTCGGAACTAATCTTGACATCATACCCAAAGTCTTTAAAGTAATTATTCAAGAGGGCTTACTTTACCAACCCCTTCGGAGGGGGCTCCTTTTTTTTTAATCGTTTATCTTGATATTATTAAATCAGATTAAAGGATTAAAAACATCTCCATGACTCTCACCATTTTTTTGTATTTTATAACTTACATAGTTAGTTAGTATATATATATATATATATATATATATATATATATATATATATATATATATATAAACAGTAATTCATTCATATTTCATCTTTTTATTTACAACTGTATACCTCTAGTAGATTTGTGGTCTCGAGGCCATCTTCTTTTAATACGCCTCGAAGTGATATCAGGAATAGAATGAGAAACAAGTTGTGAGATTAGTAGATTTGAGGGGTTATAAAACGATATTAATTATGTTTGGGCTTAATCAGCAAACTATAAAACATTAAGAATATATCGAAGGATTTTGGATTGTAAGGATTGAACACGATAAGAGAATTGGTTGGTTTAGTTAAACCCCATATCTCAACTCCTCATGTAAATATAGTCTAATAACTGTCATCAAAATGTCTCTTATAACTGAATGGTTTAGTGGATGAAGGGGTTATGTAATAAAATATAATTTTGATTTATGTATATGTATTTATGTATAAGTTTATTTTTACATTTTCCTTTAACAGGAAAATTTTACATAGTCCCTTCATCTCCTTTAAACCTCTGTTTCTACTTGTTTTAAAATATTCGGAATTTGCTTCCTAACACTTCTGTCAACGAACTAGATTGTATTTATAAAGAAGTGTGATATAACCTCTTCATCCACCAAACTTCAATTAATTAATCGAAAGGTTAGCGTTTTTAAGAAGTTGAAGAGGCAATTTCTTGCTCGTTTTAGACTTGTAAGTTCCGAGTAAAGAGTCTGTCCAAATAGAATCCTAAGTAGCGAATCTGTTCAACAGAGATTATTGAAATTTTCGATTTCATAAACAGAAATTGTCTTTATTCATATTTCTGTTAAATTATGAAATATTACATAATTTCGATAGGCTTTAGATGGATAAATACATATTGATTATTATCAGTGCTTACAACTAAAGATCCAGGAATTATATTCTTACACACAACATTAAAAACTAATGAATCCACATTTTCATTCAAAAATCATTTTTATTTGGCAGAAATACTTTTATTCATTTCACCTGATTGAATTTTAATATATATCCATAACTGTATATAAAAGTGTGGCAAACCTCGTATCTACAGCTCAACATTGTACCTTTAAAATTTAGTTATTTCTAAGCTTTCCTAGAACATCGAAAATGTTGTATTTTAAAATTTGGTACAGACGTATTCAGTAGGTTACCGTTGTATACTATACTGAGGAATGTTGCTAACCACATATCGGTCAGTTTTAAATATTATTGCTTTTTTAATAACAAATTAATTAAAAATGGGTATATTTTATTATTGCTAAACCTTCCTTGATCTGTAACTTAGTTGAGACCACTTTGTTAAGTTGTAATGTATGGTTCAGATTAAAGGTATTACTCATTACTATAAACAATGAAGCGGATGCAGTGAATTAGAAATAATTACTGAAATAGAACAATCATTTGTCCGGTAAATGAGTATTTTTTAAATCAGATTCACAATGTTTTAGGGTTTATTTAACTGTCTCGTAACAAGAGTTATAATTCAAACAAAAGTAATATTGCAAAGCTCAAAGACAAATTTTCTTTGATAATTCTTGATATATATTCGACTTCATGGGTATTTACATACAGAACAGTAATTAATTATGATTTTCAAGACCACATCTAAACTTTTTTTAATGAGGAGTTTTTTTTTCCCTAAATTAAAATGGTAACCCACAAGCTCACTTTTGAAAGAGGGATTAAAAAAGAAAAAGGAACAAAAAGGCTTATATTTAATTAAAAACGATACTTCTGAGCAAGGTCCAGCCCCTAAAAATGAGTGAAATGTAAACTGAGAAAGGGAAAAACATCTGCCTTCAATTTCCACCGCTGTAGCCATTATCAACCATGTCAGGCCATTCAAAGCTAACGATTTCGACAAGGTCTGTGTTATTTTTTTGTTGATTTTGGATTCATTTAACTGGAAACACATAGTTTTTTATATTAGGTAAGCTTCATGATGAAACCGTCCCTAATTATATTTCAGTTTTATCATCCTTTAAAAAAAAAGTTATCACATTGTTCTTTATAAAGAAGAAGCAGTTTTTCATTTTATGGAAGATATTCCATCCGCACTTTAACACTATAAGAGACACTATGCATTTATATTCTCAAAATATGATTGGGTGGTTATAATGTCATGTTTTTAAGTATGTTCTTTAACAATTGACTATTTACATTTAATTTTAAGATCTGATATAATGGGGTGAGTCAGAAAAAATGACCATTTTATAGGTAAAAATAAAAATTGATTTCTCTTTTACTTACAAGGTTTTTAATAATCAAAATATAAACTATTGTGCTCTATGGTTTTACGCCATCTGGAAACCAGCTGTAGAATCCCTTAATGGTACCACTCTTTGGGTTTTGAATCGGAGAGCTCACGAGCCCCATTTTCAACTTCGTTTAAGTTGTTGAATGTTTTTACATCGGGTGTGGGAGAAGCTCGATTCCATCCAAATTAGCTAGATTTTCTTTTGTGTGGGGTCTGGCATTATCTTGTTGGAACAAGACTTGCTTCCTGTTGACTAAACCTGGATACCGCTTTAACGTAAAATAAGTTGTAAATATTTTATAATGTTTATTTATAAATATTCTAAATTTATTGTAAATATTGTGGAAATAGTAAATTATAAAAAATAGTTTTAGTTTTGAAATAGTATTAGTTTTATATAGTATTTTTATTTAATAAATTATATTTTTTTAATGGCTCAAATAAGCGTTTTAATATTCTTTTTTTAAAAATTCGTTGAATGCAAAACATTTTTCTTTTTTTGCTTCTAAAAACGAAAATGATAATTTTGACATAAAAATTCTATGTATACAATATAATCATATTATAAAATACATAATTTACAGTTTTAATTAGATTTTACATTTCTAAACCAAATTTTTATCGATTTTTAGCTCGATTTTAGAGTGCTATGCGGGCTTAGTATAGGCAAACTTTCGTGCCGGTCGGAGAGCAAACAACATTATATAACGCGCCGAAAAAAATGTAATTTAGCACATACATTTCAGTTTAAATTTAAAATTAACGCAACAGCAATAAAAATTAGAATAAATAAAGGTGAAATTTAAAAAAAAAAAAAACCGAGGGAGAAAAAAAAACCATTTGCATTTCCGCATTGAATGGGTTAAGGACGTAATAATTATTTATTCTTTAGGATAAGGAATGAAGTAGCTAGTATGGTATTGAACAGTATGCTCCCGAGTCCGAGGTTTGGTCGTCTGCAGAAAATCATTTTCTTTTACTTCAACTGTTAATCTGTTTAAGGTTCGGAAGATCTCTTTAGGGCCTAGTCTCAATAAAGTGGCTATCTTAAATAGAAAGAAAACCTAGCGGTTGAAGATGATGTCCATATCACCTTTTTGTATGGCCGTCGGAAACGATTCTTTCTTACCTAGTACAGAAATTAAGAACCCTTTTTTTTCTTTTTTTTACTTCATAAGTACGAATCTGCAATGCTGACTTGTAACAAGTTAACAACACTGGAAAACTATTTCCCTTTGATTTAAGATTTTATGATATGTGAGTCATTCTTCCAAAATGGCAAAAAAAAAACTGTCCTATTAGTTTTAGGACTTCTCTGGCAATCGAATAAGTCAGAATTTTTTTCACGAATAAGGAGAAAATAGTAGAGTAATTGTTAAAATGATCCTATTTTTTAATTTTCATTCCCTCTCTCTGTCCCAGCCTGTGTTTTGAAACACTACTGAGATAAATTAAAAAAATGTTTTGGCCTCAATACTTTTTAGACTGATAGGAAAAGGCTAGAAGATTCTAAAATCCCTTAAACTTTGAGTTAAATAGATTTTTAATATGTTAAACAGTCTGGTAAAAGCTTGTCCCAGAGTTTCGTATATCCATTGTGATTTATTCCCTAGCTCAAATCAAAGAAGTAAAGTGAACTATTATATTTTTTTTTCACGGTATAACACTTTTAACCTAGAAACAGCTATAGCTATTCTGTAATGTTCAAAAACTTTTTTTGATTCACGCTTAATATACATGGTGAGTACCTCTTAGAGTAAAAAAAAAAATTGGGTAAAACTAGATCAAAAATGTAGAAAAATGCCGCAGACCTCACCCTTCTATAACAATCCGTTGCAGATATACGATAAATCAAATACTTTTTGAAGAAAACCACGTTTTTTACCATAAACGCTGTAATATCTCCATTTTGTTTAAATATTTTTCAAACTTTGACCACATTTTCGGATTTAGCATTAAATTGAATAAAAGAGCAGATTACGTGTAACCTTGAATTTAAAAAACTTGGGGTCTAAAGAGCAGCTTGATGTTCACCTTATTTAGGGGAGTTACAATGCCGTATATTACTCCAACGCTCATTTTTTTTCGAAAAAAACTATTCACAAAACGTCAAATCTCAAAAAAACTTGAAAATGTAATAAGCTTTCGAATGATATGTTAAAAGTAATGATTCTGTTTCGATTTTATGGAGAAATTTACTTTTATAGCCGAAAAAACATGGTGTTCTCATTTAACATATAAATCAGTTACTTGCTTAAACAAAACATTATGACAATCCCTTAATGGAAATATGCATCTTAAACATAATAAACTCTTCATTGGAATATAAAACCAAGAAAAAAATTATTGTTTAATAGAAAATAAAGGAAAACTGTGAATAAGGGACACCAGTTCAAAGGATTTGATATTATTACATTTATTTATTTATTATTATTTTTTAGGATTTATTTTATTAGATTTTCAATGTAAGGTTTGAAAGCCAATGATAATGAACATAGACCTCAATTTTGCTGCTAGCCTTTGAATGCAGATGATATTGAAGAGAACCACTTTTAAAGGAGAAATTTATGGATAGATGAGTCAGTTTTTACAGGAGAAGGCATTTCTACCTATTGGGTTTTAAACCGTACATTGAAAATCTAATAAAATAAATCCTAAATAATTGTAGTAAATAAATAAAGGTAATAAATAACATAAGATCCTTTGATCTAGCGCAATAATACATAAACAATAATACATAAAACAATAATTTTTTTCTTTGTTTTATATTCTAATGAAGAGTTTATTATGTTTAAAATACACATTTCTATTAAAAGATAATCATTATGTTTTGTTTACTAATTTGTTTGTTTATTTTGTTTACTAACTAATTTGTATGCCAAATGAGAGCACCATGTTTTTTCGGGTTTTAAAGTAAATTTATCCATAAAATCGAAACAGAATCATTACATTTAACATATCATTCGAAAGCTGGTTAAATTTTCAAGTTTTTGTGAGATTTTGACGTTTTGTGGATTGTTTTTTTCGAAAAACGGTGAGCGTTGAAGTAATATAAGGCTTGTAATTTCCCTAAATAAGGTGAAGATCAAGCTGCACTTTAGACACCAAGTTTTTAAAATTCAAGGTTACATGTACTCTGCTCTTATAGGAAATGTGATGCTAAATTTAAAAATCTAGTCAAAATTTGAAAAATATTTAAACAAAATGTCCAAAAAGAGTTTGATTTATCATGTATCTGCAACGGACTGGAATAGAAGGGTGAGGTTTGCGGCATTTTTTTACATTTTTGATCTAGTTTCACCCAATTTTTTTTTTTACTCTAAGAGGTACTCACCCTGTATATTAAGCGTGAATCAAAAAAAGTTTTTGAACATTACAGAATAGCTATAGCTGTCTCTAGGTTAAAAGTGTTATACCGTGAAAAAAAAATATAATAGTTCACTTTACTTCTTTGATTTGAGCTAGGGAATAAATCACAATGGATATACGAAACTCTGGGACAAGCTTTTAGCAGACTGTTTAACATATTAAAAATCTATTTAACTCACAGTTTAAGGGTTTTTAGAATCTTCTAGCTTTTTCCTATCAGTCTAAAAAGTATTGAGGCCAAAACATTTTTTTAATTTATCTCAGTAGTGTTTCAAAACACAGGCTGGGACAGAGAGAGGGAATGAAAATTAAAAAATAGGATCATTTAAAAATCTAGTCAAAGTTTGAAAAATATTTAAACAAAATGTCCAAGAAGTGTTTGATTTATCATGTATCTGCAACGGACTGGAATAGAAGGGTGAGGTTTGCGGCATTTTTATACATTTTTGATCTAGTATCACCCAATTTTTTTTTTCAATAAGAGGTACTCACCCTGTATAATGTTATTTAAAAACAAAAAAAACTACACTGATTTCATTCCCTTTTCAGGAAAATGAGCCATCTAGTCATTCAACATTTTTTGTTCTGTTTGATAATTGAAACTAGGTATTTTGTTTTAAATATTTATTGCAAATGTATCCTTATTACTTTAAAAGATTTTGATATTGTTTTAATTATTTTTCCCTGAGATAAAAACATTACGGTTTTATTTATTTATTTATTTATTTATTTATATAGGCCAACGGTGGACCACGCGTATATCATTTTCAGGTTTTCTTCCTTTCTGCCCAAATTCTTTTCATTTTTTCGCCCATTTCCCTCTTTATTTCCTTCGTCCATTTCTTACTTTCATGCTTCTCCTTCTCCGCTACAAGAACCTACATATTTTTAACCATTTTTCCGAATTTATCCTTATCTTTGTAGTCTCCCTCCGTAATACCTAATTTTTTACGTTTTTATTATATAAATATATTCTATAATATTTAAAAACAAGAAAAGAAAAAAATTACCTTATTGTGCATATTTATTCGTAAACCTGTTGCATATCCTTTCAAAACAAATATAATTGGTTCGTTATATTTTGACAACTATTCCCTTCTAAAGTGACAACTTCCCAAAATAACATTGCAAATGCTTTTAACTAATTTCAATTATTGTTTAAACAAATGAATCCGTTGATGGAATATACCAAACTCAATTAGTGGGCTACATATTGTGTATATATCCACAGTAATCTACCTCAGGTGTTGCCATGTATCGAATGAAGGATTTATAAATACTGTAAATCTATTTTCATTTTATGGTAAACTAACGTTAACATAAGATTGTTATGAATGTTATTTCTGCTACCTACAGCTTAAAAGAATGAAATAAAATTATAATTTGGTTCAGAATTGTCTAACTATGATTAACTCATTTCCTTCTAACATTCTTTCGAAACAATACAAATTTCCACATTCTTCTAGCTTTAGAAGAGTCATCCCTTCAGTAAATGTTTTATTACAAAATTGCGAATTTATGATGTCTGAGCAACCCAAAAGTCAAAATAGGTCAAATTACTGTCATGCAGAGGAGCCTTTTATTTTACAATTTCATCAGAACTTTTGTCAATAATAAATGTTGTAGCAGTAGTTTTAGTTTCGTCTTCTATGTGGACTCGAAGTGAGACGTTTGTCCAGATTACTACTTATTATTACTTTAAGATATTGTAGAACAGGATTTGTGAGTTTAAGACGGAGACAAAAAAATAAAATAAAAATAAATAACATCACTTAAAAAAAAACAAAAAACTATAGGACTATTTAAATAGATTGAGATAAAAGACAATATACTCCCGCTGGCGGACTGTATGCTCCACACTCGTCATGTAGAGAAGTGATGCTGAAAGGCAAAACGAAGATATTAATTTATTTATCAATATTTATTTGTTAGAATTTAAATAGAACCGGAGGTTTGAAAAGAGAAAAAAAACAACATTAATTTCCCATTTGAGCCTCTCGGCTATATAAAATATAACATGGAACATGTGTCAAAAAATCCCCTAGACATATCTCCTAAACGGTAGGTCATAGCGATAGGTGTCATTATAAATTTCCTCCAAGTCAAGATATTATAATAAGAATTGAGTATAAGAAGTGTAGCTCCTAAATGCCCTTATTCTTCTAATGTCAAATTATCAAATAACGTGCAACGCCCTCGCGTTCCCCTGAAACGTATACCATTTGACCAAGTAGGTAACTAGTAAATACATGTTCTATGAAAAAAAAAACAACTATTGTTTTTTGCAGAATGATAATTGTTTTAACAATTCTTTCGAGTCACGAGTATATTTAAGTGCTAAGTAACCAATTACAGGTTTGAATAAAAAATTGAAATAGAAAACACAAAACAAACGTAACCGTGATCAATTATGATGATTTCAGCACTCTGAAGTTTTACCTACTATGACAATGCTTAATAAATTATTGTTTATTTAAATAATGTAATTTATTTTTTATCATATTCAGAATATCTCATAACATAGTCGATTTTAGCTTGTTTATTTGAAAAGGATACGGTTATTTTTATTTATTTATTTTTTTTATCAACATTAAAGAGATCCCCGTTGCAAACTTTTTTAGGTTTTAAGGATCATATTTTCACTCTTTTAAAATTTCGACCAAATAAAACAGAAATTAGGACACAATGTTTTTGAAGTGCCTGAATGTTTTATAAGCCCCTATTTTTGCCAAAATACTCAGTTGGTGAACTTTTTTTCTCTCATTTACTCGTTGGGAGATTGAAGTGGACCTGAAGGACTTCGCTGGTAATTACCTGGAACTGTTTGCTTGCCCCCACTCGAGGGTTCACGCTTTTTCGATTATATTGCTCATCGGCTTATTACATCAGTACAGGCATTAAATTCTTTTTATTCCTCCATCAATATTTCATAAAATGTTAATCGTTATCTTGATTTAAATATTTTAAAGGAAGTTGTTATATTGTTTGTTTTTTTCCTATTGTTCAGGTTTGCTTTATAGACTGCAGCAAGATTGATATTGATCTAATTAAACCATGAACCTTAATTTTTTATTTACCAATTATGAAAAACAAAACAATATTTGTGATATGAATTTTAAAATTGTATTTTTGTTAATTTTCAGAATGTTTTAGTCTCAGTTGTCGTATCTTCGTCAATTGTCAACAATAGTCTTACAAACAAATACTCCGCTTCTACTTAAGCCAGTTCTAGATCAGTCTAGATCTAGATCTCAGGAGGAGCACACCGTCGTTATTTTGTCGATAAACTCCATTGTTAATTTTTCGGCGGGGAATCATCGCTCACTTAATGGTTGAGGAAACTACTAATCAGGAATTCGATGAAAGTTTCGCGGAATGTTTTCCTGAAAAAAATTGGACTGATACGATCCAGGAATATTCATAGGGAAGTTATCATCCCTGCATCATAGGTACGAGTAACTTTGGCTATATTGGGACAGTTAGAACAAATTGATGTTGCAACAGACTGGTTAGATTTGTATATTTATTAAATTATAGATATTAATTGAATGTGCATATTAGTTCGAATTGTTCGTTCGTTTGTTGTTGTTTTTTTTCTATTATTCTCATTCAAAAGTCGTTTTATTTTCTTTTTAATTGATTTTTTTTTCTTGTTTACTTTTTTTATTTAATATATTTAAGCATGTGTTATTTTGCTGTTTTTTTTTTTAATTTCGTAAATATATAACCGAATTAATTTGAACTATAACCTAGTTGTTTACTGTATTATTATTTTTTTTTTTTTTTTTTTTTTGCCTTTTTGGTTTTCTATAATTATTTTTATGGACAACACTGTGGAAACCAGCTAGCAAGTCAGAGATAAGTGGACAATTGAGCTTTGTCCGTCTTCCTCTCTGTTCATTTCAATGATCGTCTCTTTAAAATTCATTACAATGTGAGTTAGCATCGGTTTGTATTTCAATGTTTGGTGATCAAATGCATTATATTTTACCATTCCGCTAGTTCTTTCTCAAGAACAGTGGATTCCAAGCTAACGGGTGCTCTAAAAAAAAATGCAAAAATTATTCGAATTTAGTTAAATTTGTAAAATTTAATTCATGTAAACCTATAAAGATCGGGTAACACTAAAAAAGGAACAAGTTGGGAGACTAGCGGTTCAGGTAGGTGTGGAACTTAAAATTGAAGGACACATTTCTTGTTTAGGCCAGTTCAGCAACAAATGGGGTATTTAAATCATTATGGATAAATATATTTGTGGCACAGTAAGGAGCATTGAGGATGGATTTTGGATTTTAAGGATTCACTAGGATTAGACGATTTTATAACAAAATTAATAAATTGTAAAAACATGCCTTGTGATTATCTATTAAATCAGATTATTAAAATTATTGACAGAGAGACACAACATTTTTATAACGTAAACATTAAAAATCAAAAATATCTTTCTGATTTTTTTTTTTTTTTTTTTTACAAAGAATATTTCCCAACTTTAATTTACGTTCAAGGATGAGAGCTGTAAGTATAGTAAAATAAATTATTGCTTAAATTGAAAAAAACTTTTTTCTTTGCAAAATTTTAAATTTTAGATTTATTTAAATATTATAATTGCGAGCTAAATTCTGAAATATTAAAGATCCTTGGTATATAGGATATATCTGAGGGATGTTTATCGAACTAATAGCATATATAGATGATAAATAAATAAATAAAACTGTATACGCAGTGTATAAAAAATATTTTAAAATTATTTTTTTGTGTAAATGAAATTGAAACATTAAAAAAAAAAAATTAATATTTAAAATTAACATAACATCATATTTAAAGATTGCACACACATTTGCTAATTAAAAGTTTTCTTTAATCCATTTTACTACATACTATTTTATTTAATTGTTCATGAACTGAAAAAAAAAACTGATTTGAACAACCTTCTATTTGTCTTCTTTTTAATAATTAGCTTTTAACCACTCTGTGTAAATACACAAATGTAATTCACTCTGTTACTAATTTTCAAACGATCATGTTGACTTGGGCCCAAGAGGTGTTTTTCGACTAGATCCCCTGTCACTTCCCCTATAAATCTCCTTCATCTTCTCTTTTGTCTAATCATTATTTATTTATCACTATCTAACAAATTAATATTTAATCAAATACACAATATTTTAAGATATACCTTGATTCTTTACACTTATAACAAATAGTTTATTATTTTAATTTTACAATAAATTTAAAAAGAGGCAATAATAAAACAATAAAAGTTATTTATAGAGGCTTTTTCATAATTCATGAAAAAAAAAAAATAAAATATAAATATATATATATATATATATATATATATATATATATATATATATATATATATATATATTATATATATATATATATATATATATATATATATATATATATATATATATATATATATTGTTTTATCCATTGATCTTCAAAGTATACAGAAAAATAAAATTGTGAAATTTAAAGATTTTTTTGTTTTGTTTTTTACTTGTAAAAGTATAGTTCATTGGCCTCCTAGTAAGCACCAATAATGCAGCACGTTGTCCGCTAGAGTTTTTCAATAATCCCCGTCCATCTCGATTACAAACATACATTTTTTTTTTTTAATCTATTTATTGAAATTTACAACTGTACAAGTATACATCAAGTAAATGTGTTAAAAAAACTTTTACAATATCATGCCAAAACTTGAAAAGAACTACTTATTAGTAGCACTTCAGTAAAAAAAGAAAAGAAATCTATACATGAAGGTCTCTGGACCATCTTCTTTTCAGACGCCTCGGAGGATTATCGGGAATTGAGTGGGAAGAAAGTTGAGAAACTAGGGGATTTGAGTGGTTATGGAGCTTATTATGAAAGGATTGGTATCTGGTTTGGGCTAAATCAGCAACATATGGAACATTAAGATCATCATGGATAAGTTTATTGCTGACAAAGTAAGGAGCATTGAGGATTTTTCAAAGGATTTTGGATTGTAAGGATTGGATACTGGATCAATTGGATCGTTTAGTAGAGCCCCAAAGCTTAACACCGTACGTCTATATAGGTCTAATCTCAGTCAAGTAAAATGAGTCTTTTGTAATTAATTGGGAGCTTTGAACGTCTGTCAAGTAAATGTCGAAGTAGTCTGTAAAGACGAGCAGTTTCTTGTCGTTTTAGTCTTGTATGTGGATTTTAAGTAAGACGTTTGTCCAAGTGGAGTCCTAGTTGGCGGATCTGTTCAACAGGGATTAGTGGAATGTCATTAAAGGATACTGTAGGACAGGAAGTCGTTGGTTTACGACGAAGGGTAAAGTTTATTTGGTGTGATTTGTTTGGGTTTATTTTGATTCTACATTTTTGACACCATTCTTGAATGTTAGGATATGAGATTGGAGTGTTTGGGAGGCAAGGAAGTGATGATTGTTTACTAATAATACACATGTGTCATCAGCGTGTCTCATACATTAAAATTAAAAATTGTCCAATTATGCCTTTACATAATCTTCAAACACCTACACTGTGTAATAGTACCATATTAAAAATTACCGCTATGCGTGAAAACATTACTGAAGAAATGATGCTTAATTAAATTCTTCAATACATGATTTTTATAGACAAGGAAATAATTTAATTAAAATTATCTATGTTCTTCACTTATGAGAGAAGGCAAAGCAGCGACGGGGGCTGCTAGTTTAATTTTTTTTTTTTGTCTATTTTAATAAATAGAACATGTACCTAACATGTAAGTCAAAGTGTTCTAAATGTTTCTGTTTAAAAAAAAAAAATAATAATAATTGTTACATTTTGACCTCGTTCTTTCTTCCGGGCTATAGATCTCTTCGTGTGATCTTTAACCTTTACCTATGCAATTACCCTTACTATAATATATGCTATCTATTGATTAATAGACTCCATTTTGAGCTATCGGTCGCTTGCTTGAGGTGATACATTAGCCATAATCAGATGGAGAAAAGCGAGTTGCACCACAAGAGATAACCCCCAGGAAGGTCAGTGAGAGGGGACCGTTCGACCACACCCTGCTCGCTCCCGGCTGGTTAGTATTCTTCCCCACTACTCCTATCTTACCCTCACCTGTTGTCGTAATTATAATAATTATTATTGTTGTCCTTTATCTACTTGCGCTATATTAAACAATGCATTATTGATATATTGTTTTATCGATATATACTAACAGCCCCCGTCGCGGCTTTGCGTGTTCTCATGATTAATGAACTTAGACATTTTTAACTAATTACTGAATTTATATTTGCTTATCGATAAAAATCTTGTATTGAAGTATGCAATTTAGCACTATTTATTCAATGATATGTTCACGCATAGCAGTAATTTTTAGCCTGGTTGAAATTGCTCAGATTAGGTGCTATGTTATGAGTTGGTAATCCAGACAGACAGAGACTACTACCAACTATTTTATAGTTAATTTTAATCTAAAGGCTTATATAAATTTTATGTGTGTGGTTAACTACAGTAAATAAAAAGTATTATTGTTGCTATTAGTCTTCAATTGAACAGTGTAGTTTGTTACGATTGCTCATCATGTTTCATCTTCTTTTGTCAAATTCTCAGCTTATGTCATTTCTATTGATGAGATTCTGCGTGGAAAACATTGATACCAACAATACTGATGTTGTCATTTGTGGGATACATTATACAAGACAGAACTATAGAAAATCTTTTAACTTATTTATTTTTTATTTAATAAGAATATTGAAAACAATATAGATAGCTCATAGAAAGAAAAAACATGGAGTTATAAGACATAAGAAAAACATATGGGAAAATACATTAAAATGAATGATGCCTATTGTGAAAAACTTTTTTTTTTTCGATATTCATTTGTATATTTTAATAAACTAAGTTAAAATGAAATATGTATAAATGTTATTATTTTTTTTCTTTCTTAGTTAAGCTATATATATATATATATATATATATATATATATATATATATATATAAGCTATAATATAAGCTATATATATATATATATATATATATATATATATATATAATATATGTCATTTAATTAATACTGAAGTACCATACAAATAAGAATGATATTTGTTATAACAAATTCCAAAGGTTAATACATTTTTGACCTATTTTTTTTTTTTATTTCTTGATTTGAAATAGATCTTACATTACAAGAGTAAGGGAAATATAATTGAAAAAATATATTATAATATAAGAGGTTAAAAAAAATATTTAAATTAAAAAAAATAATATAAAATACAATCCTTAAAAAGATAATGGGCCCCATTAAGAAGCAAGACGAATATAGAATCAGATATAACAATAAGTTATACCAACAGTTGGAAAGTACCACATCAGCTATAAGAAAGAGGAGCTCTAACACTTTACAGCCACATAGTCAGAATGGACAGCCAGAGACTAACCTCAAGAATCTTTAACTTTAACACGATCTTTAGAGGAAAAGGGACCAATGCCAAATGGGTGAAAAGGTTCGGAAATATCTGGACCTACTAGGAATCAAACATTGTTATTTCTAGGAACATTTATATTATTTTTATTGTATATTTTATTTTTGCTGAACTTTCCTAGAACTAGGAAGAAGATTTCTGTTGCAAAATGACGGTAGCCACATATCGTTCGATTTATAAACTTCACTGTAATCTACACGTCACACCACATATTTATAGCATTTATAATAATTAAATTGAATTATGTAAGTTTTATTATCAATTTCTAGCACTGTAAAACACCGTATCTTTGGAACCTCTCTTGAATGGTGCTCGCCACATATCAGTAAATTTTCAAACCTCACTGCGCACCATATTTATCACTTTTCTAACAGAAATGTTATCGAAAATATGTAAATTTTATTATTTCTGAACCTAATGAGTACCATGAGAATAATATGGATATTCCATATCGAAGATACTTAGAGCTTTAAATCGTGATTTTACCTGATAGCTTGACCACGTTCCAATAAAATTCCTGTTTATTTTATCGTTTAAGCTAATTTAAGTGACGACATCGAAGCACTTCTCCACCGAATGCTCCTAAAATACATATGTGCATTATTAATTCAATGAAACACTCCTGCCTAAAAGAAAATGTTAAATTTTCTGAGTTTAACTACATATATTTAGAGTTATCTTTCGTATTTAAAGGTGTTTTAGGTTGTAACAGGGATGGAGCGGTAGTTGGTTCAACGTCCTTTCCTTAATTTATTTTACAACACAAATTGGAGCATACTCGCCACGGCTTCGCCCGCTCTCATAAGGAAAGAACATAGACAATTTTAATTAAAGATTAAAGTTTTATTTGTCGATAAAAATCTTGTATTGTAGCATCTAATTGAGCATTATTTATTCAATAATATTTTCAGGCATAGCTGTAATGTTTAGCCTATTTGTAAATTTGTAGTTGTAACCGATTAGGTGTATGAAGATGAAGTAAAATTTAATAAGACATCCAATTTTTAATTTTATTATAAGAGGTGGTAATCCAGATGGACAGAGTCTATTAAGAAATTCTTGCGGATAATGGACTGCATTATCAGTGCTTGCAACAAAAGGCCTATGAATCATATTTTTACCGACAATATAAAAAAATAAAGGATCTACATTTTAATTTAGTAATAATTTATATTCAGCAGAAATAATTTTATAGACTTTATTTGGTTGGATTAAAATTCAAACAGAAGAAATTAAAATTTCTAACCATAAAAGTATATGACAGCTTGACAAACCTCGTTTCTGCCACTCAGCATTGTAATTATTGTTTTTGTTGTCTGAATTTATATTGTTTTAAATTTTATTATTGCTTAACCTTTCTAGAACTACCAAAACTATGTAGTTAAAATTTGCTATTTGCCAGCTCAAGTTGCCGAACAAATAAAAAAGTTACCGAAAAGAAAAGCTCCTGGCTATGATCTGATCACTACTAGAGTACTCTAGCAAATGCCTAGGAAAGCTCTAGTGTTCTTAACTACTATTTATAACGCAATACTAAGGACTACTAAATTCCCTCTACAGTGGAAATACGCACACATTACAATGATTTACAAACCAAACAAAGATAAAAATATCCCCTCATCATACCGACCTATTAGCTTACTTCCTGTCTGTTCCAAAATTTTCGAGAATTTATTATACAAAAGACTCTCTGATATACTAACAAAACTGAACGTAATACCAGACCATCATTTTGGATTTAGAACACACCATTCGACTATACATCAATTACACAGAGTTACTGACTACATATGTACGGCACTAGAGCACAAATTGTATGCAACTGGAGTATTTCTGGATGTTGCTCAAGCTTTTGACAGAGCCTGGCACCAAGGGCTTTTCTTTAAACTAAAGACGATACTCCCACCGACCTACTATCTTATTCCACAGTCCTTTCTTTCTGATAGATCTTTCTCTGTCCGTCAAGGCTCAGAGCTTTCTTCTATTAAGTTGGCGTCAGCAGGAGTGCCACAAGGTTCAGTGCTTGCTCCATTACTCTACATCATATACACACACGACATTCCAATTAGCTCTGACATTCTTACAGCGACATATGCAGACGACACATCAATTTTTACAAGAGATAAAAATCCGAATCATGCTTCACTGACTTGTGAAAATTCAAAAAATTCGGAAAGTACATATAAATTACGACAAATCGCAACACATTACATTTACACTTCGACTTGAAACATGCCCACCAGTTTTTTCTTGACAACACACCGATTCCTCAAACAGACACTGTACACTACCTTGGTCTTACGTTTGACCGATGAATGACATGGGGTCCACATACGAGTATAAAGAAAAAAAGTAAAACGCTTAACCAAAGACTAAGACTTTTATATTCACTCCTCTCCAAACTTTCAACTCTACAATTTAAACAAAAAATTAACTCTTATACTTACTTATTCAAACCTATTTGGACATACGCTTCTCAGATATACGGGACAGCTAAAAAGACACATATTAATAAACTCCAAATCTTCCAGGCAAAAACATTCAGGACAATTACAAAAGCCCCATGGTACGTAAGCAACATACCTTTACATACTGACCTACGCATAGCAACAGTTAAAGAACAAATACAAACCTACTACAAACGATTCCACGAAAAACTGCATGGACATCCTAATACACAAATAAACAACATGGCCACAACATATATTCCCGACAACACACAGAGAAGACTAAACAGGAGCTGGATGAGAGACCTCCTTGACTAAAATAATAAAATAAAATAAAGACTGGAGGTGCCGCTGGGTTCTGCTCCCTCTCTTGCCTTTCAAGCCATTTAAATTCGTACAGCAAATTCACTGGTTGTCAAATTTTATTTGACAGGTGTGAATAAATATATAAAGTCAAAAAAAAAAAAAATTGATACAGATGGGTTGAATAGTTTTACAATTGTAAATTCTGTTGCAGAATGGCGCTAGGCATATCGTTCGAGTTTTAAACTTGACTGGATCCACACGTCACACTTCATATTTATATCTTTTTATAACAATTAAATTAAACTAAGAAAATTTTGGTATCAATTTTTAACTCTATATAACACCATATTTTTTAACCTCATTTGAATGTAGATCGCCACCTATTGATCAATTTTCAGATTAGTTTAGTAGTTTTCGCGGTTAGCGATCACAAACAAAAAATAACTTGTCCTATACAATACTAGCATTCCCTGTAGCGGCTTCGCCCGCTCTCATAAATAAAGAACTTAAATTATTTTAGCTAATAATTGAATTTCATTTGTTTATCGATAAAAATCGTGTATTTGTAAGTATGAAATTTAGCATTATTTCTTCAACGATATTTTTACGCATGGCAGTAATTTTTAATCTCGTTAAAGTTACATTGATGAGGTGTTTGAAGAGTAAGTAAAATCATAATTAGACATCTTTACGGCGCCAGTCGTATCCATAAAGCACCTGAGGCAGTGGTGGCAGCATACGGGAACGACGTCACCGTCTACGCATCCCGCCTCTACCCTGGCCGGGCCCTCAACTATCGCCGAGGCGCCAAGTCATGCGGCATCAAGGTAAGAAAGACTGACGCTATAGTGAAGTCTTTCTGTAAAAGCGGAAAGTCACAAAAACTGCCGAAACGTTTTACAGTAGACGGTATTGAGCAGAGCTCTCCTCAGACTAAAACTCCAAATCTATAAATCCATTATCGACCCACCCTCCTCCATGGTGCTCCACTGCTGCATCATATATACACAAGTACACTTCGTGCCCTCCAGACGTCCGCGGCACCCACCTAGAGGGGGCCAAAAATACCCGCATCCTCGAGAAACTGAAGATGCCTACGATCCCGACATCACCTTAGCAGACGTACTCGCCGAGTGAAGGGGTTCAGACCCTACGGACTGCCCCGATGACCACCATAGCCGGCAGAGTGTTTACTCCACACTCAACACGTAAAGGGAGTACCTTAAGTAGACTAAGGACCGTCCAGAGATGGCAGAGTAGAAGTACATCTTAAAATGCCGAAATGCAAGAAAAAATCATCCTTTTCCCTAATTTCCTTTCCTTGTATGAATAACGTAATAAAATCGGAGGCTAAAAAAAAAAAAAAAAAAAAAAAAAAAAAAAAAATTAGACATCCAATTTGGCCAAGACAATTTTATTGATCGATCTGTATGTATTTTAATTTGTAACCATAAAAGTATATAACAGTTTGCAAACCTCGTTTCTGGGACTCAATACTATATAATATATAGTATTATTAATTATTATTACTTACTATAATAATTTTGAAAATATTATTTTCATAATTATTACAGTAAATGTTATCATCATAAACCTTCCTACAACTATGAAGATGTTGTAGTTATAATTTGGTACATTTGGATTTATCAGTTTAACCATTGCAAACACCGTTGCAGAATGGCCACATATCGGTAGATTTTTTAAACTGCACTGGAATACATATGTCGCTCCATATATTTATGGGTTTAATAACAATTGAATTGAAAATAATTAAATTTTATGATAACGTTTTGACTCTATATCACACCGTACGACTTAGTAACCTCTCTTGAATGGTGCTCACCAACTATTGGTCAATTTATAAACTTCACACTGCACACCACATATATATCGATTTTTTAACAGCTATTTAAAAGAAAATATGTAAATTTTATTATTGCTAAATCTTCTTTGAACTATGAAGATGATATAGTTAAAATTTGGTATAGATTGGTTCAGTATTTATTGCGGTTAGTGATCACAAACGAAAAATGGCTTGTCCTTTTATTTAATAATATAGATCATACATTAAACAGTTGGCAGTAGGTAAATATATTTAGTAAGATATCAATACAATTTATGTTCTACATATTGTCACCAATGCATTGTAGGAAAATGAATAACTTACAATTTTTTTAACTTAGGTACTTCATACCTAGTGGGTGAGTTTATTGGCTCTCCTCAAAAAAAATATTTGCAATGTTGGCACTAATGAAGAGCAGTAGCAACATATTTCCGAGCTAATCTACATACACACGGAAAAGTTTCATTAAACACATTGAACATCAAAAACTTTCCCTTATCCAATCCAATTTTATAAGAATTTGCTCCTTTTTTTAAATATGAAATTTTATGTTATATTTTTGAAAGAAAAAAGAAAGAAGAAAACGATATATTATAAGGTACGAATTGACATGTCGATGTACCTTTAAAAAAATTACGATATTAAAATATCGGATAATTTGAATAAAAGTATCGGATTATGTGAATAAAAATATTCATATTTCAATAGATAATGTATCCAAACCCATCCCCAGCCACCACCATGAGCTAAAATTGTTGTAACTAAAATTTAAAAAAATAAATAAATAAGTTAATCAAGATCTTTAAATTTGACAGTTTTATTTTTCTGAATACATTTAAGATCGAATAAGTTCCTTAAGAGCAATTTTAAAAATCACAGTCAGATCATTCAGTATCTTATCAAGTCTTAAAAATAATAACAATATATTAAACTTCCCAGCATCCCCGTCGCGGCTACACCCGCTCTTATAATTAAAGAACTTTGATAATTTTAACTAATAATTGGAGTTTTATTCCTTTATCGATAAAAATCTTATATTGAATATTCAAATGAGCACTATTTCGTCAAAAATATTTTCACGCATATCGTGCGTAATTAAAATGAGAGGTACGCATTAAAAACCCTTTTAATAAAATTAATTTTCAGATTCTCATAAATGAAAAACTGTAATCACCTAATACAGACTATTGTTTCATAACTTATTTTGAATTATTTATACTTATACTTATTCATAACTGTCTTTCTATTCTACATATTTTTCATCGTAATCTTCACGTGGAGATTTTTGAAATGCTCCACGTGTTGCTTTTATATGACAAGAACCCCTTTTAATATAAAGCTGTCAAGTAAATTTTTAATGAATTTTAAAACTCATGTATATACATTATCACGTAAATTGAAAATGACATATAGGTGTGTTTGTATTTTTTGATAATAATGATTTTAAAAGGGAAATATTTAGTTGTTTTCATTAAAACTGTGTACCAAGTTAACTTTCTCATTTACAGAATGTTCGCATTTTCAGTAACCACGGGAGTGTAAAATCTTTAGGTTTTCGATGAATAAGAAAATCAGTCTTAAAAACATTTAATTCAAAAATACATTTTAGTATATATTTTTTAGGTAACTAATGTAACCAACGTGACACTTATTTCTCTAAAATGGCCGTATAATGATTTTTGTTTCTAATTTTAGTTTTGAAATTATTTTTTATGAAATTCGGTTGCTATCTAGTTTTCCTCATATTAATATAAGAATCCTTTGATATACAATTACTTAAATTCAAGTACAACATTTGTTCAAAATAGAGTTCTAGGTAGCGGATCTTTCCAACAGGGATTAATGGAACATCACACAAACGGATCGCTGGTAGCTGATCTATTCAAAGGGTATCATTAGAATACTATTGGAGAATACTGTAGGAGAGGAAGTCGTAGCTTTGCGACAAAGGGTTTTACGGGGTATTGTTATATTATTATTATTATTATATAAGGGGTGTTATTTGATGGGTTTTGTTTGGAATAATTTTAATTTTATATAGTTGATAGAGATTTGTGTTATAAGATTGAAGTGATTGATATGCAATGAAAGGATCATTATTTACTAATAAAACGACTGTAGTCGGATGATTCGGGATATCAGCTGCATACACCGGGTGGAGAATAGGAAAACCGCTTGAGGAAAACCGGCAGATTGAGTAAATAAGAGAGAATAATAAAATTTATGATTAACTTTGTAGTTTCTATCACTTAAATTGGATTCAACAGCCAATATGAAAACATCGATGTTTCATGCTTGGTAGGAGACATATTGTTGGGGTTACCTTTTAAATAATTTATTTTAGTTAAATGTGTTTTAGAAATTGGTTGAAAGCATGAATGTTTGCGACGATGACCATGTGTATTAAGTAATACAAAAGCATTGATGTTTTCTAACTATTCGTTAAACGCTAATTCAACTAACATAAATTATTTTAAAGGTAATTCTGACATTTATATCGTACCTGAGAAATAACTTTCAATCTGAAATGAAAGAGTCAAAGATGGGATTTCAATGATTTAAATAGTTGTAAAAAAGAAAATGCCTATGAGATTAGTTTGTCAATTATGTGATAAACTATGATCTTTACCTGTTGGCCGTAGGTAGAACCTGCAACATCGGTCCACGCCTTTTCAAAACCCAGTGGTTCACTAATCTCCTTTACTATTGTTCAAATTTAATTTTAATTACTTTTTGTTCACTATATTTTCATATTATTATTTTCGTTACAGTCCAGCTAAGGACCACGCTTAAGCAACCAAGTTAGCTTTAGGCTTTCTCCAATACTCCTTCATCTGTTCGCTTGTCTCTGTCCTCTCTTCTACCGTCCATTTTCTCCTCTGTCTTTTTGGAGCTGTTTTGTCTAGAAACCTTTCCACTCTTTAATTTTGTGTCTATAGTTTGTTCTGTCTTCAATTTCTTCTTTATTTAGGCTAATTTTTTCTATATGATTGTATACTTCTGTGTTATTTATCAATTTGGAAGTTTCTCCCACTGTTTCGCAATATCTTCCTCACAGTCTTTTTCCCTGATTTCTTCATTTTCTTTTATTGTTCCTTAAACTAGTGTCTCATCTGCATATAAACATCCTGGCCTGATCACTGTCTTGTAATGAATTTTAGAGTTTCTGGACAGTGATTTTTTATTTTACACATTTTTAGTTAAGTGGAATGCTAGGTCCATCTTTTGCAATCTTGATAGGATTGTTTCATTCTCCCCTCCATCAGGCTGGATGACTTCTCCTAGATACGTATATTTTTTTGTTATTTTTATATTTCCGTACTATATTTTCCTATATTTATATTCGTTGTATATAATTATAATCTGGTATTAATATTTGTATTTTTTTTATTGTTTTAATGCCCGTTATGTAATAATGCATTTAATTATTTAGGGGGGGAAACACCGAGAATGTACATTTTTCATTTTCGGTTTAACCAACAAATGGGAATGTTTTTTTTTTTATTTAATATTATAGAAAAAATGGTTGCTTAAGCCAATTATCTAAAGATTTTCTATAATTGAGGGGAAATGTTGTTTTGAAGATAAATAAAAGTAAGGGTACATGGAGAGGGATGTTAGGGGCCCTGTTAGCCTCTTCTACCAGAGCGGTCTACCAGGCATTGCCAAGTTTCCTTCTTGGGAGCCTTGTTCATCCAACCTAATTATACAGCTAGCTCGCCCCCCCCCTTTTCTCCAAAGTGTAGAGCTCCACCTGCGTTATTATCGAGTGTAATTTTGGAGTTTTGAACGCTGTAGAGAAGGCAGGAGTTCATAGAATACTAGTAAGCGTTTTACCTCATCAAACCTGGACTCGCTTTAGGCTCATTAAAAATCATTAGCAAGGCTCAACAATGGATAATTCTTTATTAAAATTGTTCTGCACTTACTTCTTATGATATGTTCTTCCCATCTTCATTTATTTAGTGTCTCATAGTTTAGATTTGGATATTTTATTATTACCATTACATTATTTTCTTATTCATCATTTTATTTTATTTTTTTTTTATTTTACTGGCATCTACCCTAAAGGGTCATTAGAATAACTTATTTATTTATTCCTCATTGTAATACCAGAAGGTAAACAGGAGAGTTGGAACCGATTTTTTAGGTATTCTTTGCCACAGAATCCTTACTAGGTCTGCTGAGTTCCATGGGTGAGGCACACCCCTCACTTCTAGCTTAGGTTTTTTCCTCAGTGCTAGCTTAGCATGTAGCCCATTTTGGTGCAGTTCCTGCCATCTAATGACTTTAGTTGTATGAGATTCGTCTTTCAACCTAACTAGAATCGAGCCCGCCTTGGTCGCTCCAACTATACAAGGATTTACACCTACATTTGTGGGCAACGGAAGCCCATTCATGATATCCACTGGGCTTTTCCCAGATCCGCTGATTGTTAAGTAAGCTGGTCTTGACGTCAGGGACGGCTTCAATGGCAGAGATTTAATAATATCTGCCAATGTTTTAGGTTTATTCTATGGTGGAGATTTATCAAGTGGAAAAATCTCCATAATTTTTTCCTCAATTTCGCTCCGGTCTTCATTAGTTTTCTTTTCTTGCGATTTTGCCTTTCTTCTATTTCTTTTGCTCTTGTATATCTCAAAAGTTTCAGATTCCTTTAAGTTAATATCTTCATTAGTCGACATTAGCTTCCCTTCAGAGGATTCGGCTTGGCAAAGTGAGGGCAGGAGGTTGCTATGTTTACCCCTGAATGGCTTTGAATAATCATTGGAGGTGACCTTTCCATGATTTTGTTTATTATTGTATCGGCTACCATAGGAGACTCCAATGTTTCTTTCACCACTCTTTGGACAAGCGACAAGACTGAATCTTCTTTGTTCTTGTCTTCACATTGTGTAACCTTGGAGTTTAAGGTTTCCAATATACCGATTAATCGATCAATTTTTTAATTCAACTTGTTGAAAAAATTATCAAATCAAATAAAGCATTATATGAGCACTAGAAGAAATTAGGCTTTTAGTATATAATGGACTTTATTATCAGAGCTTACAACTAAAGAAAGACCCATGAGTCATATTTTTACGCACAATATCAAATAGGAAAGGATCGGCATTTTGATTTGGCAATAATTTTTTTTCGGAAGAAATAGCTATATAGGTTTCAACTGGTTGGATTTTAATTTCTAGCCATATAAGTCTATGTCAGTGGGGCAAACCTTGTTTCTTTCATTCAACATTCTGAATTTAAAATTTTTACTATTGTCAATTTTATCACTGCTAGACCTTCCTAAAACTATGAAGATGTAGTAAACATTTGGTACATACGGGTTAAATAGTTTTACCACTGTGAAGTCGGAATGGTATTAACCACAGATTGGTCGCTTTTCAGACTTCACTGGGATCCACATGTCGTACCAAATATT
Source organism: Euschistus heros (assembly GCA_003667255.2). Lineage (NCBI taxonomy): Eukaryota > Metazoa > Arthropoda > Insecta > Hemiptera > Pentatomidae > Euschistus > Euschistus heros. The sequence goes on from RCWM02000360.1 coordinate 435,107, forward strand.
TAAATTTTTTTCAGTAATTTTATTTAATATAAGCCAATTTTATTATCAATTTCAAGCTCTATATAACACCGTAATTATATATAATCTCTCATGTAGAATGGCGCTCGCCACCTATCGGTATATTTTTAAACTTTACTATTATCCACACATTTTCGGTTTTTTAATACCAAATTAATTAATAATCAGTAGTTTTTATAATTTTTAAACCTTCCTGAAACTATAAAGCTGATGTAGTTAAAATTGGTACAGGTTGGTTCAGTAGCTTTCGTGGTTAGTGATCACAAACGAAAAATGGCTTATCCTTTTATGTAATATTATAGATCACTAACTTTTAAAAAATTGGTTTGTTGTTTTATATTGTGTTTTCTATATACCTAAAGATAATTAAAGACGTATTATAGGATGTTATTGTAATGGAAGCCCATTAGATTATCTCTCAGGCCATTAGATGTTTCATTTTGTGCTTTATCAACTAAACTCTGTTGATATTTGACCATTGTTAATTTAGTTAATTAAAATGAAACATTTGTTTTAAATTTAATACACCCTACTCCCACCCCCAAACTCCGTTACGAATCTCTTTCCACTCTGTTTGTTTTTAATTAAATTTTGGGCCATTATAATTTATCTTGGTGAGCAAATAATAGCTATTCCTTTACACACTTTCCATTTTATTATAGAGCATGTGTAAGCAACTCTATGTACTTGTAAATTATATATTTAAAGAAAGTAACGTTTGTGGGGTGAAAATGATGAATTTTATATTGTTTATTACATTTCAATTACCAAGAGAGTAGTGAATAATGTAGGATAATATTTCTGTATTTTCTTTATCTTCAATATAAAAATAACATTTACATAATATATACATCAATTTGCAGTGAATAATTAATTAATATTTAAAACAAGCAATAATAAATACTCAAATTTCCTGAAGGAATCATCTTTTCAAAATATAAAATATATAGAGGTAATTTCCTCATTTTAAAAAATTATGTTTATTTTTGTAAAAAAAAAAAAAAAAAAAAAAAAAAAAAAAAAAAAAACCACTATAAGATTTTTTTTTTAATTTTTAGTTTAAGTTTGAACATGTAGGTTTAATTTTAAATTCAGTTTTTTTTTTTTTTTTTTCTAAAAATTAACTTGAACTAAAAAGTATTTGGATAGAAAATTCGGAGACCTATCATGACAGATTTAGTGTCGTCAGCTCCTTGACTATAGCACTGTCTATAACAACTCCACAATGAAGAAGAAAACAAATAACAGAAAAAAAAAACAATAATAAATAAGGCAAGCAGCTATTAAATTATATACATTCTTTGTTCAATTTCCAGATTTTTTTTTAATGTATATTTTGTCCAATAGACTATATTTAGGTGAAGGTATTGAATATTTTGTCAACTAGACTATCTTTAGGTGAAAGTTTAAAAAAAACAAAACAGAGTTAAATCACATTGAAAACGGCCATACAAAAAAAAATTCCCTTTCCAAATCCTGTCCGACCCTTACCTTTACCGACCAGCTGTAAAAAATAAAAAAATAAAGTGGACTTATCTGGTTTTGGAAAGTTACATTCAATTCTGCTTGATTGTACAGTTTGCATTACGAAATGTCTATCTTCTCTATCTGCCTCTCATACTTTTCTTAAGAAGAAGAGGAAGTTTTACTTTTACAAAGCAACATTCTATTTCGCAACAGTTACAAAATGTGGGCTCAGGTGGAGCGGGTGTGTATTACAAAGAGAAAATATACTTATCTTGGCATAGCCCAGCTGGTAAAAAAAATACTAAAGTAACTGAACGAAACTTAATAAAAGTCCGACAGTTTCACCCTTACGATGTAGCGCGCAATAGGGTCAAAAGATCTCGGCAAATATAAAACTTACCTTTTACTCCTACGATACTTTTCTTTAAAATTATAAAAATGTTAAGAAATAGGTTGTAGATGAGAATAGCTAGAAATATCAAGCCAAATATAAGCTAGAATCCCATTACCCATCTAAATACTTAACCAACTTTTCCAGAAATAAAATCGTGTTTCCATATCTTACTGCTTATATTCTCCTCATTAACTAACCTTCTAGATAAAATTACACTGAATTAAATATTTCACAAAACCCTGCTAACAATTAATTGAGCAAGAATGTCTCAAATATCAAACTCTCTTCGCGAACGTAAATAATTTTTCGAGCATAGCAATCTAGTAAATATGTTTTTCATACTCCTAGACTCTAAATCAGACAGCACATTATACAAGATATTTAATAAAATATTAAAAACACATATATTTTAAAAAACTATACCTGGATCATGTTTCCCTCATTACCCAACGAACGATTTTCTCAGTTTAACTCCTAAACCGATCCTGTAATTTCCTTTCACAATCAATTCGCCATCTCTTCCCTTATATTCCCCTATTATAACTATGGCGGCGGGGTGTACGGAGATCACTTTGAATATCTGAATGCAATGTTGAAGGAGATTATGAACTGCTGCCCGACTTGGTATACCCAGTCATATATCTCACCAATACACCAGACTTGAATAGTAATCCCCCTCCTTCCGATGATAATACTTTCTTGGTTAGTTCCTTTATAAATTTCTTTCCTCTCAATCGCCTTCCTGCATTGTTAAAGCATTAACATTAAAGTCATTGGTGAGTTCCCGCTAAACCAGATTCCTGTCTTCTGAACTTTAACCAACTTCCATCAACACAGCAATATTCATACGCTCTTTTATTGACAGATCATCCAATTTCTTGTAACTCCTTCCCATACAACTAAGCCATTCCTCCACCATAAATAGCTTTAAATCCTGGCCCATCCTTTACTTATTAGGTATGCAATCCAACATTGATATAGAAGAAGAAAATATTCATCACAATAGAATATGAATGTTTTCTATATCATTTTCTCTCATCTCATTTATTATCTCCAGGTATGATATAATTTTAGTTCTCGTCACTGTATTTTTCATTTATTGTTTCTTTTTCTGCTACTTTATTCTTATTTTTTAAAAACTTTTTAATGATATTTACAACTGTACACATTATATACAGTAAGTAAATTTGAGAATAATAATTAAAGTGACATGTCAATAGCATGTTATAAACTACTCTCTAGTAACACTTTAATAAACATTTTACATTAGCAAGTCTCTGGGCGATCTGTTTTTCAGATGTCTTGGATGATTATTTGGAATTAAGTGTGAAGCAAGTTGGTAGGAATGGTATCTGGTTTGGGCCAAATCTGCAACATATGGAACATTAAGATGTAAATAGATAAGTTTTTTTTTGTGACACAATAAAGAGTATTAAGGATTTTACGAAGGATTCTGGATTGTAAGCTTTAGTGGACCCCCAAAGCTTCAATCTGTAGGTCCACATTGGTCTAATTACAGTAAAGTAAATAAGTATTTGTAATTTATTGGGAGCTTTGAACGTTGGCTATGTAAATGTTCAAGTAGTCGGAAACGATGAGCAGTTTCTTGTCTTTTAAGAAACGCATGTGGATTCCAAGTCAGTCGTTTTTCTAGATGTAGATTCAGATTGCGGATCTGTTTAACGGGGTTAAGTGGAATATTATTGAAGGATACAGTAGGACAGGAAGTAGTGGGTTTACGAGGAAGGGTAAAGGTTATTTGATGAGATTTATTGAGATTCATTGCAATTCTCCATTTTCAACACAATGAGATTTGAAGTATTGAGATGCAATGAAAGTATTTTTTACAGTGGTGAGGACTGTGGTAGAATGATTAGTGATTATTTTTTATTTTCGTGTAATATTTATGACGTGTATGTGATATTAATTGTATACCATAATTTAATTTTACGATTGTTTTCTTTCTTAGTATTATGTTCTGGATTTTTTAAAGGGCGAGTGATGAGAATTACTAAGATTTGTTACAGAATATCCTACCACAACTTCATCACGATACTCCACCTGAATTTCTTCAAAATATGAATTTCCAACACCATGATGCTCCTCCACATTATTCGAAAGCAATACAAACATAAACTAACGATACCCCACATGGATTGGTAGAAATGCCTTCTCCTGTAAAACCAGACTCATCTGTCCATAAAATTCACCTTAAAAAAGTGGTATTTCTCAATATCATCTGCATTCAGAAGCCAACTGGAAAATTGATGTCTATGTTCATTATCGTTGGGTTTTAAACCTTACATAGAACATCTAATAAAATTAATTCTAAATAATAATTTTTTAAAAAAGTAGTCATAACATAAAACATAAAACCCATTGAACTAGTGTCGCATTATTGACAGTTTTCCTTTATTTTCTATTAAATAATGTTTTATTTACACAAGTAACTGATTTGTATGCCAAATGAGAACACCATGTTTTTTTCGGTTTCAAAAGATAATTACGTGTAACATATCATTCAAAAGCAAATTAAATTTGCAAGTTTTGTGAGAATTTCAGTTTTTTGGATAGTTTTTTTTCGAAAAACGGTGAGCGTTGAAGTAATATAAGACATTGTAACTTCCCTAAATATGGTGAGGATCTAGCTGTTCTTTAGGTCCCAAGTTTGTAAAATTCAAGGTTAAATGTACTCTGCTTTTACAGAAAGTTTAATGCTAAATCCGAAAATAAGGTCAAAGTTTGAAAAATATTTAAACAAAATGGAGATATTGCAGATTTTATGGTAAAAAGCATGGTTTACTAAAAAAAAGTCTTTGATTTATCGTATATCTGCAACGGATTGGAATAGAAAGGTGAGGTATGCGGAATTTTTCTGCATTTTTGATCTAGTTTTACCCATATTTTTTTTCATACTAGGAGGTACTCACCCTGTTCAATTTATATTGTTTGTACAAATTATATTCACAAATGCATTCGAACAAAACAAACAAATCATGCATGCACTCTCTATCAATAAAGTCTCTTCATCTACGAATTGAATTTGATTGCTCTAACTGTTAAATTTTGCAGTAATAAACACACACAAAGGCTCCACTCGTCCTGGGTTGCACAGGAATGGAGGTGGTTGAATACCATCGCTGTATTTACCGCCCCACTCAGCCCCAATGCTAATAAATACTTAGCTCATTACAGCTTCCGAAATCCCCCCTCTCCTTCCAATTAACCAGCTTAAAATAACCTCTAATTTATTAACACATCTGTTCAATTATTCGTTCAAAATAAATATTACGTTTTGACATGTAACTCACATATTTGAATGCCGATGTTTGTATATTGGTGCAAAACTAGAGTTATAGCCGCAAATGAGCATTGGGAACCGAGAAAAAAAAAATATAAAAATCACGTTTTATTTTTTTTTTTCTCAGCTCTCAGCCAAGATAGAAAAATAATTTTTCACTTAAAATTTTAGTTTTGTATGCTGTCTCTTAACCACATCAAAAACCCGTTGCCCGGAAATAAATGCAGGATTTCATGTTTAAACCAAAACCTGACATTATTATTAAAGAGATTATTTATCAGGTTTTGGTTGTAGCATACAAAACTACAATTTTACTTGATAAAATATTTCTCTATCTTGACTGAGAGCTGAGAAAAAAAAAAAAAACGTGATTTTCAGATTGTTTTTTTTTCTCGGCTCCCAATGCTCATTGGCGCCTATAACTCTAGTTTTACACTATTATAGGTCTTTACTACCCATACAAACATCGGCATTCAATTCTGTGAGTTTAATCAAAACGTCCCCTTGTAAGATGAAACTAATTAATCACACAGTATCAGACAGATTTGGGTAATGAGATCTTATTTAATAGGACTTTTGGACCAACACTACGACGTAGAGTAAAAGTAATGTATCAGGTTTTGGTTAAGACATGAAATTCTACTTTAATTTCCGGACAACCCAATTTATAAGATTTTAACTCCAATTCTTATATATTATAATTAGTATGAAAAATATTTCAAGAAAAAGAACTTTTACCAATTGAAAGTGAGTAGACTTTTACTGTTTTTGAAAAAAAAAACAAAAAAAACATTTCAAACGTAGATCTGACTCAAGGTTTCGAAATTGGATTCCAGATATCTATGACTCAATTATTTACTAACTAAATTCAAAACCAAATCTAAATTTCATCCAGTTTCCAGCAAGATATCGACGTGTTAAACGGTAACGCAGTAAGATGGTTTAAAGGGTGCCCTAGGTAGACAGGATGGCGCTGACCCACAACAAGATGTAGCTCGGAGCCATCAATAACACAGTTCTAGAACCACGTCCTCGCGACCCGCTGCTGCATACAGAGCAACTAGTCCCTTCTCTGGCCCGTTCTCATACTAGAGGCCTCAACATAAATTACATGAAGAATTTACTGGAGTTTTATAATAATTTAACAAGCTATTAATTCACCTTGTTATATTATTTTAAATAAATAATATAACAAGAATAAAAAAATACTACTAACCTTCAAAGATATAGAGCGGATTAGAAATAACAGTGTCAGAATAAAGATATTATTAATATGACTTTTTTTTTTTTAAACAACAGATAAAAATTAATAAAGAAAAAAACTCAATTTCTCTCTGACTGGGAAAAACAATATATCATGGATATATCTATTTATAATCTACTGTTTTTCCTAATTTACATTTTAGAATGAAAAGGACTAAAACTACCCGTCGTTACACACTACTTCAGCATTAACTATACAAACGTTCAAAGCAACCAATTAACTACAAAAGACTTATTTGCATGACTGTGATTAGACCTATTTGGACGTACGGAGTCGAGCTTTGGAGCTCCAATAACCATCCCATTCATCTCGTATCCAATCTTTACAATCCAAAATCCTTCGAAAAATCCTCAATGCTCCTTATTAAGTCACCAATAAACTTATTCATGAAGATCTTAATGTTCCATATGTTGCTGATTTAGCCCTAGTCAGATACCTATCCTTTCATAGTAAGCTCTCTAACCACTCAAAACCACTAGTTTCTAAACTTGCTTCTCGCTCCATTCTCGATAATCCTTCTTATCCTTCGATGATATTCTTGTGTAGAATTTTTATTGAACTACTAGTAGTAGTTCCTGTCAAGTTTTGACGTGTTATTGTAAAGGTTTTGAACACCTTTACTTAATATATTTTTACATTAGGAAACTTCAATAAATTGATAAAATAAAAAAAATAATTAAAACGACTAGAAACTACCCGTCGTGACACACTAATTCAACATTTACTTGACAAACGTTCAAAGCTCCCAATTAATTACAAAACACTAATTTACATGAGTGTTATTTAACATACATTTAATCACAGTCATGATTTAATACTATCCTTTCATAGTAAACTCCATAACCACTCATACCCTCTAATTTCTCCACATTCTTCCTACACCATTCTCGATAATCCTCCGAGGCGTCTGAAAGAGACCTTCTTGGGTAAAATTTTTATTGAAGTGCTAATGAGAAGCAATAGTTTTTTTTTCAAGTTTTGGCATATATTTTTACAGTTGTAAATTTCAATAAATCGATATTTAAAAAAATAATTAAAAGGATCAAATTACTTAAATTAATAATTTTTTTTTTTAACTTTATCTTTTATTACCTTACAACCATATTACCACATTACCTGTCTTCGAATGAACACAATCAGCGAATATGCTCAAAAAAATAGATATAGTAAATAAGTAAAACATGAGGTAGACCAGTACCTATCGGTACCTCCTCCTGACATTGGAGGTTGCTTCTTACTTAAGGAGATCCAACATTCAGCTACTTTTAGCCTTCGGTTCGTATTGTCAGAAATATTTATTGTAGCCATGTTTTGTATGAGTCTGTTTGGATGGTCATATAGTTTGTCGTGAAATATTCTGTACTATGTTTTCATGTGGTCAAGTACAGTGGGTATGTGTAGGACTGTATGCAGTGTTCTATAACCTACGTACCACAGAGATCGTTTAATCAGTCCTAATATTTGGAGTTTTTATATGTGAGTTTTTTTAGCTGAACCATAAATTTTTGATGCTTAAGCCCATATGGGTTTTTGTAATTAAGTGTATGCATTTGAGTAGTGTCTTAGTTTCAAGCAGGATATTATCGGTAGCAGGAGAAACAACAGTCACAGACGCTTATTTAAAGTAGCACACGTTTGTTTAACATGAGGGACCCATGTCATCATTCTATTGAATGTCAGTCCTTGGTATTTTACTGTGTGAGTCTGCGGAATTATTTTCTTGTCTTCGTTTAGTGATGGGCATGTGTCGTATCATAACCACGGCGCATGGTGCAGCCAAATGGTCAAAAAGTAGTAAAAAATGATCTATTTTAATGTAAAAATGTCTTTGTAACTAATGATCCTATCAACTTATTCCATTATGAAGCAAATAAGATTAACTTTATTTGATTCAGAATAGAAAATTATGTTGGAATATCTCCCCGGAAAAAATCAGTCTGAAATCATAATTTTATTGTAATATCTAAAGTGATTTTAACTATAGATTTATTTATCCAGCAATTTCTTTAACTAAAAAACATTTTTAAAAAAACCATTGAGACTTATGAAAAATAACTCATTTATAAAAAAATATATATTTAAATTAGTAATAAATACAAATAATAGAACAAGAAAACTTAAATATAATATTAATAAATAAAATCATTAAACTTAAAATAATAAAACAAATTGACTTAAACCTTTTGTAATTTTAAAATAAAATAAAATAATATTATTTTTGACAGCTATTATTTAGAAAATAGCTTTAACAAATTAAGTAACTGTAAGGATATAGCACTTAGTGAAATAAGTATTTTTTTTTTCTTGGTTCAGGTCGCGTAGTGGAAAAATATGGGTCAGTAGATTCATTTTTAACAAATACAATAACCACCCAATGTGCTAGAATATGCAGATAAATTTATTGGGATATTTTTTTTATTTTTTTTCATTATATAATCTTCTTTCAACTTGTTCGGCGGCTACTATAATATTTGTTAACTTCTACATATTTACATAAATATATGTAGTATAGTATTATAAAATACTAGTAACTTAAATGTACAATAACAAGTATAAAATCATATATATATTTTTTTTTTTAGTTATATTTAATTGACAAAGAAGAATCGCTATATTAATAGCTTTAAAAAATTAAATAAATACATTTTATAATAACTAGTTTAAAGTTTCTTAAGTTATGAAAGAAAAGTTCTTTTTTTGAAAAAAATAATTTTTTATTCATTAGTATAATAAATGTATAAAATTATATTAAAATTTTGCAATCGTGCATTTTTTTAAGTTACAGTCTGGTCTATAGTATTTACCTCTCTGCGTTATAGGTAATAAAAAAATAAAATAAAATTCATTAACAAATCTTATTGCACAGTTACTCTCAATAATAATTAATGAAGTTGAGTATTTTGTATTTTAGCGACGATTTCCTTACAAATGTTCTGACTTTCCTCTAAATATATCTTCCTATTGAGAATTCAATGTTGAAAAGCATAGACGTCTAATGGTGTGTGGGCTGATCGTTTGTGGGTTTGAGGTTCGGGTTTACCACAAAGGGATCTGAAGATCATTTAGGTCTTATATGGTGGACTCAGGCAGGCGAAAAGTTACGCTAATTTTCTTAATTAAACGGATTTCTGTAGACGACAAATACTGTGAAATGGAACAAAGCAAAATATAATGAGTACCAGCCAAAGCTCTAATCCGGTTGCTAAACGTGCCAATCAACGTATTAGTTTTTGTATTAGGCGCCAGATTATTTACATACCGGATTATCAAATATATAAAAAAGATCAATACCGTAAATAAAGTATGGATGAAATATTGAATAATTTTAATATTTAATATGAGTCGGCGGTTACCTTCAACTATAATTGCTCTCAATTATAATTAGTACTAATAAATTGTATCATTTACGACATTTTAACTAATGGATTAATTGTATTTATTATAACTTATAATATAATATATAATATAATATAATATAATATAATAAAAGTATAAAATGTTATAGTATAAGAAGGTCCAGAGGCCATCTTTTTTCAGACCTCTCAAATGGTTTTCGGAAATAGAATGGGAATCAAATGGAGTGACTAGTGGATTTGAATAGTTATGAAGTTTACTAGGATAGAAAATCTGGTTTGAGCTAAATCAGCAGCATATAGTACATCAAGATCTTTATGAATTAGTTTGTGAATAATAAGAAGCTTTGAGAATGTCACAAAGTATTTTGGATTGTGAGGCTTCAATTGAAAGCTTTAGTGGAGCCCCAATGCTTAGCCCAGTATGTCCAAATAGGTCTATTTCCTTTCATATAATTGAACCTTTTTAAATTAATCGGCACCTTAGAGCGTTTGTCTTATAAATGTTGGCGTCAAAAATGACAAGCATTTTCATGTTGTTTTAGTATTTTATAATAAGATTTGAAAGTAAGTTTCTGACTTAATAATAAACAATTTAAAAGGGTTCAGAAGATATAGGAAAACCACATAAAATCTTTTGAAAGAACTCAATAATGAAGGTTTTAAGGCTAAATGTGGAGAACTGTAAGTATGCAGGTCGTTCTCATATACATACTTCTCTTCCCCCTACCATCAATAATTAAAACAACATATTTTAACTGTCGCCGCTGTTTAAAAATGTTAGTAAGTACATAAGCAACGAATATCAGATTTCATTAAAATTGGTTGTCCTTAAATACATATTTAAACCCTTTCTCCCACACTTCAATAATTTAAACTATAAATCCTAACTGTGAAAACCCATTTAAAATGTAAGTCAGTATTTTAGGAACTATAATATCAAATTTCATTAAAATAAGATGAGTCGTTCTCATATACATAATTAACCCTCTCCTCCCAACACTCAAAACATAAAACAATATATTTTAACTTCTTAAACCATTTTAAAAAGTTAGTATGTTAGAAACTTGATTATCAAGTTTTTAATTCAAATATCTAAAGTATATATTAACAGAATTATAGTTGTCAAACTTTTCCCAACTAATTTAATCTCAGAGATCAATCATGATTAAATTTTGTCTAAAAACTGGTGCTAGATAGTGTGATCTAGTTAACAGAGATTCTTTTTTTACATATATATTCCTCAAAACGTAAATGAGTTACAGTAAAAGAAGAAAATAAGTTAAATTTGAAAAAATAAATAAGTAAACAATTATGCGATTGAAATAAATAATTTACCCTCTTGTAATTTATTAGCTGTTCGATAATCGAGCCGGGAAAACATTTTCTAATCCTGGTTCTGCCTGCGGCTGAAAAGAGAATGTAAGCCCTAAATCCAGCATTTTGGTAATGGGCAGGGGAGGAATACCACTTAGCTGCTGAAATTGAGAAAATGTAATTGTAATCCTGGGGGAGTGGGGTTTCCTGATCGCCTCGTAAAATCCGAGACCTTATAAAAGATGCAGCCACCGATCAATAGAGTTTTAGAAGACGGGCTTACGTTGCCGCGGTCCCTGGCCAACTTGAGATGAAGGGACTCCCTCTACAACTTAACCCTTTTAACTTGGCCCATCTCATCCCTATTATTGACCTTCTTTACGGCCACTATTTTACTAGGAAGCCGTGTCGCTGCCTCTTTGTAAGGTATGTATAACATAAATATTATTTCTTCTTTAACTGTGGCTTGGTATAGAAGGATTTAAAATCATATCTTAAAGAGACACAAACAGTCAAGTTACAAAATATACATAGATACACACACGCATATATATATATATATATATATATATATATATATATATATATATATATATATATATATATGAAATGAAAAATAATCTTTTATTCTAGAACACCTGGTCCCCTAAGAATAACATGAAAGTACAATCAAAAGGTATTATTGTCTGGCTGCGTACATACGACACAGCAACTTATATAGAATATAAATTATATACATATAAATATACAAGGTGAAATTTTAGATTAGAAAAAAATCTTTCGGTTTATATGAAAAAAAAAGTAAAATAAATAAAATAAAACAAAAAGATTCTTCTTACACTAATCTATTATTACATAATTTCTGAAGATTGATAATTGAGGAGCTGGATGAATAAATTATGTTTTAAAGAAGTAAGAGAAGGAGCATTGCGGGTCGAAATTGGTATGGAATTCCAAAATAAAGCTGCGGGATTAATAAAGTATTTTCCAAAGGAAGCAGTTCGATGAGAAGGATTATACAAATCAATAGGCCGAGATTTGGTGTTCAAAAGATGAATGGTAGAACGAAAGGCAAGGATGTCGTAAATGTACAAAGGTTTGGAATAAAAAGAAAGTATTGTCGTCGAAAACTTGGATAAAGCCACCTTTAATCAGAATACCAGCAAGTGATGTGAGAACGCCTCGGGATCCCAAAAATGAATCTCATTAATGAATTAATAAATCTTTTCAGCTTTATTTCAAGCTCGTTTGACAGTCTTCCATATTTTAGCATGCATAATCGAGGTGGAGAAGAATGAGGGAAGATACTAACAATTGACGGGTATTGCGAGGAAAAAATTCACGGAATCTTAGGAGCTGTATAAGGTAGGAGATGGTTTTTCGGGTAGTTTGGGAAATATGGTTATTCCAAGACAGATGTTGATCGAATACTTAATAGAGATTGTGAACTGAATAGGAAGGTTATGGATGTAGAGAAGTGGATAACGGGGAAGGGAATTAAGGGAAGGTTTCGATCCAATTAGCATTGCCTTAGTTTTTTTGGGTGTATATAAATTTCGAGAAATATATTCCAATTTTATAGGTTTCCACCTAATCAAAACATTCAGAATAATTAATACTTCCCTGACTAAGATAAACAAAAGTATAAATGCAAAAGAATCCTACTTACATATCAGTTTATGGTTGTGGTACTTAATTACTAATTACATTATTCATATTATAAATTGTTCAGGTAGTTTTTTTTTCCCTCCCAAACTTTTATTGCAATGTTCTTTGATAATATTTTTTATTCGCTTAAAACGTTTATTCGAGCAAAATAGTTATAATTATAAAACACGTTCTTTAGTTCTAAGTTATATGTTTCCCTGATGAATAAACCTGTGATTTTTTTCTTAAAAAAATAAAATATTTATTTTATTATTAATGTAAGTTACATCAGAATACAAAATATACTCGTACAAAAATTAGTACAAAAATCATGGTTCCTGCTAGCTACGCCTTCACTCCTAAAAGTACCATAGCGCAAGGCATGAAAGTCATGCACGTTAGTATCCAAAGAAATGTATTGTTCAATAAAGTCTTGTGTCTTACCACTCCACCGCAGGAAGGATCAGTTTTCCTACAGGTTACAAATATGAATGAATCCTCCACATTCTAAATTTAATCTCATTTTTGAGACATTCATCTCAACCCACTGAGATCAACAAAATTTATTTTAGTTATTGGGAGGTTTGATCGTTTGTCTAGTAAATGTCTAAGTAGTCTGTAACGACGAGCAGTTTCTTGTCGCTTTGGTCTTGTAAGTTGATTCCAAGTAAGACATTTGTCCAAGTGGAATCCTAGGTAGCGGATCTGTAAAAGATCTTTTCAGACTAAAGCGACAAGAAACTGCTCGTCGTTACAGACTACTTAAACATTTACTAGACAAACGATCAAACCTCCCAATTCATTACAAAAGACTTATTTACATGACTGTTATTAGACCTATTTGGACGTACGGAGTTGAGCTTTAGGGCTCTACTAAACTATCCAATTCATCTCGTATCCAATCCTCACAATCAAGGCCTAGAGATCTTTTAGTGTGCCTAGAATTCTATTTAAGCTACTGATGAGTAGTTCTTTTCTAGTTTTTACATGTCATTGTAATCGTTATCAGCTCATTTACTTGATGTAAATATTTGTAGAGTTGTATATTTCAATAAATTGATATATATATATATATATATATATATATATATATATATATATATATATATATATATATATATATATATATATATATATTAAGAAAAAATTAAATTGTTATTAAAGAAGAAAAAAAAACAATAAATACAGTGGAGCGTCGTCAATTATCGGAACGTTTAATTAACGGAACCTTTTTTTTTTTTAATATAATGTTAATTAAATTGATCATCTAATTACTTATTTGTATTGTCAAAATTTTATTTATTTAAAAATTAAATTAAATGAAAAACGAAATTATTTTTACTATAAATGTCAATAAGGGAAGTCCAATTTATTTTACATAAACTGCAAAAATGAACTTCTATAAATACCTACAATTTCGTTTACTGAGAACTCTGTACTTAATTAGACCATCTCATTTGTTTCTCTCAATATCTTCCTAATCATTTTATTTTGAATAGATCTCACCTTAATTAAGTCTTAGTTCTTTGTGAGGTATACTTCGCCTTTGTGACCACCTTTTCTTTTAAAAATTACATGTAATCATGCATGCCAATTATAAGGAAACGAGAGCTCTTTTCATTTAACGGCAAAATGGAAATTGATATGTGGCTGAAAAAAGTTAATCTTTACCCTACAATCGTTACAATGAGACGCGCAGTTGGGCCGTAAAACTTTGCAAAAAAGAAACATGTGAACAGCTAGAAGATGTTTTTTACAGATAATTTTTTTTAACGAATTTCGATTATCCGAATTTTTGATTATTTGAACCACCTCTGACAACATTAGTTCGAATAATTGACGCTACGTAATGAAGAGCGCCATTCCAAAAGAGGTTACAATGGTATTCACTGTGTTATCATAAGCTTGGAACGGATGAAAAAATTTACTTATTTTCAATTAAATTATTATTCAAATAAGATAAATATATGGTGCGACATGTTGATCCTAGTGGTTTGAAAATCGAACGATATATCACTGATAATACAGTAACATTGATTGTCAACTCATAGAATAAAATTGAAAATGGGATCTGCAACTATTCTTTTACATACTCTTCAACCACATAATGCTATGGCTCTGGGTTAAAAATTACAGCTAAGCATGCAAATCTCATTGAGGCTACAATTCTTACAGGAATAGCAACTAAGGATTTTGCATTTATCCCTAGAATCCAAATTATTCCTGCTAAACTACCATTCAATTCAAATTATGAAAATTTCAAATTAAAATTTCTTGTGTAATTACAACTAGCATATCGCAAGGCCATACTTACAAAATAGTGTTATCTATAGAAGTGGATCTTTAGGCTGATTTTCACGTTCAATATTATCCATAATATATTACAATATCCAATACTGGAAATCATCGCAATCAAATCATTCCTTTATGAGAAAAGGAATTTCTTGGACGTCATATAAATGTATTTTGCCTTTTTTTGCATACTTTCTACAGTGCACGATTTTTATTAATAAATAAATAAGAAAATAATGTTTAGTTAAAATTATCGAAGTTCTTTACTTATGAGAGCGGGCAAAGTCGCGACTGGTGAAGCTAATAATTTATAAGGTTGTAAATATCAATAAATTGTATACAAAATAAAAAAACATCTAGGTTTTTTCTAATTCTTCCTGTTGTTTAGAGTTGAACTTTAAATTTTAAAACTTATACATTATAGAATAAAACTATAATAATTGCGTTAATGATTTATTCCGGAAAATGTAAACCTAAATTGAATTTTCTCTTGTTTAATTAAATTGAGTTATATCGATTGATTGGATTGAAAAAAATTATAATTTTTGAGTTTTTCAAAATAAAAAATATCTAATTTATTTTTATTATTGTGTGTGATAGTTATTTTTCTGTTATGTTAAAATATATAATTTACAGACTAATAAATAATCTTTGGTTTAGAAGCTATTGTGCGCCTCAGGTGATAGATAATTAAATCCCTGATAACTAATTGAGCCAGGATGGAGTTAGTATGGTAATGAGGTGGCTCTAGACTCGGTATGAGGGGGGGGGGCATAAACCCTACGGTGCCCCCTTGTTTACACCGCCCTCGGGACCAGGTGCAATTTTTATGAGGTTGTCTTAGATTTTACGGCGCGATCAGTGACCTGCCCCTGGGGTTTACTGCTTCCCTCCATCTCCCCTGGGTCAGTATAAGGCAGGGAATAGCACTCTGTCAGGGCTCGGGATAGCGAGTTCAAGAACAGCATCCAGCCCTTGATCTTGATTTATGCCTCCTTGCTAAGGAATTTTTAAATTATTTAAAATTGAAATATCTTGGCTAAAATAAAAATTAATTAATTATGGAAGTAAATATGCCAAGAGAGGAACCCTTCTTATTAGGTCATGCTGTCCATTTTAAATGGGTCGCTACATTTCACAAAGCATACTTATCAATATAAACACGCATATGGCAGTATTTGAATATAAAAATAATTTACATCAAAAACAAATAAAATGTAATAACTTGGGTTGTGTAGTACATGCAATGAAAACTAAAAAATATGCACTTACATATGCAAATATATTGGTAAAATATGCAATTAAATACCGAAAATAAGCGACTATCTACATTATTTTGAAAAATAAAAAAAAATCTATACATACATATAAAAAAGTACAAAATCAAGTTTAAGTAACTAATTGTTAAGAAAAATAAAACAATAGTTACGTCATTTATTACATCATTTTACAATTATTACATCATTTTAAGCCAAAGCTTATAGCCTACTGAGTGTAATTTAGATGTTGTATAAAATTCAGCTGTTTATGTTTCCGTTGAGTGGAACATCAAAATTTTATGGGGTAATCAAGATTTTTCTTGAAATTTTAAAAGTGCTGTAAGTTACGTAGTGTTCAATGTAAATTATTATATAATATATATTCTGGTAGGGAATTTAATGCTGTAGAAGTCTTATTGGCGATTTGTAAGTAAAATGAACGAGTGATTATCTAAATGACGACGATATACGAAAAACAATATTACAATTTTTTTTTTAAATGATCATCTTTCCGGATCCAGTAGCGCGAAATCGGTCCGGTTTTTCGTAAAAATGTATATGACCAAACTGGTAGAAAATTCGATATCTTTTATATTGTACAGTAAACCTTTCTCAATGCAGCGGACCGTTTTTGAGTTATAAGTGAAAAACTGAAAAATAGAACATTTAAAGCCTCATTCCCCCCCCCCCCCCCCCCCCCCAGCGACACCGGGATTTGGAGGGACTTCATTTTGTCTTGTTCAGGGGACCATCCTGATAAAATTGGAACTAGTATTTTTAGTTCCTCTGGTTTTCTTATTTCAAATGGACTATTATTAAACTAAAGTTGCTTAATATATGGAAAGTTAAATAAACAGAAAGCGAATGATAGGTCTTGTGGAACTATGGCAGCTCTAGTGTTCTGAACTACTATTTAAAACACAATACTAAGAATTACTAAATACCCTCTACTGTGAATAGACGCATATATTAGAATGGTTCACAAACCAAAAAAAGATAAAAATATCCTCTTATCATACCGACCTTACTTTTTGTCAGTGCCAAAATGTTCGAAAATTAATTATACAAAAGACTCTCTGATGTACTAGCGATTCTGAACTCAATACCAGACCACCAATTTAGATTTAGAACACAATATTCGACTATGCACCAATTACACAGAGTTACTGACTACTTATTCACGGCACTAGAGTACAAATTGTACGCAACTGGAGTATTTCTGGATGCTGCTCAAACTTTCGACAGATTCTGGACCAAGAACTTCTCTTCAAACTGAAGATGATACTTCTACCGACGTATTGTCTGAACCTGCAACCCTTTTCTTTCTAATAGATCTTTCTCCGTCCGTCAAGGCTCAGAGCTATTTTCTATTAAGTTGGCGTCAGCAGGAGTACCACAACGCTCAATGCTAGCTCCTCTACTTTACATCATATATACACACAACATTCCAATTATCTCAGATTTTCTTACAGCGATATATGCAGATTACACAGCAATTTGAACAAGAGATAAAGATCCAACTCTTGCTTCACAGACTTTATAGCATTACTAGTCAAAATTACATGACTAGCATAATATCTGGAAAGTCCGTATAAATTACAACAAATCGAAGCATATTACTTTTGCTTTTACTCTTAGATGTGAAACATGCCCACTAGTTTTTCTTGACAATACACCTATTCCTCAAACAGACACTATACACTATCTTGGTCTGACGTTTAATGAATGACATGGGGTCCACATATCAGAAAAAAAGTAAAACGCTCAACCAAAGACTATGACTTTTATATTCATTCCTCTCCAAACGTTCAACTAAAAAAGTTCAATTTAACCAAAAAATGATCACTTATACTTACTTACTGAAATATATATGGACACACGCTTCGCAGATATACGGAACAGCTAAAAAGACACAAAAATAACAGACTCCAAATCTTCCAGGCAAAAAGATTCAGGACAAGCACCCCTTTTGTATTTGGTACGTAAGCCTGCACGGTGTGTTGTGGTAAGCAACCTAACTTTACATACTGACCTACGCATGCCAACAGTTAACGAACAAATACGAACCTACTACAAGCGTTCTACGAAAAATTACATAGAAATCCTAATAAACTTATAGACGACATTATCACAACAAATATTCCCGACAATGCCCAGAGAAGGCTAAAAAGGAACTGGACCTCATAGACTAAAAAATAAAAATAAAGACAGGATTTGTCGCTGGGTTCTGCTCCCCCTAAAGCCTTTCGTACTATTTTACCTCACACAACTGATTCACTAATTATCTGTATTGTAATATACAGGTGCGAATAAAGATATCAAGTAAAAAATAAAATAAAAAAGTTTATAAAATGAAACTCCCCATGGAATTTAAATTATTAAAACATGTACAGTATTTTCCACCGTAACTTCCTCATTTGACAGCGATTATGAAACTTGATTATGACAAAAAAAAAAAAAAAAAAAAAAAAAAAGTGCTCAAATCAATCGTTGAGAGGTAAGCTTTAATTTATATATTTATAACAACATCGGTTCAATACCGGACGCTCTATCAATTGTATAGCTGTTAAAACGGGCGCTTTTTTTCAAGTCGATTTTATTGCATGTTTTTTCAAAGAAATCGATTTTTTAGCAATTCATAATGAAAATATAAGCCCTTAAGAATAATATCCCGGTCATCCGAAGTTCAAAATGTGAATCACGAACGGCCCGTTTTGCATGAAAATATCGATATCGAGATAAACAAAAGGTATATCTCAGTAAATAATAAAGATAGGAGGACGGGGTAGATCCTATTTTTCTTTGGGTTTAAAGAGCTTCCTTTTTCATCAATAAAAAGTATTGAAAAGGCCCTTTTTGTTAAAAATTCTTATGCAAAAAAGGGACATTTTAAGGGTTTTTTGCACTTTTTACGACAACCAATCATCAGAATCGAACGATCAATGGCTTAAATTGTAGATATTTTTATTATCTACAACTTGTATATACAACCATTTATGAAAAGCCGCGTTATATGCTTATAAATTGAAAAAAAAAAAAAAAACTGCTTTTGGCCATGTTCTCGTGCCCCTAACTCTAAAAAAACTCACCAAATCTTCGGGGCATTTTTGACAGAAATAAAATGCATATTGACTGGACTAAAAAAGGAACTGGACCTCATAGACTAAAAAATAAAAATAAAGACTTTGTCGCTGGGTTCTGCTCCCCCTAAAATGTAATATACAGGTGCAAATAAAAGATATCAAGTAAAAAATAAAATAAAAAAGTTTATAAAATGAAACTCCCATGGAATTTAAATTATTAAAACATGTACAGTATTTTCCACCGTAACATTTGACAGCGATTATGAAACTTGATTATGACAAAAAAAAAAAAAAAAAAAAAAAAAAAAAAAAAAAAAAAAAAGTGAAAATGCTAAAATACAACGTATTAAAAGTTGACTAATTTTAATTTCGTTTAAATCTTTCTTATCATTTGAATAATAAACTTTCGTCGGAACTGTTTAGTATTATTAATAATCATCAGTTAGCTTTTATTATTAATTTGTTACCGTAATTCATTAGGTTTAAATTAAATAGAATTTGTTTTATTATAAGTGGTGTTTTTTTTTTTCAAATTGGGTTGTCTCTAATTTTTTAAACTTAAATCATAATTCATCTGAATAAATTTCCAATACATTTAGTTTACATTAGAGCTTGCGGAAAGGGGAGAGGTTGAGGGTATTTATTAAGTGAACTTAATACTAATATATGGAGAAGAAGACAACAGTCAACTATACTTTTCTAAATAACTAGCATCCCGTCGTGGCTTCGCCTGCTCTCATAAGAAAAAAACATACATAATTTTAACTAAAGATTATAGCTTTATTTGTCCATCGATAAAATTCTTGTATTGTATTATCCAATTGAGCATTATTTCTTCAATGGTATATCCGCGCATAACAGTCATTTTTAGCCTGTATGTAAATTGGTAGTTGTAGATTGCACCGATTAGGTGTTAAAAGATTATGTAAAAACATAATTCGACATCCAATTTTTTTTTCAATTTTAATGTAATAGTCGGTAATCCAGATGGACAGAGCCTATTAAGAAACTCTTTTGGATAATGGACTGCAGCATCAGTGCTTGTAACAAAAGGCCTACGTATCATATTTTTACATTCTTATTTTTTAAAATAAAGGATCTAAATTTCTAGTCTGCAGAAACAATTTTATTAATTTCAGCTGTAATCCAGTCATGATTTCTAAAATGAGAGGTGTAGAATGCATGAAATATGCGATTATTTTTTACCTCAGGGCTTCGTTAGGAGTAGTTAGAAGATAAACATACGAAAAGTCCCCGCCCTTGGGGGGTTAAATAACGGTGGGGGGAGAGGAGAAGGTCCCATTTTTGGGTTTTTCGATTATATCTCGAAAATGGTGGATTCTAAGGATTTTTTTTTTTCAAATAAAAATTCAAACTAATTACATTTCCTATAAAATTTATTATATGCAAATTTGTCTAACTTCTAACTGTTTTTCGAGGTATACGTTATTGATATCGAAAAAAATTGAACGTTATTTCGGAAACAATTACAGTACTTTTTGTCCAACATTTGCTTTTAGTGCCTTACACGATCGTTTCTTAGAAAAAAATTCAGAATCAAAGCTGTAGAGTATTAAATTTAAATGTATTGATCTTTCTATACCATCGTGCGTCGCCTTAAGTGACATAATAATAGAAATATAATAATAACTATATATGTTTCATTCAAGGAGATTAATTATCTAGTTATTATATTAAAAAGGCATAACTCCTCATTTGCTTTATTCATTTACTACATGTTTCGGAGCTTGTCATGTTGCTCCATCTTCAGGTTCTACAATCATTATGTTGTTATGTGTCATTTTACAATCTTCACTATATAAAACATCCTTTAACATTTTTGGTTTTTATTACCTTACACTGTGATATTCTCACTGGTCATCTCATCTACACTGACACCACTGGGCAATGTTCAATTATTGTTTTGTTTATTTATTGTCAGCTTCTGGCCTATTCATTTAGTTCCTATTTTACCCTTCTACTTCCATTTATTATTTGTATTGTCGCTACTATTTACATTTTTATTACTATTATTTATTAATGATTTCATTCTTTTTATGGGAAATTTATATTTTCAGTCTATCTATTAATTTAGCATAGTTTGTACCAATTTTATGT
This sequence comes from Euschistus heros, assembly GCA_003667255.2. NCBI lineage: Eukaryota > Metazoa > Arthropoda > Insecta > Hemiptera > Pentatomidae > Euschistus > Euschistus heros. Next base: position 456,620 of record RCWM02000360.1, read on the forward strand.
GTATCTGTTTTGTAGTTTACTGCCTGGTCTATTGTTTTATTTATATAAATTGCTTCCATTATTTTTTTCTATTTCTGGTTGTTTTATACTCATGATTTAATATGGTGTGTATTTTCAAAGTCAAATTCATGTTTGAATTTGTTTGTGTGTTCACACAGTGCAGTCTTATTATTTTTCTCTTTGTTATTTATTCTTTTGCAGTCATATTTATGTTGGTTTGTATAAAATAAACTGCAAAGATTGTGAAATGCATTACATTGGTGAAACCAGACAGAATTTAATAAAAAGAGTGAACCAACATAAATATGACTGCAAAAGAATAAATAACAAAGAGAAAAATAATAAGACTGCACTGTGTGAACACACAAACAAATTCAAACATGAATTTGACTTTGAAAATACAACCATATTAAATCATGAGTATAAAACCAGAAATAGAAAAATAATGGAAGCAATTTATATAAATAAAAACAATAGACCAGGCAGTAAACTACAAAACAGATACACATAAAATTGGTACAAACTATGCTAAATTAATAGATAGACTGAAAATATAAATTGTCCATAAAAAGAATGAAATCATTAATAAATAATAGTAATAAAAATGTAAATAGTAGTGATCAATAATAAATAAGTAATTAAAAATGTAAATAGTAGTTGACCAATACAAATAATAGAATGGAAGTAGAAGGGTAAAATAGGAACTAAATGAATAGGCCAGAAGCTGACAATAAATAAACAAAACAATAATTGAACATTGCCCAGTGGTGTCAGTGTAGATGAGATGACCAGTGAGAATATCACAGTGTAAGGTAATAAAAACCAAAAATGTTAAAGGATGTTTTATATAGTGAAGAATTGTAAAATAACATAACATAATGATTGTAGAACCTGAAGATGGAGCAACATGACAAGCTCCGAAACATGTAGTAAATGAATAAAGCAAATGAGGAGTTATGCCTTTTTAATATAATAACTAGATAATAATAACACATAATAGAATTCAATGAAAACTGGAAACAATACAAACTGAAGTGTGTAAATAATATAAACAGTTTGTAAACAAACTATGCGAAAAATGTCAATTAAAATTCAATTTTTATTGACATTTACTAGACATACGATCAAAGCTTCCAATAAATGAAAAGAGACTCATTTACATGACAGTTATATTAGACCTATTTGGACATATGGAGTTGAGCTTTGGGGCTCCACTAAACCATCCAATTCTTCTCGAATCCAATCCAAAATCCTTAATTATCCTTACTTTGTCACGAATAAACTTATCCATAAATACCTTAATGTTCCAAATGTTGCTGATTTAGCCCAAACCAGATACCAATCCCTTCATATTAAACTACACTCCCACTCGAATCCATTAATCTCTCAACTTGCTTCTCATTCGATACCTGATAACCCACCGAGGCGTCTTAAAAGAAGATGGCCAAGAGACCTTCTAGTTTTTGAACTTTTATTGAAGTGCTACTAGTGAGTAGTTCTTTACAAGTGATTTACTTGATTATTTATATATTTATTCATTATTTCCTCAAATTTACTTTATGTATATTGATGTACAGTTGTAAATATCAATAAATAGTTGTTTTTTTTTGTTTTGTTTTTAATATTATTGAAATCTAATGGTTTGTATCTTTTAACAAAATATATTTCTCGAAGAAAGAGGAATTTATGCTTGGTTTTTGTAACTTTTTTTGTATGTCTAAGTTGTATCGTTGATTGTTTTCCGAGAGTACATAAGTCTTAGCCTTCTATTGGGTGTTTTCCTTTTACTCTTCATGTGTGTCTTTCTGTGGAAAAATGTAAACTTTCATGTATTAATTCAGACATTTCCATGCCAAAGTGTTATTGTTATTTAATTTGATTTGTCACAATCTATTCGGGTTTTCCAAAGATTATGCCTGTCAAGCAATATTGACAAGTAATGTTTCAGAGTCTGTAAATTGGATAGTCGTAAATGTTTGTGTCATATGCATGTGTATCTGTTAGAATGCCAAAACTGATTGTAATGCTTTCTAATTATGGATTATGTACCAATCAAAAGATGAGCATTTTTTTTTTAATTTATTAATTTAAGCTCTGCACCTAAGTAAGCAATGCTTTTTGTAATTTTTCGTTTATAGGTAATCGTCATTTCATTACAAGATAGGAAAAATTAATTAGGTTTATAATTATGTGCATTTAGACTCACTTATTTGTTCCTGCCGAGAATATACCGCGACAATAGGAATGGAGAAAAAGACAGAAGGAATTAGGGCTGGTTTGTGAATTATTAACGTTAGTCGACAATGGATTTGTTCGACTCATTAATATTCAGGCCCCAATTTCTGCTCATGAATAGAAATAAGGAAGCTGTTAACTCCCGCTTCAGCCAACTATTTGATGAGCTCCGGAGTTAAGGGGTATTAATAATAAAATGTAAGGAGAGGCCGATGGCGGTCGAATTCGAGTTGGGTAGCTTTCGGGAATTAGTTGGTTCTATGTTCCCTTCGTTATTTTCCAAGTATCAATTTGCTGTATAAATATGAGGAGTTATCTTTCAAAACTGAACACGTCCACATCAGTAAAGTTTAAAACAAGAGCGAAAAACTCCACCATTCCTCCCTCCACTGTTAAATCCGAAACAACTATAATATTTAAATTGTTGATAGATGTCTACTTACGAAAACAAAGTATATCGGTTTGGCAGCATACCAGGCTTTATCAGAAAAAGATAACTAAAATATTTTCAGAATAGAGTTTCTAATACACAAACCTCTGCTTTTCATATTTAGCTGTGCATCTACAGAATCGTTTCAAACGAAATAAACATTTGCTGGCTAACCAAATAGTTTTGTACCCTAACACGGAAAATGAATTTAAAGAGGAAAAATATTTTATTTGGAATATAAAATATCAAAACTTGCGTGGTATACTAGTTCTCAAAATGCCAATATAAACATAAGCCCCTCTCCACCATTTCTTACAAAGGTTACCAAGTTATGGAAAAATCAGTTTTGGTTCATATAATAGTATAGAAAAACCAACACAATTTCAATTGATGAAATATCTGTCTCTTCTCTTAGTATTTTTATATGGTTATGTCTTTTAGCTGGAGGTCATACTTTTTGAGTTTATCGTTTTTTTTTTGTTTGTTTTTTCAAAAAATGTAACATTTTGATAAGTTCTATCTCTGGTATTAATTGGATCGAAAATTTGCCGATAGTTTCCTTATTACAAAATTTATCATTAAGATCTACCACACAGGAGCTGAATTGGTTTCAACGAAAAAACCAATTTATGCTTTTTATTTTATCAATTTTAGGGCCTTTTTTTGAGACGCTCAAGCTCTGTTGGTGAGGCGCGGATCAAATATTTTCCATCGGACCCCTTAGCAGAAGATTTAGATTATAGATGGATACATCAATGATCAATTGTTTTTCCCTTTCAGAATGAAATTAGGTTTTTTTTTGTTTGTTTCTTTCGAAGGCATTCATCATCAGTTATAAAAACATACAAAATTTAAAACATCAGCGATTTGATTCACAGGATATATACATATTCAGTTGAATTAACAAGTAAATAGGAAATCCCCTAATTTTTTCCAAATTTAAACTAGGACTGTTGAAAATATTTATTTGCTCATTTGAAAAAAATCTTTTCAGTTGCATTTGTTGTTATTCTTGTTTATATTATTTTTTAGTATAAAGTAGGTATTATTATATTTTAGATTTTTTTTTTTAAATTTCTTTATTAATGTATGCATAACCGTGTTGATTATTACCTTAAATTGTTTGCTTGTAAGTAAATTTATTTAGATACCTTTGTTAGTTACCTTTGCATTTTGTACTCTGTTGTTGTTGGTAATTATATAATACACTTTGTAATGGTATAATTGTATATTTTAGTTTAATTATTATATTTGTTCACTAAAGTTGTATTTTGAATTAGATAACTTAAAATCTAAAGGAACCGTGCATTAACCTGAAAGGTACAAGGCACCTAAAACTGTAAACAAACAAATCTGTCCACATCGAAACCTATCAACATTTTTGTTTAAATGTCCAAATAAATATTTCTTAAGCGGAAAATGATTCATCTATCCTAATTAGGATTAAGTTACGATAGACAGTGAATTTTCTGCTTCACTTCTAAATTAATGTAAAATCTAAATTAAGATACAATTGTGATTAGATTTTTCACTGTAAGCATTTCACTGCTAGAACCCACTACTATTGTAATATAAGTTGTGGTTGGTATTTGTTTTTTGGTAATTCAATGCATACATTAAAGTTAAATTAAATAATAATTCATAAAATTATAACCTTTACACTGTAGAAAACTTCGTTTAAACATATGTATTGGTCCTCTTTTTTTAATTAAATAAACTCATCATTATCTCTGTATGTTTCTTACTTACCTCCTTCAGCACAATGAAGCCGAGTGGGGAGTTATTAAGTCTACCAACAATCTACCTTATGCTAAACTCCTTAACGATCTTATTTCTTGGGGAACTCGAAGACTACGTGGCTGAAAATAGAGCAACCACTTTTGGTTTGAGAAGTTTTGTAATTAAAAACTTTATTGGTCTCAGGAGAGAAAGGATTTCATGAATAAATATAAAAGTACGTTATTCAATTTGAAACACAAACACTTATGAGACCAGTTTTCATTAAGCTTTTGTTTTCAAGTAATTTTATTTATAAGCAAAGCTTACATCCATCATACGTACCCTGAAGATAGATTACTAATATGAATATCTTAAAATAATCTACTTCAAGAATATTTATGTAATCTTTAGAATATTAACTATGACTTCAATAGAACGTCATCAAGTATATACTAATATTTGTCTATTTTTATTACTCTTAATGGACAATATTTCTTTTTGTATAATATTTTTTTTTGTTTTCATATCAAGTTTATTTATGAATACAAAAAAATTTATAGGTGTGAATTGATAAAAACAACTATTTTGGCGACGTTTTGATACTATACATACATTTACATTAGTATATATCATTTTTCCATTTATATATTACACTGAAATACGGAAATCCCTTTTTGTACCTGTATCAGGGAATACCACCAGTTTTGGGAAATCCCTCCCAACCTTTACCTTTTTTACAAAATTCCCCAGGTCAGTTGTGTAGTAGAACTGTTATAATTAAGTAGTAGATAGTAATAGCATATCCGCCAGTAACATTGTAAGTAGTTTCCTACTCCTCTATATTTTGTAATTATATGTATTTAACTATTCTAACACATGTTGTTATATATTTATATTGTAGCTAACTTTATGTTTTGAAATAACTTCTATAATTTTACTACAACCTGTTTTTTCACTGTAGGGCATGATTATGAGAACAATATAGTCTCGAAACGTCGCCAAAATAGTTGTTATTTATTGACTGGACCTCAAGAACCGTACTAAGCATCTAATAGTAAGTCAAGAAACTTATCCATAAATATATATGTTTAGTAAGGTTCTTAAGGTTCAGTCAATAAATAAAAACAACTATTACAGACCCAAGTTCCTTGAATTAGGTTATAATTCATTATTTAGTTATTTTCGGAAATATATTTAAAGTTTTAAAAGATGAATATCATCTTACTGTATTACTTCTGACAGCACATACATATATACAATTTAACAAATTTTCTATGTGTTCTGTTTTTTTATGTTAGTTTTATAAAAGTAATCAAAATAATTTCTATTTCCATTATTTCTAAATGTATTTTTATTATAAATGATTTGTGAATTCTTTTTATAGATTAGAATTCATTAGAATCACAATATTATAAATTTAAAAATATCATATAATTTTTTTTAATTTTTATAATTTCATTTAAAATAATGTAATTTAGTTATACATATGGAGAGAAAATAATTCCAAATAAAGAATACTCTAGCCATTGATAAAAAAGGATATAATAAATAAATATAGCAATCGTCAGCAGGTAATGAGATATACAATAATTGCCCTAGAACATCGTCCAACGGGGAAACAAGTACTGGAATTGTTTTTTTTGTTTTTTTAATTATTTGAAATTTAATCTTGCTTCTATATCCTGGGACTAAGAATCTTAAACGATTTATGAGTTATTTTATTATTATTATTATTGTATGTACATTTTACAATGTATTATATATATATATATATATATATATATATATATATATATATATAAATGTATGTATATATATAAAATAAGAGAGACTATTAGAACAAATTCACTTGTACAGTGAGCCATTTTTTTTACACTCTAGTCTCATAAAAAAAAAAAATTACATTTCCAAAAATTAGTTTTTCAGAACGAAAAATAACACATAAATTCATATCCTGAACAAATACGGCCGAAGCCGGGATTTATACCTATAACACTGTTCTCAGATATCCGTACTTCAATTTGAACCCCTCCAGAGGACCTAGTTTGGTGAAGCTTTTTTTGTAAGACCAAGGGAAGAGAAGATAAGTTAGGTTTACGAGACAGCTAACTTTAAAAATTTCTGGTAGTCAAGGTTATGCCTACATTAACGAAATAAAAATCGTGCATAAACCAGAACATATCAATTGTGAAGTTCAAAGGGTTTTGCAAAAATTTTTCAAAAAACTTTGCCCCAGAAAAATTATTTTAACATAACCTCAAATTCTCTCTACTCCACAAAAGGGCAACTTCAAGGACGTGTACAGATCCTGGTAGTGAAATAATCGAAAAATTAGTTCCACAACCTTATGCTACATTTGCTTAGGTATTCAAAAATAATAAACGTAATTGAAAAAACAAAACAAAAAACAGATCGAATTTAAGGGTTTTTTCCACGTTTGCGCACCATGCGGTGGGGTTGCTAGTAATTTATAATTCAATTAATAATTTGGTCCTTGAAATCCTGTACATGTTGTATAGAAATTAAAAAAAAAAAAAAGATATATATATTTTTACCTATAATACTATTCTCAGATATCCGTACTTCAATTTGAACCCCTCCAGAGAACCTAGTTTGGTGAAGCTTTTTTTGTAAGACCAAGGGAAGAGAAGATAAGTTAGGTTTACGAGACAGCTAACTTTAAAAATTTCTGGTAGTCAAGGTTATTCCTACATTAACGAAATAAAAATCGTGCATAAACCAGAACACATCAATTGTGAAGTTCAAAAGGTTTTGCAAAAATTTTTCAAAAAACTTTGTCCCAGAAAAATTATTTTAACATAACTTCAAATTCTCTCTACTCCACAAAAGGGCAACTTCAAGGACGTGTACAGATCCTGGTAGTGAAATAATCGAAAAATTAGTTCCACAACCTTATGCTACATTTGCTTAGGTATTCAAAAATAATAAACGTAATTGAAAAAACAAAAAAAAAAAACAGATCGAATTTAAGGGTTTTTTTCCACGTTTGCGCACCATGCGGTGGGGATGCTAGTAATTTATAATTCAATTAATAATTTGGTCCTTGAAATCCTGTACATGTTGTATAGAAATTAAAAAAAAAAAAAGCTATATATATTTTTTTCCTTGCTAATAAATGATATTAGCAAGCAATAAATAATGTTTAAATAAACTTGGAAAAGAAGACAGTTATCTTAGAGGAGATGAGTCCAGTTGCGTTGATTCTAAGGGCTGTTATTGGACACCAGAGAACCCATTTGTTCTGTTTGGAAAGTGGATCCAATTGCTTCACATCTCTGTCATTTTCGTCACGAACCTCGATTTTATGGATTCCTTCAGCAGATTATTATATATATTTTATTGCGCTGTTTTTTTTTTAATTATTATTTTCTTTGTCTACACAATTCTAAAGTAGAAGGAATATATTCTAGTAAGTTTTAAAATTATTTACAGAGACTAATAACATAGCAACCCTTACATTGGTCATCCGATTCCATAAAAATGTCCATGACTAGACATCCCATCCTTATGTGATAATTAGAGCTGTGAATTATAAGCAATAAAAACTGAAAAATATGGACATATATATGCAAATATATTGAGTAAAATATGCAATAAAATACCGCAAATATGCAACTATTTACAATATTCAAAAAAATAAAAAAATTGCAATACATAAGTATTTTATACATAAATACAATATCAAGGTTAACACTAAACCTACCATGCGGGTCAAATGACCCTTTTCGGAGTTTTTGGCAGAAGTTCATGGAAACAACATACATTACTTTGCTTTTTGACTTTTCAACTATTAATAAAAAATATATCATTTTTTTTTTTCTTCAGTATCCATTCCACTCTTATTATTTTTTTATTTTACTGATAAATTATGGTATAAATATGTTTAGATGATATGCCGATAGGTTTTTAAACCTTCGTAGAACTATGACAATTATGTTAAAATTTAGTACAGACGGGTTCAGTAGCTTTACCATTGTAAACTCTATTGCGAAAAGTGCTAACCACATATCAATCGATTTTTAAACGTCATGACGCGTCACTGAGATCCATATGTTGTACTATATATTTAAATATTTTTTAATAACAATTTAGTTGAAAATAAATAAATTTTATCGACAATTTTAAGCAACATATAACACTGTATCTTTGTAAACTCTCCTATAGAATGCTGCTCGCCACTTAACAGTCAATTTTCAAACTTCACTGTTATTCACATATTGTCCCTTTTTTAATGGAAAATTAATTGAAAATCAGTAAATTTTATTATTGCCTAACCTTCTCTTAACTATTAAGACTTTTCAGTTAAAATTTGGTACAGATTGGTTCAGTAGTTATTGTGGCTAGTGATCACAAAGAACGATCTTTCCTTTTATATAGTAGTATAGATTGCCTTTTTCCAACATAATCTTTGTGCAATATATTAAAATTGCTTATTACGTTATTGGATGTGTTAGGTCGCTGATTGTCACAATGTCTCTTGATCTAAAGCAGTTGAGGAGAACACTAAACTCGTTTGTGCAATAGCTACTCTACCCCCAGAACTAACTTCTGGCTGGGGTAAATATCCCATTATTTCCCTGGCGGCTAATACATCCCTCCAGGCTAGAAGCTGTACTAGGGCCATTGTCTTCAATTGCTTCCCTCATATTACTGTTGATGGACTTGTGAATGGTGACCGCATATCTGTGACTGCCGGAGACTAGTGGAAGATGGAGATAAAGCGAGGAGTTTATCGTCGACTCCCACTTCTTTTATTGTCTTTTTGGTAGCAGCTGGAGGAGGCGTTAAATATTATGCCCAAGGCTCACAAAGACCTTCCTGTTCCTGCTCCAGATTAAAGAAGTTTATCATACAGCCAGTATAAGTCACAATTTTACTAGCGAAGTTTGTCTCCCTTTTCTTGTACGAGCTCTCAACAACTTTCAGGGAGGAGTAAAATTCTTTCTTCCTTGTACAGTTTCGGAGCAATAGGGCTATATCGTTAAAGACTAAAGGAACGTTGATAATTCACATTACTAGCCTTTAGTATCATTTTAATAGTAATTTTATGAACTTGTTTATGAAAATTTATTTTTTCTCTTCAAATTTATTTATAATTTCATTTTCTCAGGGATCACATTAGACCTGACTTGTCCCTCTATAAGTGGTAAAAGTCAGGTTGGGGAACCCCAAAGATGTGTATATATTATAAATAAAGTGTGGTTGTATTTTTAACTTTTAATTAATCCAATATTTGTTTTTACTATCATTATTGTTTTTTTTATATTTTAACTTTGTTTTTATAATTTATTTTATCGAATTTCTATTAACTTTATTTATTGTACAGTTTGCGGTTCTATACTTATTTATTTTATTTTCCACTTTATTTATTGCATTATAGTGTTAGGAAGATAGTTGGCTAAAGAGGTATAAGAGGTAGGGAGGTTCATTTAGAACCTATTTAAGGTAGGTAGGTTCATTGTTTTTGGACACTCAACTTCCATGGTCTTTAGTGTCCTGGTTCCTTAGTTGTTTTTTTTTTTAAATTATATTTTTCCGAAAAAGTTATGTTGTTTCAAAAATGTGATAATTTTGTCGACATTGGATTAATTATCTCCAAGCAGAACCTATTTAAGGTCACACCTATATACAAAGTCTTACAGGATTTTTTTTAATGATTTTTTTTGAAAAAATTATCAAAACCAAATATTTATAGCTTGTAACTTTGTTGTGTACTGATATAGGAACTCCATTTTTTGCTGCAATTACTATTACATTTTCCATGTATATTAAAAAACATCCGATGCAAAAAACAAATACAAACAAAAATGGGAGATCGTTAAATCTTGTTAAAGGCAAAAAAAAGTTCATGTTCAGTTTATGAAATAATGCGGATTTGGGTGTTGGACTTCCTCTTTTTTTTCTTTTTTTTTTTTTTTTTTTAAACCTCAAGTTTTTAATTTTTTTTTTTTCTAAACAAGATTCAACGATCTTCCGTTTTTTTTTTTTTTTTGTTTTGTTTTTTGCATTAAATCTTTTTTATTTTACATGGACAATGTATTAGTAGTTAAAGCAAAAAAAATGACGATATATCATTTTTTGGCCAGTTTTTCAAAAAATTCATAAAAAAAAACCGTAAGACTTTACCTATATAGGTAAGTGACCTTAAATAGGTTCAAAATGAACCTCCCTACCCGAGATACATACCTCTTTGGCCAACGGTCTTCCGAACACCCTGTATATTATGACGTTATTTATTTATTTTCTTATCTTTTCATATATTCTTATTATATATATACATATATTGTGAAAATGGATCCATAAAGCCATTCATGTTACTTATTGCCTTTTTTAACGCAGAGCGTAATACTTTCCTTATAAAATATATATTGATATAATCAAGAAATTAATTCAGGATGTATGGCTTTGGAGATCGATTTTTTTTTTTAAATTAACCTCTATTTGTTTTTTCTTTTATTTGTTTGTTCTCATTATAATATTCCCTAATAATATTATTTGATTTCAGTAAAGTGTTGTCTTATAGTTCCCTGGCTGTCCTGAAGATGATAATAAAATTGTGCTCTTTTCAGTAGAGCATTTTTTATCCTACTTCTAAATCCCGTAATTTCTTTAAAAATACCATTTGCACCAAAGTAGATACTTTAAAGCCTTATTAAGTTAAAATGAAAGCTCATAGATAACTCCTTTTCTAGGTAATTAGACTTATCCACTTCTTCATGACAGCCACAAATTCAATCAAAATGTTAATTATTTCTAAAATTATTGAAAACAGATATTAAATGTAATTTAATGATGATTACATCCCGTAAACAAAAAATATATTTAAAAAACTCATCCATTTTACACAAATATGCAGGCAATGTATAGGTAAGACTGTTGTACCTTGATAACAGTGTACTTTGCAACAATTGACTTAACTCTTGATATTGTTGCACTATGGCAGATGTTTAGTCATGTTTTAGTCACATTTGGTCGCGAATCTGTCAGTGTGTGTACTTTTATCTCTTCCTGAAGAGCTTCTTTACATTACTCATATCTGATTTTTTTAAATTTCGTTGCTCCGGAATATAGTTTCTACTACGTTTTTGAAGTTAAGTGACCGATTGTTTGCACTAAAGTACTATTAGATACCCCTTGGAAAGGTGCCCAGTCGATTATGGATAAAGATAGAATGTGAACTAATTCCCATGCATATTTTCTTAATGGCGAGCCATGTACTTTGAAATATTAAGAGTCTTTTATCTTGAATCAGACCGAGTGGTTTACCTCTAGTAACTTGAAAAACTTCTCATTTGATTTAACGGAATACATTAAATACCGAGAAGTAAGGAATTAATAAACTGTAATTCTATGAATATGTAGTTCAAGTTTATAAAGTATACCTTTTTGTCAAATAACAAAACATATATATTCTTTTATTTTCTGGTGATTATTTTTGTAAATTACCCGCTTCAAGAAGCACTTGCTGTTGCATGGTACAAGTGCATTGTTGTACCTTGAGACCAAAACATCATTTCGTACTTTGCTGTTCATACTCAAAGATCAATAAAAATTGGGAATTTGATCCTTTACAACTATTGATTAGTATTACCTGGAAGGGCAACCAAAAAAAAAACAACACATTTACCAGAAACATTTGACGTGTATAATGAAAATGCACCAATTATTGTCCAATATTATTTTTCTGAGGGGACAATATTCCATAGAATATATATATATATATATCATAATTCATTTCGATTTTTTTTTTTTTCTAAATATACAAATTGTTAGATGGTTGGTTTTAATAGTTTAATAGATCTTATAAACAGGTTATGGTAATGAAGATAAAGTTCTGTAATAACATTATTTGAGTTTAGTATGGAGTTGTTTTACATTTAATGAAATTGTTAATTATTTTGAGAATAATCTAATAGATTAATTTAAATAAATTTATAATCACTTTTGTCAAATGGATAAACATTAATTTAGTTATTAATAACTATGCGCTACCTGGGTTAACCAAAATGGTTAATAAATAACCTTATTTATTATTCAGTTATAAATATGAAACTAAACTACATAGATTTAGCAGAATAATAATGACCAATATGCTAAAATAAATTAATATATTCAAATAACTATGGTTGACATAAGCAAATTGTTGAAAACAATTATAATTATATCGAATTAATACAAATATCACATCAAAAAAACTAAAAATAAGGAATTGTTTCTTAAAAGGAATATAAAACGTTAGTACCAGTTATCGGGTCTTTAAGACTTTGTAGTTAAAACTAATATTTAAAAACTTAATATAAGATAAGTAAATAAAATTATATCATCAGTTTATTTATAGTTTGGCTATTTCATTATAATATTCATTATTTTATACTTACATTAAATCATAAAGATTCCTCCTTAAATTAAAATTATCTAATTTTTATTTCCTAACCAATTCATGAGAAAACAGGAGCTTTCAATTTTCATTGATATTTATAAGGGTAAAAAACATAATAAATATAATAATCTATATATAATATAATAACATAATAAACAATCTAGTGAATGTATGGGCAAATGAATGCATTAACATGACAATAACTTGTAAAGCAACCAACCATTGCTAACGCTTTAAGTAAAATTCTATAGTAAAAGATCTCGAGGTCATCTTCTTTTCAGACGTCTTTTAGTGTTATTAAGGATAGAATAGGAATCAAGTTGAGTGACTAGTGGATTTGAGTTGTTATGGAGTTCACTATGAAAGGATTTGTATGTGGTTTGGGCTAATGAAGTAACATAGGGAACATTAAGGTCTTCATGGATAAATTTATTTGTGACAAATTAAGGAGCAATGTAGATTTTTCGAAGGATTGTATTGCAAGGATTGGATACGTGAAGAACTGGAAGGTTTAGTTGAACCACAGATGTCCAAATGTGTTTAATTACTGTCAAGTAAATAAGTCTTTTTTAAATAATTGTGAGCTTTGAACGCTTGTCTAGTAAATGTTGGCTTAGTCGAAAACGACGTGCAGTTGCTTGTCTTTTAAGTCTTGTATGAGGATTTCACGTAAGTCGTCCCTAGGTAGCGGATCTGTTTAACGGTTATCAGTGGAATTATACTCACTTTAATTCATAAAATAAATATGAAAGTATGTTTTCAATTATTTTCAAAGAAAAAAAAATAGAAAGTCAAAACAGTATTAGACATCATCAGTGGCTATGGTATTATCAATTTGATTATTCATTGAAATTTGTTTAATTTTTTTTTAAATATTTGCAATATGTTGAACGATATTAGTTGAAAAAATTACTTTTTCCTGACATTGAATTTTCTTCATGTAATTTAGTTATATTAATTATTACTTATTTAATTAACTATCCTACTTTTACTATTCTGTTAAGTAATAATATAGGAATGTACTTTTAAAGCACTCTCATAAATAACATATCAGAAACTTTAGCTAATGTGAATGCGAGCATATAATTATTCAAATTTTTGCCCGCTTTCGTTCTCGAACTAAGTCCCGAAACGTGAGGAAGTTATACTCCGCCATAGAAGGAACCTTAAGCTTCTCTCCTAGCGGCCTCATTCGGATTTGCATAATGAAATTAAACCTTTGAAGTGAACTTCGCCGCGAGTAAAAAGTTGTCAAGATAATTATTCGAAAAGTACCAGAGGCTAGAGGACATAGGAGGTAAAGGGTTACTTCAACTTCTATAGTTTCCTCTTACTCATGAATAAAAAAAATAAAATTATTATATGAGAAACATTTACGATAGACAAGGAACAAGGAGACAATACTGCAATACTTTCACCTTGTCTTGAAGCTATCAAGCCTGTAGTTTTTAATGTAAACCTACATTCACTGGGTCTGAACTAATCTGTACCGTTGTGAATTAAATTAGTATGTTTAAAAAAAAATAAATCTATAAAAAAAAGATAAATTTAATATCTTCCGTTTTTTATTTATTTATTTTATTTTATTTTTTTGGAAAGATTCTATTTTATCTTTAGGTGAAGGTAAATAATGGTTGATAATGCTGGATTTAAAGCTAATTGTCTGCCAATTATGGGAAAAATCCTGGAAAAACATATTCTGAAACGTCTGAATCCTATCCTAGAATCCTATCACATCATCCCTGATCACCAGTTTGGTTTCCGAACGTCACCCTCCACTATCCAGCAATACCATCGTGTGGTGGAAGTTGTCTCGTCCACATTGGAGCGCGGGATGTACTGCACTGGAGCCTTTCTCGACGTAGAACAAGCCTTTGACCGAGTCTGGCACCAAGGACTGCTTTAAAAACTCCGTAAATTTCTTCCTTCTACATACTTCCTTATTATACAATCCTATCTTAATGACAGAACATTCAGAGTAAGTCACAATTCCGTCCATTCATCCCTCTTTACTCAGTCTGCCGGAGATCCTCAAGGAAGTATCCTAGCTCCCATCCTCTACAGTATACAGCTGACATCCCGACCCATCCTAGCACTGTCCTCACCACTTACGCGATGAAACATGTTTGTTATGAGTAAATAATGATCCCTTCATTGCATCCCAGGCACTCCAATCCCACATCATATACCTTCAAGAATGGTGTCAAAAATGTAGAATTAAAATTAATTCAAAAAAATACCATCAAATAACCTTTACCCTCCGTCGTAAACCTACGACATCCTGTCCTACGATATCCTTTAATAATATTCCTCTAATCCCTGTTGAACAGATCCGCTACCTGGGACTCCATTTGGACCAACGTCTCAATTGGAATCCCCATACAAAACTAAAACGACAAGAAACAGCCTGTCGTTATAGACGACTCCAACATTTACCAGACAAACGATCAAAGCTTCTAATAAATTAAAAGAGACTCATTTACATGACAGTTATTAGACCTATAATGATAAAAGTACCTTCATTTTTCACCTTTATTTTTTTATCCGTTTCTTTTCTTTTATCACCTTCTACATTATTTCCCTCGTTCTTTCCCATATTTCCATATATTTTTTTATTTACATTTCACTTCCTTCTGCCCTTTTTATTATCCTTTTATCCATTACCATTAATTTTTATTTTATTCATTTATTTTTTTATTTATTTTTTTTCCTTTTTCATTCCTCTCTTGTCCGTCCTTATTCTTACCTTTCTGCTTTTTATTCTTAGTTATTTATGTATCTGATCTTTTCTATGCGGTATTTTGTACATTGTTTTTTATCTATGCCATGCTGTATTCCATTTGTCATCTGTTTATCGGTCTGTTATTTTTGTCACATCTGGTATTTTGTTCATTATAGCTCTGAAGATGACCTGCAACGCAAGTCGAAACGTTAGCATGTATTAAAGATTCCTTCTTAGACGTGGTGTTACTTTGACTGCGTCCCTGATCATCTTCTTCTCCGTTATTAGACCTATATGGACATACGAAGTTGAGCTTTGGGGCTCCACTAAACCATCCAATTCTTCTCGAATCCAATCCTTACAATCCAAAATCCTTCGAAAAATCCTTAATGCTCATTACTTTGTCACAAATAAACTTATCCATAAAGACCTCAATGTTCCATACGTTGCTGATTTAGCCCAAACCAGATACCAATCCTTTCATAGTAAGCTCCATAATCACTCAAATCCGTCACTTTCTAAACTTGCTTCCCACCCCATTCCTGATAATCCTCCGAGGCGTCTAAAACGAAGATGGCCTTGAGATCTTCTAGTGTAGAAGTTTTAACTGCACTTGCCGATTATACATTATATGGTTTGAATGATTAAAGGGTTTGGTGAAAAAAAGGGTCTTGTAACCAAACACAATTTTGAATAATTTATCTATACATTTTTTTTATATTTTTCCTTAGCAGGTAAATGTTACATAGCCCTTTCATCATCTTCATAACTCTTTTTCTAGTTGTTTTTAAATATTCATATTTTCCTATCTGACACATCGACACATAAATCCTTCTTACAATGAACTAGATTGTATTCTAAAAATTTACATTTTACATAAACCCTTCATCTGCCATAACCTTCAATTTTGTTAATTTATTATATGTTTGAAATTTGGTATGAAGTTCAAATTTTGTTCATTTGGTAATATTATTAAGAGAAGGTAATTCATATTTTTAAAGATTGCTGGTTTATGTGTTACTGGTTTCCTGGCACCTATGATGGATTAACATTTGGCATATTTTTTTTATCCTTCAAAAAAAATATTTATAATGGAAGTAAAGAATAATTCATCAAGCAAAGCTACTTAAAACATTCTGTGTGATAAATATTTTAATATCTTATTTAAATTATAAACAAGTTCGGATGTCTAAAAAGCGTACTCTTTGTTTAATATATAGCTTAAGGCGAATGAAGGCAATTATAAACATTAAATGGTAGGGTCTCAATATGTGCACTTCAAACGTGGAATTCGAACAGTCCTTGAAAGAAGAGATAGGGTGAGAGCTTTTTCCAGGCAAAAGATCAAAGGGTTCTCCAGGAAGGAGAAGAGATAAGATAAAGGATGGCAAGGGTGGACGGGTCTTCGATAAAAGGAAAAAAAAAGTGAGGGGATCTCTTAAAGCCGAGGCCATTGTTGAAGTGTAAAGGACAACGGCCTGGGAGCAATAAAAGAAACGGCGACGAATTACTTAAATTTCCGAGGAAATTAAGTCTTTTGGGGCAGATTTTAATCAATGATAAGGTGGCTATTTCAATAGAACTGAATAAATAAAATTCCCATTTACTTCAATATAATGGCTAGGTAAGGTGATGAAATCATCAAGAAATCATTTCAAAGAATGTACTGTTATAATAGAGTGAATTTATTTAACATTATAGGAATAATCATCTTGAATCATGCCTTTGTCATAGGAATGAATTGAAATTTTTCATTATTAGATTTATTATCACTAAATTTACCGGCGCTGCTTGGGATCAATGCTTAAGAAGATATAGTGGGGGAAGTATGGAAAATGTAAAACAAAACACGTTTTTATTGTTAAAATTTATATATTTATTATTAAAATTCCATTGTTTATTGTTACAAATGAATAGCTTATTATTATTAATTGAATGCTTATTGCTAAAAATAAAATTATTGTCGTTAAGCCTAATATGCTTATTATAGTACTTGCGGTAAGTCGCACTTTTCCTCAAAAACACGTTTGCCGGTACTCTTTTGACTATAACTCCGAAGCTATTTGTCTAATCTCAAGGGTATTACACGGCATTTTATCAAAATTTGATATATAGAATTTAATAGCTAATTTAACCATAAGATGGAAAAAAGAAATTCGGAATCGAACAAATATTTTTAGAGTTATAATGAGAAATGTTCCGATAAAATAAGGATTTCACAACGGTACGCGGTATTCAGCGAGATGGAATGGATGTTTCAAGGAACGTAATTAAAATTAAATATATGGTATCTGATAATAAATTTAACCAGCTTTAAGATGAAAAAAAGAAATTGGAGATTAGACAAATAGTTTTGGAGTTATAGCCAAAAGAGTACCGACAAACGTGTTTTTGAGGAAAAGTGAGACTTACCGCAAGTACTATAATAAGCATTGCTCGCGCCAATCGGCGCTTTTGTGAGGGGGGAAAGAGAAAAGATCTAGTGTATCGTTTATATAGACGCACTCTATAGACCTCTAGGTAACTAGCCCTTATCTGCGCTAATCCCTACTAGAATTTTCCTCTTTCTTCTATCATCTGTGCTCCAGTACGCACCTATTTACATTGCCCAAGACCTCATGGTCTTCCATCACTTTTTTGACCAAGACAAAATAGTCTTCTAGGACCCTGTTCCTCTTTTAAAAGTGATATTATTTCCTGTGTCAGTCAGTAAAGATTTAGTTCTTCCCTTAATGAGTGGTGATACTAGAGGAGGAGAGCCTGAACAAATATTGCAGCCTAGAAGAAGCATTTGCCAGACCATAAGGATTCCGGAGGCCTCTGGACAGACCGTCGGCGGCAGTAACAAGATGAGAAGTTTCTTAGGTATTATTTGTTTATGCTACCTTCTCAATAATATCTCCCTAAAGGTGCGAAACCTCGTATTCATATTTTCCCATACAGTCCATTTTCTAGAGGCCGAGGCGGGTTTTCCGTTTCGGACATTAACATTCTTTTACTATACAAGCATATTAGGCTTAACGACAATAATTTTATTTTTAGCAATAAGCATTCAATTCAGAATAATAAACTATTCATATGTAACAATAAACATTGGAATTTTAACAATAAATATATAAATTTTAACAATAAAAAACGTGTTTTTTATACATTTTCCATATTACCCCCACTATATCTTCTTAAACTTTGATCCCAGAAAAACATGTATCAGGTCTTTTTTGTAAAAAATTTTATGTAAATTAATTTAGTACGTAACATATTTTCGCTAGAGGCAAGAGTTTTCGAGTTATTTACCAAAAACTGAAAAAAACTACCTTTAGAGTGCCCCCCACCCTTAGCTCCACCCCCACCCCCAGTACTTTTAGTATGTTGTTAAGGACACCTCCCCCTACAACTGTGCCAAAATTGGCTTCTACATGAATTATGTCACCTATTCGGCCTTTTTTGGTCATTGTTCCCTGGACTATGAACTAATCTCCATTCCCGGCGAATTCCACTGCAGTTCTCTTCCAACCCGTCACTCATTACATGTCAACTCCGACCTGTTCTAACCACCACACCCGGCGCCATTTTCTTCCTCTTTCACAATTCGGGCGTACCTCTATTTTAAATAAATGTTATATTGTATTGCCTCAATAGCAATTGGCGTAGAATCAAGTCAATAAATTAAGAAAAGATACGAATGTAGGAGAGGGAAAATTAATATCAAAACTAATAGTTAAAAAAAATTATAGTTAGAAAAAATAGTTAAAATAATTAATTTTTTTGTGTGCACAATAAGTCACTGGCAACATTTGCGGTATAAATAATCAATAAAGATGTAGGTAGTTGGGGTATGCAGTCATAGACACACAATTAAATTATCCAGCATTTTTATTTTTTATTTTAATTGTTTGATGGCCAAGAGACCTAATGTGGAATTTTTATTGAAGTGCTACTCGTGAGTGGTTCTTTACATGTTATGACAAGTCATATATCTTCGTGCAACAAATTTTCTGAAGTATTCAATTCATTCCGACGTTATAATCACTATTTGTCCGAACAGACCTATTCTTTCTTCTTGCCTGCACTCTTTTGTGATTTATTGTAACTACAAGACTAGCGGCTATCTTTTTTCCGCAATTATTTCAATCAAATTTAAACTACAGCAACGCTCCAAATTCAACTTTATTTACTGATATATTATACTTATGACTTTTAGTATGATGGTTACAAGTCAAATGTTGAGTGATATTCCTCTAAAAACTACCAGCTACTTAAACCTATAGGTTTAGTGTGAGGATAGGATCGGGAAATAGAGTGAAAGTTTATAGGGACTGGGCTTTTTATAGGAAAGGGCTGTCCAGCGTAGGTGTCAACAGTCTCATTTCACAGTGATATACTAAGGCTGTAATATGGTGTAATATGGGTGGACCTAGGGTGACACGGGGTCTCGAGTGTACCCAAGGCAGGTCACTGCAATTGTGATGAAATGTGTTGTACAAGCAGAAAATTATATTTTACCCTTAAAAGGTCAAAACGATAGTTTCCTTTAGTGAGGTAAAAAAATGATTTTTCAATAATTGAAGTAATGTTAAACATTGTATTAATGTTAGGAATAATATTTATAATCTTATAACTCAGTGCTACCGATAGCAGATGAGTCTAGATACGTCTAATTTTGTGGTCCACTTGTATAGTAATATTTCAGTATAGCGTATAGTTCAACAACAGGATAGTAAAATTTTTCGTAAAGCGTACATTATAACTAGTGCTCATGTGAATATATATTTAGATTACTACACTTATATTAAAAACTACAAGCTAGTTTTCTATCCCCTATACACGCAGCTTTACTTACCTAATTAATAATTGATTGTGTATTTCATACGATATATTCCAATAACAAAGGTTATTTCTTATTTTATTGGCTTAAAATTTACTAACATTTGTCTTAATATATTTTTTTTAAGCTAATTAATTAAAAAGTTACAGTATTTAAATTTCTGACTAGTCTTCATATTTTCCAGAGCCCAACTCCTCCGCAATACGTCCTGTGGTACCACAACTCCAAGATGATAAACTACGACACGACCAGGGGAGGTGTTCAAGTAAGAACGGAACAAGGGCAGAAGACCGAAAGTCACCTCACTATCCACGAAGCAAAGGACTCAGACTCTGGAAACTACACGTGCAGCGCCTCCAATACCCAGCCTGCCTACATCCACGTCTTCGTTTCAGATGGTGAGTAATATTAAATAGTTTCACTAACTTAAAAATATCATTCGGTATGACACGTATTAGTCAACTGCATTGAATCCGGCTGATGCTAAATTTCTCTTTTCTTTTCCTTTTCTAAATATTGGTTGATTTTGGTATCAATCGAGGGAATTAAGTTTGTTTCAAAACCTTAAACTAAAAAAAATATATATGTTTATCACTTATTGAAAACAAGATAAATTTGCTCTTTAATGATGTCCTATAGAACTAAACCTTTTTTTCTTTTTTCACGATACGAAATTTGATTTGTAAATAATAATTATAATAATTTTATCTTCTTCTTTGAAAGGATTTTTCTTCGCTAATCGAAGTATCCTTCAACCAAACTTCTCCCTCACCCGGTTCCTCCATCCCTCTCTGTCCATCTTCCGTTAATCCTCGGCCATACTTTCAGCCACAACATCTCTCCACCTGATGCGAGGCCTACCTCTCCTTCTTCTCCTCTCTGCTTCCCATTCATTAGCTATTTAAGCTTCAATTTATAGGGGATTTTTCTATTCTCCATCCTTTTAATATGGCCGAACCATATCAGTCTCCTTCCCTCCATTTCCTCCAGAATAGTCCTCTTAACTTCCATTCTTTCTCTTATGATATCATTCCGAATTCGTTGAATCCTTGAGATTCTTGATGATCTCCTTCTAAAATCCATCTCCAAAGCCAGAAATCTTTTGCCTTCTAGATATCATTCCATTTTTCTAGATACCATGTTTCTGAGCTGTATAGCATTATGCTTTCTACCAGGGCTTTCTATGTTATTTTTTTGACATTGGTACATATGTTGGGACTCCAGAGGACTGAATTTAATATTCCGATAGCTTTCCGTCCATCTGTAGCTCTTCCATTGCTTTTGTGAATAGTGCCTAACTAGGTAGCAGAATTGGTTGACTCTACTTAACTTTGTTAAAACTGGGTCACTTATCTCATCGTTGCCTGTTGACATATATTGTATCTTTAGACCCCACCTCTCATGCTGTTCGGTTAATTTTCTGAACAGGAATGCAATATCAAATTCATCTTGTGCAATAACCTGATCATCAGCAAATAGTAGCAGAAATAGATGCGAATTTTTCATTGTAATAATTTTATTAATTTATAAATTTTCATTTATGGTGACAAAAACTGATAAAGTATTTACAAAAAATAAAATATAAATTCAGTGATGTGTCGGTACTAACATTTTTCGATTCTCGATTTTCGGTACCGAAACCACAGTTAAAAAATAAATTGTTATTTCAAATCTTAATCCCGAAATAAGCCAAAAAGCAAAATAAATCGATTAAAAACACGATGATACCTCAAGAAATAAATAAGTAAACCGCTAGTGGTTATTAATAACAATTCAGGCAATATACAATATTATTATTCAATTCACAAATGTTTATTTAGAAAGATAAGCATTCCAAGGTTTCATTTATTAATTACACAACTGAAAATGTTCCTGAACTTTTATTTAGTTGAACGTTGTAGATGCTTCCTGGATTCGTTTTAATTGAGTATTAGGGTACGAAAACTAGCATTCAGAAGAAATGGAATGGACAATAATCTTTATTCTTGGATATATCATACCTTAATAATAACAAAAATGTATAATAAAATGGTATTATTGTCTTAGTGCCGTTATTTCTTCGATTGGAGATAGTAATTATATTCCTTCACCGAAAAAATATCTACACCGAACAAACCTAAATTTACCTAGCAGTTGCGTGTGATTTGTTTTTAATTCTGTACGGACAAGGTTTGGTCATTAGGAGAAGAACTGATGTATTATAACATAATTAGGTATCACAATCTATTTCCAACGTCAGCCATCGATCGGTTCCTTGGAATCGACTTTAGATCATCAATTCTCGATACCGATTCTCTTCTCAAGGATCGATAGAACTGAGAATTGACTTTTGTCCTATATAAATTATCAGTGTTCGAATTAGACTTTCAAATAAAAAGCTGCACATTCAGATTGAAGAGGGTCAGTAATATAGTAGACACTGAATATAGTATTCTGAATGAAATTAGAGAAAGAATAAACGGGCACTTCATGAAAATGAAAGAAACACTTAGGCACCGTTCCGCTCAGACAAGATCAAAAGACATGGCAGACTGCTAATACATGACTACGATATAAATTTAATTTGTAAAACTATTTATATATTTCGCGTTAGTAAATTTTCTGGACTGAAAAAAAAAAAAAAAAAATATCTAGCCTGCATTAATGATCAAGTAACGGATAACATCAGTATATTTAGCATGGGTATGTCATTTGGCCAGTAGTCTATAACTGTCTTATATAACGTAAAGCGTCATTACTCTTTTCTCCCTCAAAAATGTTTAATTTTGACACGTTCTGTTAGGGTAGCTAAGATTGAAAATTTGTCGACTATCAGAAACTTAATGAAAAATATTTTTTTTAATATAATATTTCTCGCAAGTACCCACTGTTTAGGAGCTATATTGGTTTCAAAGAATAAAGAAACGTTTTTCTCACATTTTTAATTGTCTTTTGGCCCGCTCTAGTTCTGTTGGTGTTGCTCGGATCGAAAATATGACGAGTTTTCTTATCAGAAGATACAAAAGCAACAGATTATAGATAAATATATTTATGATCTGTCTATTTGATAAAATTTATTAATGTAAATTTACTCAAATGAGTACAATAAAGAGTACCGTAAAACGGCGTGACTTTGCACCAAGCTCACTAAAAAGTTTCAGCTGAGGAAAAAGTGTTTTGCTGTTGTCTAAATGAGGGATATTTGATATTTCTTACTGACTTAAGACAACACTGATAGGGTTTAAGGAATTTTTACGCTAATCCTAGTTACATCTCATGTTTTATAACAGTAAGTTGATTGTAGTGTTTCAAAAGGTGTGATTACTTTGTGGGTTAAAGTCGTGCTATCAACAACAAAATATTTCTCAAATCGATAAAGTTTTGCATTAATTTTATTCTCTAATTATTGTAATTTAAATATATGTGCTATGTATCAAACCTATATGTTTTAATATAACAGCAATAATATTCGCGTGTTGCGTAATAGGGTAGCTACCAGTAGGGTAAAGGGTTATAGCCTCTTACGGGTGGTCCGGCAATTCACACCCTTTGTTGGTGTGAGTACCATATTTCTCTACTTGCTTATCCCTTACCGAGTTATATTTGGGGTAAACGCTGTATTTTGGGTATTTTAAATTTCATAAAACTGGGAAGTCGGTGGGCGTGTCCAAGTACAAGGGGCGGAGCCTATACTTTAAAAAAGGCCGGAAAAATATTTTCAGATCAGTCTTTGATCAGTTTGTCGGGGATATCTGGTCTTGTTCCTTCTGAGCTGGTTCCTGGAGATCTGCTGCCTGGGGATTCTCGCCATGTAGCCACTTCTACCCACAACATAGCATCGCCCTCGTATTCAAGATAATTTTAGGCTATGTTTGTTATGTTAAATTTAAGATACAAGATTAACTAATGATTCTTATTTCCTGTCTGTAATTTTATGTGTCAGCCTATAATTGAATACTTGTTCTTTCTTAGTTTAACCGTCATTCATTTACCATTTGCATGCCACTCATTAATTAATATATTTTGTTTACCCTTATTTATAATTGACACATATAATTATCGACCCCACGATCACCTTGTAGAGAAGACTCAATTAAATTAATTAATCATTTAAAATACTTATTTATCATTTGTCAGGAGATTAAGTCCTGACTGGCATCCCTATATTTAGATTAATGCTGATCCGGACTCACACAGAGACGGACATAGCATATGATATTCATTTTGCTCAAAATATTTGCCAAAAGTCATAGTATTTGAAAATAAAATAGAATCCCCTTTTTGATATGAATTAGGAATGATTTTGCGCCAAGTATATTTTGGCGCAAGGTGACTTCCCTGTGGGAAGAAGTCTTAAGCAGCATTGCTCAAAAACAAATCAATAAACGAGGATATTTTGAAGTTAAGGAGTTCATAGGCTGATTAAAACCCAAATTATTTGGGATAGAGTTTTGCTTCTTGTTAATAAGGTTTTTGTCATCTATGTGCAAATATATTGACTGTTAAAATTTTGCCTAGTTATAGCTTTAAATTGTTTCAAGCCATAGTGTTCGTTTTTATATTTTAACTATTTTTATCCAACTATTGCAGATTGCATTTTTCCAAAAGTGTTTCTCTAAGACTGTGTGTGCAATTAATTTTATAGGTTTCGTTTTGTTCCTTGTTTACTAAAATTATAGTTGCTTACGTTATTTAGGCATGTTTTAAGTCGTTATTTTATTTCTATATAATATTTTGTTGGTATGTTCTTGTATTTTCTATCGTTCCTCAATAAACCTTTAAAAATTGTGCAATTTTGTTTCTCATTTCAATGAAAACATTGTAATTTATAATCGTTTCCTTTAACAAAATCCTTAGAAACAGAGAAAAAAATCACTAGGCTAAACTCCAAACACTATTAAGAAATGACTTTGCATCTCATAACTACTATCAAGCTTTGACTTTGCTCCAGAATACGTTTGTAATGCTTTTTTAATTGAGAAAGTGTGGTGGTGCGAAGTCACGGGTATCCGATTGACTTTGCACCAAAGTTAAATAACAATAAAATTAATTAAAAGTTTTGTAAATTTTGCAATTCCTAGATTATACGATGAATCAACAGCATATTTAGCTAATTATTCAAAGCAAATATTTTAATATATGCGTTTTAAACATTATAAATAGTTAGTTAAAGAATGATGTTCAACAAAAGTGGTTTGTTTTACGTTACCCTGATTGGCCTCTGTAATATTTCAATAACATGTGGTTTCGTATTCGAATGACTTTATTTATTATGTCTCACATTATTACTTTCTATTGTGATTGGTAAAATGAGGTTCTATTATTTATTAACTTTTGAAAGTCATTATTTAAATATATATTAATGCAATGTGTTGAAAGGACAGAAAGCTTTTCATGATTTTAGTAATTACAGAACGTTTTCAATAACTATAAAAGCCGTCCAATAAGGAAAAATGCGATAGTTGTTATTCGTTCATTAAAAAATACAGCCCTGCTTATACAATATTCAGCCTCATCCTGAAAATGTCTGAAGTAGGATCCTCATTTCAGTTAGGCGTTAAGATGATCCGACACGACATAATCGTGAAACTTAACGTTCCTCTAGAACACAGCCACCCACTTCTGCTGGCTTAGCTGATGGGCCTGTTCACCTTGAGAAAAGCATTAAGCTGTGTATGGTTTCCAGGGGATATTCTAGGTTTTCGGTTTATTATTCTGAGTGGGTCACAGTCACAGCAATAAGGAACTAAAAGTTATTTATTATTTCTAATCCAGTGGTGATACTTTATGTAATTAATTTATCTTTTGGAAGACGGTAATATATTTTTGAAAACTATTGATATTTACAACTGTATACTTTAAATACAACAAGCAAATTTGAGGAAAATTATTACAATGACTACTTACTAGTAGCACTTCAATAAAAGTTCTAAAAAGGGTTAAAAGTTATCGGGAATCGAATGTGAGGCAAGTTGGTAGACTATTGGATTCGAGTGGTTATGGGCTTTACTATGAAAGTATAGGTATCTGGTTTGGACCAAATCAGCAACACATGGGACATTTAGATCTTGATGGATAAAATGCTTTTGACATAATAAGAAACACTGAGGATTTTGGATTGAGGAGAATCGGAACATTTAAAGGAGGACCAGAGGGTATAATTACTGTCATGTAAATATTTCGTAATTTATTGGAAGCTTTGAACTCTTGTCTAGTAAATGTTGAAGTTGTCGGTAACGAGGAGCAGTTTCTTATTCTAAGTCTGGTATGTGAAAAACAAAGATTAAAAAAAAAAAATTAATTGTTAACCATTACATGTTCTTAAAGACAAAAATGTTATGGTGAAGCATCAATCTTCATAAACTTTTATATTTAAAAAAAATGTATTAAAACGCTTCCTATCTTGGAAGGATAAGCTCAGTGGACACAGCAATGGCTGCTCATGATTCTACTTCAGCTTTGTACATAAATTTAGCCAAAATTATATCAGTAATATATCAGTTCTGGGTTTGGAATACTCTTCTCGGGCACACTCAGCCTTTATGCAGTGAATTGATGTTAATAAGCATGAGGGAATCCTGACGGTTTGACACGGATAATAAGCAGAACTAATGAATTCCCATTTTGCATTGATACACTTTCAGATATATTTTCTGAATATTCCTTTTTTTCTGTTTTTACCTCCAACCAATAAAGTAATTTCTGCTCATGTGAAAGATAATAAATAATGCCTTGTTTGTTTCAGAGCGTTTTCCTTCTGCTGGTTTACTATTTTAGCTCCGTTTGAACAATTACTAACTCTCTATGCGGGGGCGGGTGAGGAGGTTTCCGTATAAACTCTCTCGAACTGCTGGCATACACATATATTACCATCTAATCACATTATCTCCTGATATTACCCTTGATTGTAAAACAGTATTTCTTTAGCCGAGAAATGAATCCCTTTAAGAATTGTATATTTTTGTTTTTCTTCTAATCTATGAATGAGTCAGGTTCTCCGTCATATGATAAGCGGCACATGTAACTGAATCCCTGTAAAAGTCGCTAAACATTTTTTACTTCTCTTCATAGTTATAAAGAAGAAAACAACAGAATTTACTAACCCATAACGTGTGTAACGCTTGCCTAAGTACTAAATGTTCACCAAATCAAAAATACAGCAGGATCTCGCTAATCCGAACTAGCGAGTAAGCAGAACCTTTTTTTTTTTTTTTTACTTTACATATTTACATATCATTTTTTGTTATATTTATTTTGTTGGCTGGTTTTAAATGAATAAAAAAAATCTACATGAGAGAGAAATACTTTATTAATCGGTGCTGCCCATTTTAAATGGGTTGATAAATACATAGCATACTAATCAATGACAATTTGACATTTGACAATATTCAATAACAAAATAAATATAGCACAAAAAAATAAACCCGTAATAGTCATTTTTTTTTTAAATATAAAAATCTACATGTTAAAACGATGGATCACATGCGAATTATAAAATTACAGTTAAAAAATTTAAATATTAAAATGACACCACATAATCTTATTGAACAATATAAAATATCACTTTATGAAATATGACTATACAAAATAAATATAAAACTGTGTACATAAGATAAAGCAGCAATGTATAACTATACAAGGTGTCCCAGACATAGTGTAAAAAAAAAGAAGGGTAATACTGCAAACTAAACGGGGTAGAATGGCGCAAAAACGAGTGTCCTATCTCAATTTTTGAGGAGATAGAATTTTTTTCGTTTTTATTTTTAAAATCTTTTTTTTTTTAAAAAAATTACAGTTTTCTCTACTTTGTTTTAGCGTAGAAACTAAAACGATGATATTTTCTTAATCAGCATTAAATTTTCTAAAAGATGAAATAGGTCTAGTTAATTTAAATTCATATTTACATATTTACATATCATTTTTTGTTATATTTATTTTGTTGGCTGGTTTTAAATGAATAAAAAAATCTACATGAGAGAGAAATACTTTATTAATCGGTGCTGCCCATTTTAAATGGGTTGATAAATACATAGCATACAAATCAATGACAATTTGACATTTGACAATATTCAATAACAAAATAAATATAGCACAAAAAAATAAACCCGTAATAGTCATTTGATGAAGATGAAATAGGTCTAGTTAATTTAAATTCACTTTTAAGGGGTCTTTTAACGCGCAAAACACAAAACATTTATTAAAACTTAAATTTTTAATATTTTTTGAAAATTCCTCACTCCTCACTGGAGAACCCTAGAAGCCGTCAAATTTCTCAAAAACTGCAGAATTTAGTTAGCTTTTTATTGGTGTAACTCATGATACAATTGCACTTCACCTTTTGAGTCTAACAGACGTTTTTTTTTCTGATGAAAAACACGCTAGAGAATAAATACTTGATTGCTCCACATACCTACTAGATTGAATAAATGTATTAGTTTTTTTATCACTTGTCCATATGCATGATGGATAAAGAGTTGTGAAGGTGGCAAGCGGTCCCTCCCCCCCCCCCTCAAAAAAAACAACTTATTTATAGGGAGTTAAGGGGGGGTTAACCAAATTCTTGCTGATTACCTAATGTTACATAAACGTACTTTTTTTTTTAAATATATAAAAAATAATAATTTAGGATTATTTGAAGAAATTAAATACCTATTGGGCCTTAGATGTAATTAAATATTATTAGATGTAAAAATGAGGATAAAGAAAATTGTCCTTCTTGCGTGGTCAGATGTAAACTCACTAGTCTAAATTAATAGAACTTTTCTGTTTCTGAACTTTCCATGAGTTAGAATGTTTTTTTCTTCATTTTTTTTAAGACTAGAAAGAACAATGTATGAATTCTAAATAATGTAAAAAGGGTGATAATAATCTAAAATAAAAAATAAAAAACTCCTTAGTTTAAATTAAAAAAATACTTTCTTTAAAATAAATTAAATTTTTTTCTTCTCATCAACTAAAATTTGAAAAATTTTACATAATAAATTTTGAAGATAAAAAAAAATAGCGAGGATTATTATTATTGGTGAAACATATTAAAATGGATTATTGCAGCGCGTGTTCAAAATGTCCTCCATTACTTCGGATGCAGGATCTAGCGCGCTTCCTCATTGCCCCAACACTGACATTTAATGACAACTTGGCTTTTACTACTTCAGCAGCCTCAAGTATCTTTGCTCGTAGTTCCGCACACACATGTAATTGGCGTTTTGTACACCTCTTCCTTCAAGGCACCCCAAACGAAAAAATCAAGGGGGGTGAGATCCGGGGACCTAGGCAGCCAGGATACCACGCCTACGCGACCTATCCAAGTGCGATATGTGTCATTAACCCAATTCTTCACTGCGGTGGAGCTCCGTCATGCTGGAAGACAATTTCTCTTCTGACTTCTGGATCCACTTCTTCCAGAAGGACCTGCAGATCAGTTTGCAGGAAATTTAGGTAGGCTTCACCATTTAAATTCCCTTAAAAAAAATAAGGCCCCAGCATTATGTCACCAACAACACCGACCCATACGTTGCAGGAAAACCGATGCTGGAATGAGCTCGATTGGCAGACGTGAGGGTTCTGAGAACCCCAGTAATGGAAATTGTGTGTGTTATAAATTCCTTGCCTCACAAAAGTAGACTCATCAGTCCAAAGATTTTTTTTTTAAAAATGATATTGCTCTATATCGGAGTTAAGGAGCCATCGACAAAGTTGAACTCTCTGTGGGTAATCGGTCTCCTGTACTTTGGAAAAATGAAAGGGGTGTAACTTCTCTTTTTTTAAAACGCGCCAAACGAAACTTTTACTAACTCCCGAATGAGAGGCAACTTGGCGGACACTGGTAGTGGGGGATTCCTCTACTTCACTGATGATATGTTCTTCTATGTCTACATCCCTTAATTGAGGCCCAACCTTACGTCGTGGTTTTATGACTGATCCGGTTTCTGAAAGCCGCCGGAATGTCCTGCTAAAAACGGCAGGGCTTGGAACCCGACGATTTGGGTATCGGTTCTCATACTCCCTCTGAGCTGCTAGCGCATTGCCATTGCAGAACCCGTAGACGAAAACCATATCTGCGTACTCACTTGTGGTGAAGTCCATGGCTGAAGAGTAAATGACAATCGATGCAGTCATAAAATAAGAGGATAACTTCTTATGACTTTTGCACAGAGTGGGACTATAATTGTTTACAAAGCTTTACTAAATAAATCCGGGGCTTGATAACACAGTCTGGGCTAATGAGTAATAGCAGGGCACATTTTGAAATGTTATTTTTCTGTTTATGTATTTAATATCTTCAAATAATCCTAAATTATTATTTTTTATATTTAAAAAAAAAAAGTACGTTTATGTAACATTAGGTAATCAGCAAGAATTTGGTTAACCCCCCTTAACTACTTATAAATAACTTTGTTTTGTTTTTTGGGGGGGGAGGGCTTGCCACCTTCACAACTCTTTATCCATCATGCATATGGACAAGTGATAAAAAACTAATACATTTATTCAATCTAGTAGGTATGTGGAGCAATCAAGTATTTATTCTCTAGCGTGTTTTTCATCAGAAAAACGTCTGTTAGACTCAAAAGGTGAAGTGCAATTGTATCATGAGTTACACCAATAAAAAGCTAACTAAATTCTGTAGTTTTTGAAAAATTTGACGGCTTCTAGGGTTCTCCAGTGAGGAGTGAGGAATTTTCAACAAAAAATTAAAAATTTAAGTTTTAATAAATGTTTTGTGTTTTGCGCGTTAAAAGACCCCTTAAAAGTGAATTTAAATTAACTAGACCTATTTCATCTTTTAGAAAATTTAATGCTGATTAAGAAAATATCATCGTTTTAGTTTCTACGCTAAAACAAAGTAGAGAAAACTGTAATTTAAAAAAAAAAAAGTAAGATTTTAAAAATAAAAACGAAAAAAATTCTATCACCTCAAAAAATTGAGATAGGACACTCGTTTTTGCGCCATTCTACCCCGTTTAGTTTGCAGTGTTACCCTTTTTTTTTTTTACACTATGTCTGGGACACCTTGTATAGTTATACAGTTATTGCTGCTTTATCTTATGTACACAGTTTTATATTTATTTTGTATAGTCATATTTCATAAAGTGATATTTTATATTGTTATCAATAAGATTATGTGGTGTCATTTTAATATTTTAAATTTTTTAACTGTAATTTTATAATTCGCATGTGATCCATCGTTTTAACATGTAGATTTTTATATTTAAAAAAAAAATGACTATTACGGGTTTATTTTTTTGTGCTATATTTTTTTGTTATTGAATATTGTCAAATGTCAAATTGTCATTGATTTCTACGCTTAGAGAAAACTTTTTTTTAAAAAAAAGTAAGATTTTAAAAATAAAAACGAAAAAAATTCTATCTCCTGTCTCGTTTTTTTTTTTTTGGACACCCCGTTTAGTTTAGTGTTACCCTTTTCTTTTTTTTTACAGTATGTCTGCTGCTTTATCTTATTGTGCTTTATCTTATGTACACAGTTTTATATTTATTTTGTATAGTCATATTTCATAAAGTGATATTTTATATTGTTATCAATAAGATTATGTGGTGTCATTTTAATATTTTAAATTTTTTAACTGTAATTTTATAATTCGCATGTGATCCATCGTTTTAACATGTAGATTTTTATATTTAAAAAAAAATGACTATTACGGGTTTATTTTTTTGTGCTATATTTATTTTGTTATTGAATATTGTCAAATGTCAAATTGTCATTGATTAGTATGCTATGTATTTATCAACCCATTTAAAATGGGCAGCACCGATTAATAAAGTATTTCTCTCTCATGTAGATTTTTTTTATATTCATTTAAAAAACCAGCCAACAAAATAAATATAACAAAAAATGATATGTAAATATGTAAATATGAATTTAAATTAACTAGACCTATTTCATCTTTTAGAAAATTTAATGCTGATTAAGAA
Organism: Euschistus heros; assembly: GCA_003667255.2. Taxonomy (NCBI): domain Eukaryota; kingdom Metazoa; phylum Arthropoda; class Insecta; order Hemiptera; family Pentatomidae; genus Euschistus; species Euschistus heros. The sequence continues at coordinate 488,862 of RCWM02000360.1, forward strand.
AATATCATCGTTTTAGTTTCTACGCTAAAACAAAATAGAGAAAACTGTAATTTTTCAGAAAAAAAAAGTAAGATTTTAAAAAAAAAAAAACGAAAAAAATTCTATCTCCTCAAAAAATTGAGATAGGACACTCGTTTTTTTTTGCGCCATTCTACCCCGTTTAGTTTGCAGTATTACCCTTTTTTTTTTTTTTACAGTATGTCTGGGACACCCTGTATAACCATATAACAACTAGAATAATCATGCAATATGCATTTGTTTATATTTTTCTCCCCTTTCTTTCCTATTACACTTCCCAAACCATCAGTTACTATTTATGTTGTGGTGGATTATTCCCAGGGACTCCAGTATAACATTTTCTGCTAACACAGACGCGTCCTTCATATCAATGCCTAGGTCTTCCACGAAGCTCCTTGTTCGATTCGGTATATGATGATTAATTAGAAGATATACAACAAAGCAAAATATATTCAAATAAGCTATACAACGTCAAAATTTTGTTATTTTTATATCTTTGAATTAAATAATCCCTTTGTCTGAAACTTTGTTCTGAAATTCATTTCACAAATATTTAAGTATTACATGAATTAGAAACAACGTTTATTCTGATTTTTTGTCAAGTTTCCCCGAACCTCTTTAATCCGAACCTTTTCGCTAATCCGAACACCTTCTAGCAACAATTAGTTCAGATTAGCGAAATTCCGCTGTAAGTTGGATAAAACATTGAGTCATGATTGAGGAGTTAAATTTGTTTCTATATTCTTTTATATAGCTGCAAGTATAAAGTTCATAATGTTCAATTAATTATATTTTAATGTGACCATTATTAAAAAAACCTCATTGATAAGATGAATTCACGATATATGGTATTAAAAAAAAAATTCAGAAAGAGATATGGAATCTAGAAACAATTGAAAATTGCGAGAAAAAAAAAAATTAAAGCAAAAATCAAATATCTAAAAGTCTATTACATCTCTACCTTATATGTTTATTTTACTTGCTACTCCGTGTTAACACCGGTGGCGTATGCAAAACTTGTCTCAACCAGACCTAATGCTCGGATCAACCGTTTGATTTCGAATTCCCAAAGCTTATAGATTCGAGGCAGGGGCTAATTGAAAGTTCTGATTGGGCCTTTTGTAACCAGAACCGTTCTCTGTTTCTATATGTGTTATGGACCAAGTTTAATCTATGCCGCACTACCGTTGATTTAAATAGTGCAAATAGAAGACTGTATAATCTAGTTTAATTTTGAGTTTAATTAAAATATTAAAACACTATTGTCAAGATTTGGTGTTGAAAGCAATGACCTTTGTTTTAGAATAACAAATCAAGCAAGGGAAAAATTATTTTTTTATTTTTTAAAATCTTAAATGACACTTACGTATATTGAGTAGTTTAGATTTAAATATTTATTGACATTATAATGATTTGATTTTTTCTGGAATATATATTTAATCATATAAATCTAATCGATTAGGTTTGAAGTGATAACTACTTTATCAACCCAATAATCCAATAATTTAAAAAAAAAACTCATATTTTTAACCCATTGTAATTTCAAATTAGTTGCCAATCATCTGTCAAATTAATTTTTGCAGGTTTTCGAAAGAAGTAATTTCTTAGCATTAGAAAGACCTAATTGGACAGTAAAAAAAAAAAAAAAAAAAAAAATCTGCCTAATGCTTTTTTATAATGATTAAAAATGTTTAGTTAATTTTTAACATCTGCCTCCCACACAGAAGTTCATCATTTTCTTACTTTACAGATTACTCCCCTTACCTCCTAATTCAGTTAACTCCTCTAAGGTTTAATTCCTTTGAAAATAAATAAATACCCGCAAATCACCTTGATATTGTCTCCCTTCCTCCCAGATCCTATGACAACTTCCAGATTTTTATAATTTATATTTCTTAAATGTATGTATTACTGCTTTCTTCGCACACCTTAATGCGGGTTTTGGATCGGTCACACTACTTTGTCCTTATCGAAATAAAGCAATATTGTACTAGTGTATTCCTGGCCCTTGCTTTCGATCGTGTATGGTGCCCCAGGGGTTGCGATTGAGGATTTCTGATAGGACACATGTGTTGTCACCATGGTGAGGAGAACGATGAGTCATGATGTCAGCTGTATACAGTGTGTAGAGGATGGGACCTACGATACTTCATTGAGGAACCACGGCAGACTGAGTAAAGAGGGATGAAAAGGCTGAATTGTAACATAACGAATGTTCTTTCATTGAGATTGGAACGAATGAAATGGAAGTAGATATGCACGGAGATTGTAAAGTAGTCCCTTATTAAAATTAGAACGAAATCTGATCCATATATTTAAAGATCAGCGCAAGTAAAGAATGCATTGTGTAATTTTGTGATGTTTAATAATTATAAATTCTATATGCTTTACATTTCATTTTATCATTTACAAACATTATTATAGTTATATTATATACTTTTTGCTGCTTGACATAAATATAATGTTTTTAATATTATCCTTTGTTGATTCAATAATGTAATAACGTAGTGGGCATATTCTTATTTCTTATGACTTTTATACATTGGGATAGGATATTTCTCAGTTTTCTCACCCGTTTGGAGCTCAGTGAAGGGTATGAATATGTTGGAGGTGGATTGAATAAAAAGGGAAATATATAAAGGCCTCAGCGACAGGACCAGCCAAATCCGTATCAACCCCTCTGACCCATATCTCCCGCATGGTGACCTTACCTCTCTTCCATTTTCCAATATCCAAAATATTATTTTATAAATATTTAACAAAAGTTATTTCATGTAAAAATTAATTGAAATAACTTATATTAATTTTTAAGAAACTGATTTATTTATGGAAATATTATAATCACAAAATATTCAGAAATTGTTTGATAAATAATGGAGGATTAGTTTAAGAAATAAACTTAAAATTTTTCTTATGTGTTTTCAAATTAATAATGAAGGTTTATTAAATTGTTTACATATAGTGCAAATAACAATCGGGTTATTATCCGGTCAGTTTTAAATTAAATGAATAACCTAAGAAAATTTTAAAAAATTATGAATTCTAGGTATTCACTATTATATAGAAATGGCTTTTCAGCCCAATTTGAAAAGTAATGAAAAACTGAAAAAATTATACAAGCTCATTCACCGGTTATCTAGGAGCATTTTTCTGCTTATGGCATAACTTTGTCAAGTGACTAAAGATTAGAATCATTTGAAAATGGAATAATTAGAAATACAGTAAATGGGGACATCACTGTGATAGAAGAAGCAAAAATTTATAAATGGAGAGCTGCAATTGGATACCATAACATAAGCCAGTAACTTAAAACATTGAATTTTTCTTTAAAAATTGCCACTTGCTGGATATATAACCTATCTAACAAAATAGTAAAGCAGTCCAACTATGACAGAAAAGTATGAACACATTTTTAAAAATTAGTTTTATGAGATTCTCTCATATACGTCGTTACCCTGTAACGAGCTGTTCAAAAATAAGAAAAATGAAGAAGACGTATATATAATACGTATATATAATATAATTTAATATAAACATTTTTTTGAGGGTTAATATAGAAATTATAATCTTAGTGCAGAAAGAAAAAATCACAATTCTAATGTAAAAACAAAAGCTCAGAGCTGAGGATTAACTTGAATTGTTGATACAAATACAAAAGTAAAATAAAATAAAATAAATAAAAATAAAATAATACTGGTTCGGTTAGTATTGGTATCTAAAATAATTCTAAACTCTTCTATTTCTGGTGCTGTAATGAACCCTGCACCAGTAAAGATGCTTTATTTTATAGAATCATGCAAAAACATAATTTACCTGAATGTTCTGATGATGTTAAGAAGAATATTAGAACATTCATTGGATTTTTTTTTGCCTGGAAATTATCAAAATGGGACCGCTGTCACAAGCTTCCAGTAAACAAGTTACGAAGATTAGATAAATAAAAATATTGAAGTTGCCGATGAAGTGTTAGAAATATGTAACCGATATAATAATCTTTCGGATCTACGAACAATGGTAATGCCGCCAGCAGAATTTTCGAAAAACAAAATTAAGTAGTAAAATTACCGGATAACATTAATAATTAATTTGGATACCTAAAGGTTATTATTATATATGAAAGTAGCTTCTAAAGGAAATAATCTAGAATTAATTGCTGAAACAAAGTATTTATATTTGAGGTATCGTTGAATGTTAAAAAGGCAGTGGTCTCGAGATTTATTACAAAATTCGAAATGGAGTCCTAGCAATGGCCAGCTTCTTTACTCATGCCTTGAGCGTCACTACTACAGCTCTCTTACACAGCCTCCACTGGATTTTTACACCAGTGACGCAGCTGAGAGAGCGGCTCTGGGATCTATTTGGAACTGGTTTATCCCTGTATAAGTGGAGAGACAAGTTTGGTCAGGGGATCCCTTTGCTGACAGTATATCGTAAATAGACTATTAAAGTGTAACTATTAATTTTATTTTATTTTAACTAATGTTATTTCTTTTTTTTATTATTATTTTTAAATTTAAATGTCAGTTTATATGATGTATATTTTATCTTAAAATATTGTATAGTTTTCTATATCTTTTATTTTATTTTTATGGTGATTCATTTATTTCTAATTATACACATTTTGTGTATGGAATCATAAAACCATTTATTTTACGTATTGCCATCATTTTAGGCGGATCTATTTATTTATTTATTCTATAAAAGTTGAAAAAAATACAAAAAAAAATCAGCTATTATCTACCCCATTTTTATCATTAATAAAGAGAAATAACCTTTAGAATAAAATTTATCTTTATTGCTTGCAACAAAGAAGCACCTCCATACATGAAAACAAAATTCGGAGAGTGCCACATTTTAAGTACCTGAGCAAAATTATACAAGTAAATGGAATTAAAACGAAAGCTAATGAAAACAGGTGTCAGAAACTAGAAAAACCACCTCCGAAGCCTACTTCCACTCACCCTTCTCACTGTCAGAAACTAGAAACAGCGTATTCCCTCACACAAAACATTTACAACAAAAGATGCCTTTCCAAACTCACAACATTACACCATTTCAAAACAGTCATCAAACCGGAATGTCTCTACAGTTCCGAAACAGTTGTTTTGAATAGGAAAACTGATACCGACAACATGAGGAAAAATGCAAAACCATAAGGAAAATTCTTGGTCCAAAATTCTCAGATGAACAATATTGGCTCAGAACTAAACAGGAAATTAAACAATATTCAGATATTTACAGTGACATTCGTAAACTAACACTGAGTTTTAACGGACACATTAAAAGAATAAATACGAATCGTCTTACAAAAAGAATATTGGTATGAAAATATAAGTAAAGTCACAATAGACACCGTCAAATGGCTGGCTGTAATTAAAAAGGACCTAAAACTAGCAGGAATCACTCAAAAAGACATCTTAGAAAGAGACATTTATAGATCCAAAATCCGCAGTTGGAAAGCTGATCGAGAGGAAGCACCAAAGAAAAAGACTGGGAGACCTTGGACAGATAAAAGAAAGGAAGCCCATAGCAGAGAATGAAGGAAATATGGGCAGAGAGGAAAGCAAGGAAACGCATGTAGTGCTTGCGGAGTCCCGGTTGGGGTCATTCGTACAAAAAAAAAATTCATCCATTCTTTCATGTTTAGATAAAGAAATTTATCTTAAATTGTATGTGTATTGTTACTGTAAACTTCTGAAGGTAATTATTATACATATCTATGTTATTTATATCAAAAAATAAACAAGCCTCTATCTAGTTAAAGCAATTTTATTATTAAAAAAAAAAATTGTTATAATACATTTTTTATAGTTTAAGATGTTATTTGAATTCAGTTCTTAATTAATAAATTTACTCCTCGTTGTCATAATTGGAGTCATCAGTATTAGAGATGAACTGATGAAAGGTCAGAAGAGGGATATAAAGTTGAACATAGCGCTAGCCGGAGAGAGGGTAGAGGGTTTCGATGTACAAACAGATTCCTTTGCTCAGAGGCAGGAGGGACAGCGGGCCATGAAACAAACAAAAGGGACAGCTCCCTTTAATGTAATTCTCCCATTCGGAGATATTTCCTCTCCGACATGACAGCTCTGATTTGATCTACCTCTGCTCAGATTTATCCGTATTTGCTTTATTTCTTGACTTGATCAAGATATTTATTCGATAAACAGATATAATTTCAAAATAAATAATCTTTGCTATTATATAAAAGGACAAGTCATTTTTCGTTTGTGATCACTAACCATGAAAACTATTGAACCAATCTGTGCCAAATTTTAAACACATAAAACTGGGTTTAACTATTCATTATTAAATAACAATAATTATAGTCGAAGCAGGGAAAACTGCGGGATGATACCAAACTTAAATGGTTGCTCCAGTCAAATAAATTAAGAAATCTTAGGAACTGCTTAAAAATAAGCAGGGTTTTTTAGTGATTCACGTAGTTTTTGAATAATTATTAATTATGATGTTTCGATAGCTATCTGTGATACATTTTCCTAATTGGAGTAAAATAAATTATAGGATGGAAGAACATTAGAACAGGGTTTCGGGGTTCGCAAAACAATAAACAAAAATAGGATCGCTGCCGTTTTTAACCTGTTTTTTTTAAATCAATAAGGGCATATTATTACAAACCAATATTTTTGTATGTATATTCGAAAATAATACTGGGTTTATTTTCAGAAAAAGTAATAAGCGAAAAACTAATATTGTCTTTGTCATTGTCCTCTGTCGTTTCACTCTTGCCCGAAAAGGGCTTACCCATTGAGTCAACAGTTGGAACTCGTCGGATTACCGTTTCCAAAAACAAACTCCCATAGCGGCAGATCACGGAACAAATAATTTAAAAGAGGACTAAAGACTCTACTCCAATTGCTGTAGAATTCCCTCTGTAATGGATAATTGGCCTTTGATGTTCATGCTAGTTTCTTTTTCTTTCTTTTTTTTTATTTTATTTTAATGGTTTCCGGAATTCAAACGTACAGTACATTCCTATTTTTTTTTTTTTTTTTTTTGTCGAGGTCTATCTGCAATGCCCTTCTACTTCGGAATAACCCTTTCTTCTCTTTACATCCAGGCAATAACAAAAAAAAAAAAAATCACAGTGCTCTCTGTTGATTGCAGACTGTTGGGGCACAAAGACGAGAGTCGTATTAAGGGGCCATTTTAAACGAGGTCCTGCAAAGAAATAACTGAGGACAGCTGAATGAGCCATCACTCCTTTCTTCTCCTACCATTAGTCTTCTCTCGGTTCCACTTCGGTCCTGGCTCATATCCACCACGTCATTCCATATTTTCACTTTTCTGGTATGTCGATTCAATGCAATGTACAGCGGAATTTCAATATTTGGATTTTAATTAAATTTAAGAACACTACTAAACCAATATCAATATTTTTAAAACGATTTACCACGGATGATTCCAAAATTAATTAATCAAACAGCTCATTAATAAATGTAAAATAATTTTTTTCAAAATACAAAATATCTTATGAGTTTCGTTAACAATCCGACCATGTTTCTTAGAGGTAACCTGAAATTGAAATATTCAAAGAAAATAATAGAATTACTCATTTATCATATTAGATCGTAATTATTACTTTATAAGTTTAAATAATATTCTCTAAGTATGCAATTAATTATTTTGAACCTTTTGCAATCGGTTGTGTCATTACGAGAAAATGACAATGGTTTATTATTGAAAATATATCACCTATCAGCTTCTATAATAAATATATATAATATAGAAAAAAAAAAACTTTATCACATAATTTGTTTTATAGTTTTATTTGGATATAAATAAAAATATAAATTTCCTTTAGCTGCTTGACAATCTAATATGTACGTAAAAAGTAAAATCGCAAAATATGTCGCTGGAAAGATAACAAACTCCGCTCAAAGGCCCTGAAGAATAGTAGTTTCAGATCTGTCAGAATCTACCGATTTTTACGGTCATATGATATCCTTGACCACATCTTCCCTACAGATTAATTTTCTTCCTTTTGAAAATTAAATTAATTACTTTAACAAAGGACACACGCTCTTTTCCTGTTTAATCCTTTTCCCAGAACTCTGAAGTATACTCGGTCTAGTGATATTTGACGGTCTCAGGGTATTCGGCCATTTTCGTCCTTTTGAAAATTAATTGAATCTTTTCGTTTTTTAAAACAGTACACTTACTTCTCGCCTAATGTTATGGCTATTTTGGTCCGTGGCTAGCACATTTGATTTGGAATATCCTTAAAAATCATAAATTGTTATAATCAAAAGAGTTTAAAAGATTTATAATTTATAAGTAGTTATTATGGTTTTTAAAATTACATCATCGCTTAAAGGAATTCTACAATGGTGTTAAATTTGATTCTGAGAACTGGGAATCGATGTTGTAAATCCTTACATTTGATTTTTCAGCCTAGAATCTTTACCCTGGCCCTAAGCTGTATCAAATAAAAAGCAACTCCGAATTGTAAGATTCGCAGAATAGCTGCCTTGAAGATCAGTTAAAATATTTAAAGGCGGTTACTGACGATCCATTTATAATTGGTTAAAAAGCGACCAAATTGTCTTCATTAATTAGTTTGGTTTTATTTAATTTAAGCAATCTCGCAAACAAATCCTCTTTTTGGTCAATTATATTATATTGGCTATTTTTCACTCAAGTTAAATTATCAATATTTGTCACTTGAGGTACGCATGATGATATAGAAGGATCAATACAATTAGGATTGATGAATTAAGTGCCACTTCTATTGAGATTATTTATTTGAAAACTAGTTTCGAATGCTAAACATTCATCTTCAGTTCTAAAACATACATTTTTTTCAACACATCAGTACTATGTTACATAGATTATATATACTTAAGTTTTTTAAATAGATAAGACTTGAAGTTAATATCATTCGATGTCACAAATCTGTTTACCAGTATCCCACCTTCAGAAACAATAGAAATTTTAGAAGAACTAATCTTCCGATCAAATCTTCAACCACTAGAAAAATTAGACTTTTACAATTTAATGTCAGTTTGCATAAAACATAATTATTTTCAATTTAACAATACATTCTATAAACAGGAAGAAGGATTACCAATGGGGTCCCCTCTTTCACCCATTCTGGCAGATCTTTTTATGGATAAATTAGAACGGAAAATCCTTCATTCAAAATTAGCTCAACACATCATATACTGGTATCGGTATGTTGATGACATAATTTGCCTATGGTCTGGGACGACCAGACAAATCAATAGTTTCTTAAACGAAATAAACGAAATCCACCCTTCAATTGAATTAATTTTCTATTAATCACACTGGAGTTAGAGAACAATAAAACTTTAAATCTTTTAGACATAGAAATCTCCATAAACAATTAACAACACGAATTTAATATATATAGGAAACCCACACATACAGATGTAGTTATAGACAACAATGGCAGGAGACCACTAACACACAAACTCGCAGCATTTCATAGCATGATATACCGCCTTTTAAATATACCGCTAATTGAACGAAATTATAACAAAGAAATACAAACAATTCACACTATAGCTAACAACAACAGATACAGTAAAACCACAATCGATAATATTTTAAGAAAACAAATACATAAAAAAACTATGAATAATGGATAAAACTACCCCTAAAAAATATATTTTGATACCATACTACGGCCCAATATCCGCTAAAGTCGGGAAAGAATTTAAAAAATTAGGTTTAAACCCTGCATTTAAAATAGATAAGCCATTGTCATCATACTTCCCTTCACCGAAAGACAAAATCGACCCTTTCCAAAAAAGCGGCGTATGCGAATTAAAATGTAATGACTGTGAAGCAAAATACACGGGAAAAACCGGACGATCGGTAAAACAAAGAGTAAATGAACATATAAGAGCATACACTAATAAGACCTAAAATTCCAATTTCGCTTTCTATCTAAATGAAAATAACCACAAATTTAATAAAGACTCGGGAGTAAAAATATTACATCAAGTAGCCTAAAATTAAATACTTTTGAATCACTAGAAATAATAAAATCGTTTAAAACCGATCCAGATTTTTGTCTAAATGATCAGGAAGTTTCCAATAGCCCCATTTTAAATTTGTTTCCCATAGGAACGGAAAAACCCAATGAGTAATAAGGGAAACCCCATTGTAAATCCAAAACTTAACCTACCTGCCTCCCCCTTTTACTTCTCACAAATTCAGTGTTTTAGTTACCTCGAAGGTGAGTGCCTATGCTTGATTTGTTGTCTTATCTTTTTAAAAAACTTTAGTATATATAATCTATGTAACATAGTACTGATGTGTTGAAAAAAATTTTGTATGTTTTAGAACTGAAGATGAGTGTTTAGCATTCGAAACTAGTTTTCAAATACAATAATCTCAATAGAAGTGGAACTTAATTCATCAATCCTAATCAATATTTGTGATTACTATAATACATAAATTATGTATGCCATGAATATAACATTGGATACTTCTATTGTACATACAAATCATATCATTGTACCAAAAGATTTTTCTATATCATTTTATTTTTATTTTTTCTCATTTAATTCTATCTCCTCTAATCTGTAGAATGTTATCTTTTTTTCTTTTCTTTTTATTTAAATATCATCTATGTACATAGTGTCATTAATGTATTATTGTTTTTCTTTTTTTTTGTATCTCATTATGTCTCTAACCAGATTTAATTTAGTTATACCTGCAATTATCTGTTATTCATAAGGAACTTTGTCCCAGAATAAAATTATTTTTCTGTTCTATTCTAAATTATTGTTAGTGAAAAGTATATTCTACAAAATGTAATGAAAGGATCAATAATTTTTATTCTGACATGGTTGTTAGAAAGGTTGTTAGAAGCTGATTGTAAGTATTCTACCTTCAATAAAATAATACCTTTTTCTCCTCAGTGCCAGCTCCTAAGACGAACGGAGAAATATCCCTCACAACAAGCGAGACATGGAGTCTCCTGGCTTTGGGAGGTATCGTAAATTCAGCAGAGACAGAAGCCATAAGATGGCACTATAAAGACGATGGCTGGATGGGTCCCGTTATTGGCAGTACAAATCACACGACTCCCATCGGACTGATCTTGTATCGTCCAACAAATACATATGTGTTTCAGATCTCTCTCTCTCTCTCTCTCTCTCTCTCTCTCTCACACACACACACACACACACACACACTCACACACAAACTTCACTCTTGGATCATATCCAGGTTTCCAATGTAAATACTATGTAAACCGGAATGTAAAATACCTAGTTTTTGTTTTATTTTTTTATTTTGTTAACATTAAGTTCTGAACATTTAACTAAAACTTGATTCCCTATCGTAGATACGTAATATTCAGAAATATTGAAACTTATCAATAGCAAGATTTTATCTGAAAAATACATTCACAAAAAGTGTTGTTTTTTTTTTGTTGTTTTTTTATTTTCATAGAATTGGGCCATATTTTTATCCCTCCCCAAACCCCCACCGCCAAGGTTCTATATTGTACCAATTTATTAGAAACTTTCGACGTGAAGAGGTAGATAGGGTTGAGAGGCTATTACTAAGCTCTCAACGAATGTGTTAGTAAATGACCAAAACCCAAAGGGAAAGAAAGAATGTCCTTTAAAAAAATAAAAATATTTAATCAATATTCAAAAGTACGACGATGGAGGAATATCCTGCGATGTTAAAAATCGTTCGTTTCCGACCAATCTCAAAATAGTATCCTTTAGTTTCCTGAAAAAAGGATTAAACAGGAGGAAAGAGTGTACTTTTAATAAACGAAAAGATTTAATCGATTTCCAAATGGACGAAAATTAATTTTTAGAGAATGAGTGGCCAGGATATTCTTCGGCTGTCGAAAATGGTCAGATTCTTGATGCGAACTTAACACAAAATAATATTAATACGGCCGATGCTTTTGTATATAAATAGGTGGGTAAAACGTATTTATGCAAACATATTAGTTTGTTTATATTTCCTTTATTTTTTTTAATGTTAATATATAATTTTTAATATAATTATAATGGGAGAGACTGTTGTACCTTGAAACACTTTTCTGATTTTTGGTGTTGGAACTCCTAATTTAGCTGATTAAAGTGTTTTTCTTTTGGTGGCCCGTCGAGATAATTCCAACCTATAGTTGTAGAGGATCGAATTCCCAATTTTTAGTATTATTTGAGTATGAGTAGCAATTTACGAAATTTTTTTAATGCTCCTGTATCTTGAAACAGCAACTACTGTTCCTTGGAACAGGGTGATTTTTCAAAAATAAACATCAGAAAACAAAAGAGTATTTCTATTTTTCATAAATGTTGTATTTTTCTTATAGCTTTTTGTATTTTTCTTACTTCTCGGCATTTTAGGTATTCAGCAAAGGGACCTAAAATTGCAGGAAAAATGAAAAAAATAAGATGTCATTGAAAAGAAAGAAGCTTTTCTCCGAGAGATATGGAACACTGACGGATTCGCGACCAAATGTGGCTAACATAACTCTCAAAACTATATTACGGTGCAGCAATACCAAGAGCAATGTCACTTGTTTCAAGTTACACTGTTATTAAGGTACAACCACCTCCACTACACTTTTAACTATGAAAAACATGTGTTTCTCCGGTTAATCCGACCTTTTGGACGTTCCGCCGTACCCCTTGGCCCCTTAGGGATTGGCTTAGGGAGGTTCTATTGTATATATACCTAAACCATGTTTACAATTAAAACGTTCATTTTTTTTTTTTTAATGAGTCACGGAAACAGAGATTAATAACTCCTCATTTTTGGCGAAAAGTTATAATTATCTCATAATGATTTGTTCTGTTAACTGATGTCGAATGCCTTGCCACTGAAGTAAGCCCAAGGGTTCAAAGCGGCATTAATTCCACGCTTTCTCGTTATATAAAGCAAGGGAGGGAGGGGATCCAGGTAGGAAGCCTTTTGAATATTCTATTTAACCAGGTAAATAATTTATACAGCCTAAGAGGTGGAAATTATATGGATCTAATACGGCTCGACCTCGGTTCCTGTTGTTGCCCTGCCATCTCGTTAAAGGGGGAATTAAATCGCCTTTACTAAACCATTCTAAAATTTTATAATTGTGCAAATCTATCCAAAAAAAGGATTTCGCTATAGAGTAAACAATTTTAAAGCAGCAAAACACTAAAAATCTTAATAAGAATGTTAAATTATTTTATAAAAATATTATAGTTGATTTTATGATATAATGGTTGAAGAATACTGTCAGGGGTACAGTCAGAGAATACAGAGATTTACAAACTACTAATCCAATTTTTAAAAAACTTTGTATACGGATTGCCGACGTTTCGACCTGTCTTGCATTTTTTCTTCAAGGGTCAAAACTTGAGGTGACCTAAAAAATAAAAAAATTAACTAGCAAAGTAAATTAATTTACAAAAGAATATCGGAAGTATGAAGTACTTAATAAATTGGAAGAAAATCAAAAATTTTAAACAAATATAGAATATGAAATCGTATCAAACTCTAGTTGAATGATATCATTTTTAATTGATTTATTGGTCGAATAATACAATTTTTGAACGTGTAAATTTAATTGAATGATACAATTTGAAACTGATTTTTGTAATTAAAAAAAAAAAGGTGAGCAAAGGTTTTTAAAAAATAAATATAAGAAAAATATATGAAATGGAGAAGAATAAGAAGACCTGCAAGGAAGGCCTAAACGTCGGCACTCCTTATACAATATTATTTTAAACTTGGATGTGTAGTTTATAAACCTGATTGCATCCCTGACCGTACTCTTCAACCGCTAAATTATTTTATTAATTTATTAACTTCCTCTTATAAATAAATATATAAGTAAATAGAGTTTATACACAAAAGATTCAAGTTATTTTTTTTTTACATGGATATGTCTTTTGGCTAGGGCTATACGTTTTTGCTGTAATTTTTTTCACATTCAAAAATGCAACATTTTGACACGCTCTAGTTCTGTTGGTGCAGCTCTGATCGAAAACTGGACAGTTCGTTGTCAGAAATTTAATGGAGAATACTTTTGTTATATAAAATTTGTCACTACGACCTACCATTTAGGAGCTATATTGATATGAATAACAAAAGTCACGTTTGCCTACATTTGTTAAATATTGGGGATTATTTTTAACCTACTTTATCTCTGTTGAAATTTAGTTTTAGTGCACAGTTTTGTTTTCCTTTGTAGGACTAATGTCTACTCATGCCGATTTTTTTTTTATTGTTATTAAGAAGGTAACTAAAATGAATTAATTAACTTACTGTAACTTACGGAACTAAAATCCTTTGTGACTTTGAATGGTCGTTTAATCGGTGATGTGAAGGGGGGTTTCACATTCGTATGTAGCCAGGGTAAAAGCAAGATATATCATGTTTGGTGTGATACAAAAGCCCTAGTAATTGTCAAAGATTTTGAGTAATGCAGGACGTTACTTTATCGAATCTTTTCCCTCTTATTGTTCAATTTAAAAAACGTTTATACCTAATAGAGAAAGAAAAGAAAAGTATTAAGTACAATCAAATGGGCACAGGAAAAATCTGATATTTTAAAAAAATAGTTTTTGCACTCACCATTAGTTAAAATTAATTTGAAATTTCGAAAACGAAAATATAGACATAATAGCCGAAAATTTAAATCAAGCTATAATGAACGTTTTTCAGATATAACAAATCATTATCATGTATTTTCTTATTTGCCTTAAATATTACATATATATATATATATTTGAAAGTAGGAATAGTCAAATATGTACTTTGATAAACTTTAAATATTTAAAAAATAAAATAAAAAAGTGTAAATTATTTTATTAGATATTATTTGTCTTATGTAGAATTTATATTGAATAACTTTTATTTACTTCTTATTCTTTGTATTTAATCCTTAGTTATATTTAAAGTTCCTTGGTATATTATTGGTATTATTGTCTGTTTACTATAATAATATACATAATATTTGTATTGTATTTTATGGTACATAATAAATAACCGAACTCTTTTATATAGGGCTTTGCCCTGCTTACAAATAAATAAATGAAAAGAAGGGACTGCTATAGTAGTCACACAGGGCATGAGTGGATAACCTAGACATTGCCAAGGTAATTTTATAATAGATCTCGTAGCCACTGCCTTTTTAACCTTGGTGGAGGACCGAAGAGCTGTGTGGAACTAGATAGGAGTTGCGCTTGTGTATGTGGATGGCGTTAAAGTCATGCCAGTCTAATACTTTTCATATGTATAAAACGTTTTTACATTACCCTGATTCTGCTTCCTTGTGTTTTAAAGGGACATTATCTTATAATGTTCCCTCAATCCTCCGCATCGAATACTATATTCGAAGGAGATTAGTTAATTAAAAATATTTATAAATTTAAATTAGATTCAAATTATAAAATAAAATGTCAACATTTTAAAATTGTCAATCGATGAAACTAAATAAACCTTAATAAAAATAATAACGAAAATGACAATGATAAAATATTATTGTAAAAAATAAAATGGCAATAGTTGATCATATCCAAACACTCTATTTCAATGATATACAAATACTAAATTAATATTTACTTAGTAATTACTATTCTGTATGTAGAATGTATTCACTATGACCACTATGGAGCATGTTACTGATACGAAAAACTAGCTCCCACCTTGTCTTCATCCTGGCCAGGCTCCATACTAACCTGCAAGACTCTAACAACTTGCGGTTAAGTATCTAACTATTGTAGGAACTCCTGCTAATAAAAATAGTTTCTTCCTGTCATTTTATTTAACATTAAATTCTTGATTCATTATAATTTTATTTATTTGTAAATTTCATTATGGAGAATTACTTTTTAAATAGATATGTATTTTGGCTAGGGGTCTATTTTTTTTTAGCGTACCTTATTTTCACCCTCAGACATGTAACATTTCTATAACTGTAACATGTAACACACTTTAGGTATGTTGGTGTTGCTCGAATCGAAAATTTACCGACAATTTCGTTATCAGAAATTTAATGAAGAACATGTTTTGTTACTTAACATTTTTCGGTAGGACCTACCTTTTAGGAGCAACGAGTATATTGGTTTTAATTAAAAAAAAAAAAATTAACGTTTTGTCCTCGTTTAAGTGTTGGGGCTTTTTTGACTTTAACGCGCTCTCGCTCTATGGGGATTTCTCAGATTGAAAATTTGAGTTTTCTTACCCAAAGATTATAGAAAGACATATCCATGATCCATTTTATTCCAAGTCAGCGAAAAATTAGGTCTTTTCTTTAAGTCTATTCTGTATTGTTTTTACACGACGTTAGAGTTATGTCTTTTTCTACTTTTCATTAAAAAAAAAAAAAAAAAAAACTATTACTACTGACCTGTAGCTTACAAAAACATTAATAATATACTGTTAGGTAGACAAAGCGGCCAACATTATTTTTTTTTTTGTGTGTGTTTTCTAGTTTTTTCATATTTTTTTAGGTGATAAAGCAGATAATAAATTTTTAAAAAAAACTGGGCAAGTACAATCCAAGAAGTGTACTTGGTACTCAGTAATGTCATGCTGTTTGGGCCAAGCATTGTTCAAGGAGGAGTTTTGGCCTAAACCGCAACCAACTACTTTGTAGAGGCTGGAGTTACCCCAGGTGAGACTACTAAGTCTACCAATCCCTAGACCATCTTCGGCTGATGTAACAGAAAAAAATTAACCTGTAATGTAATATAATGAATAGAAGATAATCCAGGGTGTCTACTAGTCGGGAAATTGGGGAATTTCGGGAGTATGTCGGGAATTTCGTGTGTTCGGGAAAAATTCGGGAATTCACAAAAAAATTGCGAAAGTCGGGAAAAAGTCGTCGTTAATACTAAAATTTTCAGATTTTTTTTCAGTTTTTGCTAAATATGTCAGTTAGGGAAGCGTCTGATTGGTATAGTCACCCGACATACTTTTAAAGTAAACTAAATTTAATACAATTTGAGATCAGTGTAAGCTCTATATAGCCATTGGTTCCCAAGTTACAGGGATATTATCTTCGAAAAGAGGCCATTTTTTTTTTCCAAAAAGTGATGTTTTTTTTCGATATGGTCACTTATTTTGTGAAATATCTCCTGAAATACAAAATTTGAGACAAGAATGGTATCTGTGGGCCCAGCGGTTCTCTCAAATATGACAGAGAACAAAAACAGTCAAAAGTGGGTTCTGTGGGAAAATACTGTTCTGTCTTTTTATGGTTTATTTATCAATCAAAATTTATTTATTTTTATTGATGAAAAAGAAGAAGATAGCATAATCGGGAATTACGTCATCATCGAACATTGTTTTATATACCTACATACTAAAATGCTTAAACAAACATCATATATATAAATCGTATACCTCAGGTATACATCGATATCTCAGATATATATCGTATGGGGGAGAGGGGGAAAGGGTTGAAAGTCGTAAGTTCACAGCCGTTTGATCAAATAACTCAGAATCCGTTATTTGTAGTACCTTTGGAAAAAAATTGATCCTATGATTTTTTTTTCCCCCCCCAAAATCAATAGTTTTAAAGCTGTAGGGGACAACGCACTACTCCACAAAAACATGTTTTTCTGTACTTTTTTTTACTCTAACTCCGAAACTATTTGCCCGATTAAAAATTTATTTTTTTCGTCCAAACGCTGGTTAAATTTACTATCCGATTTATATATGAAATTTTGAACAAGATCCGTAAAACATCCACACTGAGAACCTCGTACAGTTTAGTCCCGTCAATAAACATGATGTAGAGTGCATGAAATATGCGATATTTTTTTACTTCAGGGCTTCGTTAGGAGTAGTTAGAAGGTAAACATACTAAATGTCCTCACCCATGGGGGGGGGGGGGGGGGGTGAGCATACGGTGGGGTGGAAGGGAAAAGGTCCCATTTTTGGATTTTTCGATATCTCAGAAACGGTGGACTCTAGAAATGTATAATTTGAATAAAATCTAAAGCTAATTAAATTTCCTAAAAAATTGTTTCTATACGTATTTGTCATACTTTTAACGGTAATTGAGATACACGTTATTGCAAATAATTTTCGAAAAAAAATCATTTTCACCTCACTTTTCGCCAAACGTTTGCTTCTAGTGCCGGCCACGACAGTTTCTCAGAAGAATAGCCAGAAACAAATTGATAGAGCATTTAATTTAATTTAATTTTATGTATATCTTTGCTACTTTATTTTTAACTGGATCTATAGTTCAACATTTTTTACAGTTATTACTTTTGTTTAAATATTTACAAATCAAACAATAATAACGAAAATATTTAAGCGTACTAGGTAATTATAATTAAAAAGTTAATTATATAGTAAAGAAAAATAATCATTCAAAGTTTGTCATCGACACATTTAAGCAAATCAAATTTGCTTTCTATAATTTTTTTTTTTTTTTTTTTTTGCGCAGTCAATAGTGGGGAAGGGAAAAATACAATATTTTGTTGAAAACTGTAAAACGTTACATTAAACTTAATTTTTAATAATATTACATTAAAAGCGGTTCTGCGGTTTGGCCACCACCAACGCCTAAAGATTGGCTAGGTTGCGGTAACACATCGCGAAAACACGTTTGTCGGTACTCTTTTACAATTACAAATCTATAATTATTTGTCTGCAAATTTCTTTATTTCATCTGAAAGCTGGTCAAATTTGCAATGAGACCTCTTATATGAAATGTGTTTTAAAACCCATCAAATACCCACTCCAGCACGCTGAGAATTCCATACCGTTGTGAAAAACTTTTTTTTCAGTACAATTCTCGTAAATAGTTTCGGAGTTATAGCGAGAAATATACTGAAAAAAAAAAGTGGTTTTCACAAGAATGTGGGGTTCTCAGCGTGATGGCGTGAGTATATCATGGGACTTGATCAAAATTTCATATATGAGGTCTCATAGTAAATTTAACCAGCTTTCAGATGGTAAAAAAAAAGAATATTCTGATCGGGAATATATTTTTGGAGTTATTTTATCCGACAACCTCGTGTAACCTCGTAACTATTTTCAAACTGAATGGCAATACTCGACATTTATGTGTTTCTTGAAATTTATCTAGAGTAATCTGAAATAAAAAAAAAAAAATGCTTTTTTTTTTTTAATATTGTTTAACTGGGATATGTTAAGTAGCAAAGTATGCATAGATTGGTTTGTTTAGATTATTATTGAAACACCATAAAAATATCGATTGGCTAGAATTTTAAAAAATTTTTAGAAAAAGTCGGGAATTTCTAGAAAAATTCTTGAAAAAGTCGGGAATATGTCGGGAATTTTGATACCTGAAATTGGTAGACACCATGTAATCATGAGGATTTGCTGAATTGTGGACAACTTTGCAGTCACGTCTGTTATAGTGGAAGATATATATGGACACGCACAGTCCGGGTCTAGTGAACATCGTTTTCTTGTCGAGTATCCATTTTTAATTATAATTAAATTGGGAGAAGAAAAAAAAAAAAAAAAAAAAAAAAAAAAAAGCTCCATATTTCACCCATTGTTTTATTTTGTCGATATGGCATTTCCGTTTTAATTTCGATTTAATAAAAGGCTTAATATCTGAATTTCAATATAGTAATGAATTTCGATATTAATTTCCTCGAAAATATATTGGACGATTTTTCTTCTTTTTTTTTTTTTTTTTTTTTTTACAAGTAAAATGAATCCTGTTTTCCTTCTACGTTTCTTTATTTTAATTATCTGCTGCGTTATTTATTTATTTATTTATTCATTATAATTTATTGATTTATTTATTATTATTAACATTGTAGATTTATGAACCCTTTTACTATAAATAGTTCGAAGATACTTTTCTCCTAAAGGGATAATTAAAATCACATAGTTTACGAGATATAAGCGAAATGCTAAAAATAGTGCTGACATGTCGCGGATTTTGGAGGACTACACAAATCACACCAGGTTTTCAGGGTTGCAAACATAGATTTCAACTGTCCTTATAGGTCATAACAAAATATTTAAAAAATGGTAGTTACATAGATTTTAAGAACTTCGAAGTATAAATCGACAGGGCTTCAGTGCTTAGAGATAGATTAAAGCGAATCATGAATAGCTTTGTCAGGTTTGTCTTCGAGACGCTCCCGCGTTTACCCCTCTTTCACCAGGCAATATTTCTCTGTATCATTCACTTACCAAATCTTCAATATCCATCATCTTTATTATGTTTACAATCTTCTATATTTTCTAAGCTATACACCCTAATCCACAGAAGTTCTGCATTCCAATGCTCCTTTATCTTCCGCTCAACCATCTTCTGGAATTCTTTCTCTCCTTATATCAGATAAGGTAATTTCCTTAGCAAATTCTTAAAATATCTCTTTTTCCAATACATCATCCTTATTTAACGCGAGGTTCGCTAACTATTAACTTATTCAATTATAATATGCTTCTACATATACAGGGTGAGTATCTCTTAGTGTATAAAAAAAAAAAATGAACATGAAAAAAATGTATGGGTGAAATGAACATAAACCTCAATTTTGCTAATAGATTCTGAATGCAGATGATATTAAAGAATACCACTTTTTGAGGTGAATTTTGAATATCGTGATGAAGTTGTGGCAGGATATTTTGTAACACATCTTTGTAATTTCATCATTCAATCTGTTGGGCAAACTATGTTTTTTCAACGCTATTCGACAGCTATACAAATATGAATAAACCAATGATACTCCATATGTAACGGTAGAAATGCCTTACCCTGTAAAAAAAGACCAATCTAGCCATAAATTCACCGCAAAAAGTGGTATTCTTTAATATCATCTGCAGTCAGAAGCTATTAGAAAAATTGAGGTTTATGTTCATTATCATTGATTTTTAAATTTTACATTGAAAATCTAATAAAATAAATCCTAAATTATAGTAATAAATAAATAAATGTAATAACATAAGATCCTCTGATCTCGTATCGCTTTATTGACAGTTTTCCTTTATTTTCTATTAAACAATAATTTTTTTCTTAGCTTTTTATTCAAATGAAGAGTTTATTATGTTTAAAATGCACATTTCCATTAAGCGATTGTCATAATGTTTTATTTACACAAGTGACTGATTTGTATGCCGAATGAGAACACCACGTTTTTTCGGTTTCAAAAGTAAATTTCTCCATGAAATTGAAACAAAATCATTACGTTTAACATATCATTCGAAAGCTGATTAAATTTGCAAGTTTTTGTAAAATTTGACGTTTTGTGGATAGTTTTTTAGAAAAACGGTGACCGTTGAAGTAAATACGACATTGTGACTTCCCCAAATAAGGTGAAGATCAAGCTGTTCTTTAGATACCAAGTTTGTAAAATTCAAGGTTACAGGTACTCAGTTTTTATAGAAAATTTAATGCTAAATTCGAAACTGTGGTCAAAATTTGATATTTTAATAAAATGGAGATATTACAGCTTTCATGGAAAAAAACGGGGTTTCCTCAAAAAAATCTTTGATTTATCATATATCTGCAACGGGTTGTAATAGAAAAGTGAGGTTTGCGGCATTTTGCTACATTTTTGATCTAGTTTCACCCAATTATTTTTTATACACTAAGATATACTCACCCTGTATGAATTTTAAAATAAATATTTTCTAAATTAGATTCTACGTAGTAATAATTTTCCTTATTCTGTATAAACCTTTAATCACTCTTCATAAATATTTTTAATATTCTTAAATATTGATGTATTAAACATTATAACGTATGAATTTCTTTTTTACTTCATTTTTTAGTTTGTATTATGTTTATAGTATCATTACTTTTTATAGTTATTCAAATCGTTCTTTGATCGGCATTAAGTAATTTATTTTTTTATCTATTTGTCACTTTTAAGTGATTTTGTCCCGAAATAAAATTATTTTTCTATAATGTTACATTCTATGTTCTTTGAAGGTAGCAAAGCACTATATTATATACATATTATTTAAAAATTATTTATGAAGGGATCAAACAAGTGTAGGAATAAAAATAAATATAAAAAAATGAATAAAAAAAAATAATAATAAAGTGAGATTAAAACGATTGTTCGGAAAAGATATAGCCTCGTGTGATTCGAATGGACTTCCTGGAATAGTATTAACTTCTTAATCATTCTCGGATATATTACAATTATTTAAATTAAATTGTTCAATTTAAACAAACTGTACTTGAGCTGGATTATTTTTGTATGAATAAGAACCATTGTATTAACCGTTGTTTGTAAATGCCCGGTTAAAGCTCACTCTAAACCATTATCAACTCTTTCCGAGAATGATTCGATAAATCCACCTGCTTATATTTTAAAGCGCATTTTCCCGCGATAAATGCATGTTAACATAATATATTCGTGTTAATACACATATGTACTTGTTACTAAAGGTGAAAAATTACGAAAAAGACTTAATCGTCTTAATCGCTTTATGCTTCGTAAATTATTTTACTCATTATCATAAAAATATTATAATAAGAAGATGATCTAAGATGCAGTCTGTTTAGTTCATTAGCTAAGTTGATCTATTGTTATTTCTTATCTTTTCATTTATTTCGTTTTACCTATCTTTATTTTTTATTTTCTTATGCCTCCATGTATATTATTATACATACTAGCATCCCCGTCCCGGCTTTATAAGTAAAGAACTTCGATAATTTTATTGAAATTGTATTTATCTTTCGATAAAAATCTTATATTGATGTATACAATTAAGCATTATTTCTTTAATGATATGTCCAAGCCTAGCAGTAATTTTTAACCTAATTAAAATTGTACTAAATAGATGTTTAAAGATTATGTAAAATCATAATTGAACATCCAATTTTTAATTTGAATTAAATCGATCGATTTTCAAACTTCACTGGAACAAATGCCTCTCCTCATATTTAAATCTTAAATTTCATATAATAATTTAATTGAATACAGGTAAATTTCAAGCTCTATATAACACCGTAATTTTGTATCCTCTCATGTAGAATAGCGCTCGCCCTCTATCGGCCCATATTTAAGCTTCGCTTTTATTCACTTATTATCTCTTTTGTAATAACAAATCAATTGAAAGTCAGTAGATTTTATTATTTCTTAACCTTCCGAGAACTATAAAGATAATATGTTTAAAAATTGGTTGAGATTGGTTTCGTAGTTTTCGTGGTTAGTGATCATAAACAAAAAAAATGTCTTGCCCTTTTATATAATAGTATAGATATCTTACTTTCACCGTGAGTTAACGTTAAAAAAAAAGAAAAGAAAAAGAAATGAAATAATACACGAACAGCAGCTAGATAACAACTGATTTATTCCTCATTTAAATCCTCTATATATACATTTCCATTTTTTGCCTTCTTAGCATTAAGAATTAACTTGTTATATTGGTACCTTCTATCCTTAACTTTTATATATATGTATATATATATATATATATATATATATATATATATATATATATATGTGTATGTGTGTGTGTGTGTGTGTGTGTGTGTGTGTGTGTGTGTGTGTGTGTGTGTGTGTGTGTGTGTGTGTGTGTGTTACTTTTTTCCATTTCTTATCTCTTCTTTCTTTTCCTTATACACATATTCTTGTCTTTATACCTACATGTCTTGTCCTTATACCTTGCTTCATTGCGCAATTTTTTTTATGTATCTACTCATTTCGATTGAAGTTTTACACTATTATCGTATTTTTTACTTTAATATGATATATTTATTATCTTCTAGCTCTTTTAAAATCTATTTGTCATTACTTTATCTGTCTGTTTTTTTGGTTACATCTATTTTTTTGTTCATTTTAGCCCTGAATAAGACCTGCAAGGTTGAAACGTTAGCAATCGTTTATAGTTTTATAGTTGGACGAGTCTACTTATTCGTGAATGCATCCCTTATAATATTCTTATACATAATAGTCAAATATACTTTTCTTATTGTAGAAATATTATTTTCTTAATTTTTTTTAATCTGATTTTTGAGGTCAGATCCATTGAAGGATAATAATATCTTGTCGTTTTCTTAATTGTGAACATAGCTAAATTATATAAAATTACTCCACTCTATTGATACATGCGAATACACAATTTTAATCAATTAATTCACTGATTCCATTTTATTTATACTTTAATATTTTTATCTAAAAGTGATATAATAATTTATCATGGGTTTCTAATTCATTAATTAGCTAGTAATTGATTAGTATTATTACCAACAAATTTAATTACGTAAATATTTTTAAAATTTTTGTCAATAGCTTGTACATAACTTTTTTGTCATACTTAATGACGCAAAACTTTTACTGCCAATTTGTAATGTTTGTTTGTTGAATTTTGATAGGGCATAAAACTGCAGTGGTCATCAACGCCCTTTGGTTTGTATCTCGTTATATTTCAGCAAGCATCTTGCTGAGAGCTAGAAATTTGAGCACCTTGTTGATGTCCTCTTCGTTATCTCTCAGGGCTTTTGGTAACTCTGGGGGCACTCCCAGCTGCTGCAACAACGCCTTGTATCGGAGGCATTCCTCGAAAATATGCTTTATTGAGAGAGTAGTGTTGCAAGTATGGCACTGTGGTGGTGACTCCTTCCTGAAGAGGTAGGAATGTGTCAATCGGCTATGTCCTATCCTCAGGCGTGTAATAACTACTTCTTCTCGACGTTTGCTTCTGTTGGATGTTGTCCATGGCATAACCGATTTTTTTATATTTTTCATTTTATTTGTTGGGCTCTCGTTCCACATCGATTGCCATCTCTTGGTCACTTCTTCTTTTAGTGGCCGCGCAAGTTCTGAAGGTGTCAGAATAGCTGTACCTCTCCCTGGGAGAGATAACGCCTCGCCGGCAGCTCTGTCAGCCATCTCGTTTCCAGTGATGCCAATATGTCCTGGAACCCAGATGAAGTGGATCGTCTTTCCGATTTCCTGAAGCATTTTTAAGTATTCTTGTACGCGTTGAATACCTGGATGGGTTGCATACATATTATTAATGCCTTGTAGTGCACTGAGTGAATCTGATATTACTGCAATATCATTTATATCCGCATCGGTATTTGTCATAGTGTAATAGAGAGCGGAAGAAATAGCGGTTAGTTCTGCTGTATAACTATTGCAAAGAGGGTGGAGTTTCTTTTTGTGGGTTGCATCTGCTGTAATGAAGGCGGAACCTGTTGAGGTTTCAGATTTCGCTCCGTCCGTGTATATGGCCACGTGGTTCGGAAGTGATCGGAGTAATTTTTGAAATTTGTTTTTGTATTCTGATGCGGTGGTGTTTTTTTTTATGAAGGCTTGATAGGGTTAGGTGTAGTTTCGGGGGTTGAATGGTCCAAGGTGGTATGTTTATATCTGGTATGCTCACTGTTATTTTTTTCAATTCATTAATGACAAATGAAAATCGTTCTGCTAGGGGTAGTGTTGGGTTATGTTTTTCGTCAAATTTTCTTTTATATTTAGGCTGAAAGAGGTATTTGTAGGTTGGATGTGACTGCTGTAAACATATACGGGAGATATAGTTTACTGCTAATGTTTGCCTTCTGAATAATAAGGGTGGTAGTCCTGATTCAGCACATAAACTTAGTGTGGGGCTTGTTCTAAAGGCTCCTGTAGCAATGCGGATCCCAGCATTGTGAACTGTATCAAGCCTGGAGAGATGTTGGAAGCGGGCCGAGCCATACACAAAACTCCCATAATCTAGCTTGGAGCGAATTAATGCCTTGTAAATCCTCAGCATCGACCATCTGTCCGAACCCCAAGACGTGTTACTAAGAACTCTCAAAAGTTTTATTTTTGACAGGCATTTCTCTTTTAGAGTGCTAATATGCTGGCTCCAAGTGAGTTTCTTATCAAAAATAAGACCTAAAAATTTGCAGCTATCAACATATGGTAGAGGCATCCCTCCTAGACTGAGCTCCGGGGATACGAGGGTTCTTCGTTTCCTGCTGAAGTGTATGCATTTGCTTTTTTCTGGTGAGAATTTGACTCCTGATAGCTGTGACCAAGTATGTAGTCCATTTATTGCTTCTTGTAAAACCCTTTTTAAAGCGTTTAAATCGCTGGACCGGCTGATAATTGCCATGTCATCGACATAGAGCATCACTCTTATCCCTCTAGGTAAACTCGTTGCCAGATCGTTTATTGCCAGGGCAAAGAGTGTCGTGCTCAGAACACACCCCTGTGGTACTCCATTGTTTTGCTCGAATGTTTGAGAAATGGTGTTGCCAGTGATATATTTTAGAATATAGCCAGTAAAGCCAATGTTATATAGTTTTTGAATTATTGTCTGTCTATTGATACAGTCGAATGCTTTGACCATATCGAAGAATATCCCAATGGCCTGTTGGTTATTGACAAAAGCGTACTGGATCTCTGCTTCTAATTGTACAAGGTTGTCTATAGTTGATCTTCCTCTGCGGAAGCCACATTGGAAGTTCTGGAAGATGGCATTTTGTTCTAAGATCCACTTTAGCCTTTTATTCACCATCCGTTCCATTATTTTGCACAGGCAACTGGTCAGAAAGATTGGACGGTAACTGCAAGCTAGTCTTTAATCTTTACCTGTTTTCGGGATGGGAATAATTTCCGCTTGTTGCCAGATTTTCGGGAATTCTCCTTTCTGCCATATATAATTATAGTAGCTCAGTAGCCAGATAATACCACTACGCGGAAGATGTTGGATCATGGCATAGTGGATATCATCTGGGCCCGGTGAAGATCCTTTGAGGCTTCCCAAGATCGACTCTAGCGGACCGGTTGTAGTCCCTTTCAAAAGCTTCAGTTGGATCGCTAGTGGTATCTTCATCGATGTTTGCCAGTTCTATGGAGGTTGTAGGTGTGGGTGTTGGGTTAAATATTTCCGAGTAGTGTTCAGCGAACGCTCGGGCGACTATTGCAGGGTTGTTGGTCAATTTCCCTTCGTATAGTAATGTGTAGCTGGTACCAGAATAATTTTTATATATTTTTCTTATTTTATGCCATACCTGGTTAGTTGGGATGGAAGAGTTTATGGTTCCGACATATTGTTTCCAGGATTGTGCTTTAGTATTATTTATTGTTCTTCGGCATAGGGCTCTTTGTTTTTTATATTCAATAAAATTGATTTGATTGGGTTGTTTTTGGAACTTTTTTAGTGCTTTTCTGCGGTTTTGAATGGTTATTTTATACTCTTCGTTGAACCAGGGCACGGAGGGTCTCTTGGAAGAACCCTTAGTTCTAGGGATGGCTGGTTCTGCTGCGTTCAGTATAGCGTCCGTGATAAGCATCCTTCTTCAATAGTGAGGGCAGTTGAAATAAGTCGAAAAGAGAGACCAGTCTGCCTTGTCTATGATCCATCGGGGTTTTCGATTTCTTTTATGTTGGCTATTATAAAATTTTAGACGAATGGGGTAATGGTCGCTACCATAGAGATCCGGCAGTACCATCCAGTCAATAATATTAAATAACGATCCACTACAGATGGAGAGGTCGAGAGAAGAATAGGTGCCATAGTAATTTAAATTTGTAATATAATTTAGTTTATCTACTTATTTCATTATTTTTTATTGATAACATTTAGTTTTTTTTTCATTAGTTTAGGCATGAAGAACGCCTGCAGGTCGAAACTCACCTCAGGAATAGTATTATTGTTTTTTTTAATTGTGCACTTACACGTTTTTGATTGCAACTTTGATCAAATTCTTTTTTACTATTAATTTCTAATTGATATACGATTATTGTTATTATACCTGATATTTATAAAATCATATCGTATCAGGCCTTTAATCCATCAGTGTTAAGAGTTTACAGTAGCAAATATAGCTCCACACGCAACGGAAAACCGGAAGGTCTGGTGCCTCAAACGCAAGCCTTCCGGTTTTTCCGTTGCGTGTGGATGGAGAATTATGTGAGGATTCCCTGCAAGCCTGTTGCCCGTAGCCCCGAAATGGCAATACCCAAAATCTCATTTGTTTTGCCTCAAAGGCCGACCGGATTGAAGTTTGGTTGTAGCCACCACAACCAGTTTACAGTACGTGTACAAATATGAAGGTATTCGCTATGTGTATAAGCATTTAGACATCTTCCGCCATCTTAAAATCGTTGAATCGTGGAATATTTCAAAATAGTATCCTTAAGGACAAAAACTAAAAAGACAAGAATGACGTAATATCCTTCCGCCATCTTAAAAACTGTTAGATCCTGGAATATTTATGTCCTTCGGCCACCAGAAATGGTCACTAACATACCTTTTTTCAAGGGCGCTAATAGTTATGTTTTAATTTCGGGGGGGGGGGGGAGCTCTAAACTTGTACCTTAAGAACGACAGCCGATTTTTAAAAAACTTGGTTATTATATTTCTTTGGGTGCTAACAGTGAATTTTGTCTAAATTTGTACCTTAAGTGATGTTTTAATTTGGCGGAAGGGAGGAGAGCTCTAAACTTGTACCTTAACCCTTTAACAGGCAATGTATCCTGGTGGTTACACATATTTAATGCCTTTTGCTCAAGAAATGACGTAATATCCGACGCATTATCCTACTCATTTGTTGGCGTGGCTATAGTCATTCAAAGTAAAAAAAAAGAAAGAAATGTATTCAAAAATTCCTGGCCTGCCTGTTAAAGGGTTAAGAACAACAGCCGATTTTTAAAAAACTTGGTTATTATATTTCTTTCACACTAACTAACCTCTTTTTAAGGGTGCTAACAGTTACGTTTTAATTTGGGGGGCGGGCAATAAACTTGTACCTTAAGAACGACAGCCGATTTTTAAAATACTTGGTAATAATATTTCTTTCACACTAACTAACTAACTGCAAGTTTTTATTTTTAATTTGAGATAAAATATTAGAAATCTTATTCAGCACAAAAAAATATACTTTGTTACAATATGGAAATACGGTTGGAATAAAAATATTATAATACTAACCAATATCAATTAGTAAATTCGTACTTTTGTTAGCTAAGAATTTTATTTCTGGATATATTAACTTTTTCTCGTTCTACATAATTTTACTTCTAAATCATTACTCCATTTCAATGTGGCATAGACTTTTCCTAGATCAAAAGATATTAAATCAAAGGCGAAAGTTTTAATCGAAACCGTAATATTAATGAAATGGACCTAGAATCATATGATTAAGTACTTTTTTTTTAATAGTTTCTTATCAAAGAAAACATCAACTATTGTAATTGTTGTAGACGAGACTAATATACCCTCAGAAATAGATAAAGCACTGGAAGACACAGAGGAAAAAATCAAAAACATTTTTGAATTTCTAAAATTTTTTAAAACAAAATCTAATATTTAAAATGTCATGTGAGTTGCGGAATGTATAAAAATAAAAAAAAAACTATTGTAATTGTTCTATTTAACATCAGATTTAAAATGTCAGAGTTTATTTTATTTGTTTGCATAGCTGTGTATAATTTGAGGAGATAATTTTACTTTACTTTTGCAGGTTTTATCCCTCAATGGGTTGCCTGGTTAAATCAGAGCGTCCCTCCACTTCTTTCTATCCCACCAGTCCTCCTCCTTAAGTCCCCTTCCAGCCATTTCCTCCTCTACAGAGTCTTTCCACCGGGTTCGTGGTCTTCCTTTCCTCCGCCTTTCTGGTTGTTCCCACAGGAGAATCCTCTTCGGCCACCTACGTTCTTGCATCCGCTAACAGTGTCCATACCATCGTAGCCTGCTTCTTCCAATCCTCTCCGGGACTCCTTCGGTCACGCCCAGCCTGCCTCTGATCTCATCATTCCTGATTTGGTCTAGGCGGGTAATCCTTAGGCATCTCCTCCAGAACCCCTCAGCCGCTTGTAGTTTAGAGTTGAGCCCTCGGTTAAGTGTCCAGGTTTCTGCGGTGTAGCTGAGGGATAGCTCAAAAATACTTCTAAAAATGCGCCTTTTGTGGTCCGTTGAGATAATCGTGTTCCAAAGGACTGGGTGTAACATTTTAGTCACGCTTCTTGCCAGGCCAACCCTCCTCCTAACCTCGCGTTCTGACGTACCATTCCTATCTATTGTTGACACTAGGTATTTAAAGGAACCTACCTTCTTACACAACTTTCCATTAATCTGTAGGTCCGCGGCTCCTAGCAATTTACTGGTATTCGGTCTTATCAAAATTTATTCTTAGACCCCACAGGCTTTATTCTTTTTCCAGGTCCTTTAATGCTTATTCCTTTAACGCTTCGAGATAATTATAATTATTAAAAAAATCAATATATCCGATCCTCGCACTGAATATTTTATTACTAAATTTTTGTTTAAAAGTGTGCAAATTTTAATTATACTTTGTTTTGTCGAAGAAAAGAAAATTTGCATTTAATTTTGAAATTAATAATTTTATTATTCAAACAACACTTGAAAAGGGTATTGTTAAAAATTGCTATGTTTTTCATAAACTGATTTAATAACAATGGCTGTACACAAACTTCATATAATTATGCAAATTTTCCATACATAATTATTTAAATTTGTAGTCAAATCATAATATAAAACTATTTAATATGTAAAGTAAGGAATCAAATTATATTTTGACAGATCATATAATGAATTAAGAATAAGTAGTAATTGAACAAAAAAGAAGCTGCTGATTAAGAAGAACAAATATAACTGTTTTGATCTGTTACATATACGTTCCAATAAATTTATTTATTTTTTAAAATTTAATTTTGTTTATTTATTTTAATTATGAAATGTTTTGTTAGCCCATATTATTACACTATTTAATATTCCTTGATTAAAATAGTGTTAGCTTCTGTGTGTTTTTATCACTTCATTTGTGATTTGCTGATTTCATTTTCTACGACATATTAAGCTAAAGCACTTGGAATATGTAAGAAAATTTCATCAGTGAGTTATCTTATCACAGACAGGGGAAACCAGAAACTGAGAGAGTATGGAAATTTATACAAAAACATTTTAAGTAATTTACTGATTTATCGCTTTTGATTTTCACGACATATCAACCTAGAGTTCTTGAAATTTGTACTTTTTTTCAGATTAGTGTGACAGATAATACTGCGCTATTAAGCTAAGCGAAGCCCGAGATTTTTCCCCTCATTCTTCTACGCTTGAGACATTTTCAAAAGAAAGTTATGCCATCATTATAAAAAGTTCTGTGAAGGGCTCGCAGGTTGGAGGGGTTGGGGAGTTTCGATTCTCCCCCGAAATCGTAGCCGGGCTATAGAAAAGTTTGCCGTATAAGTTCCATATGAGGTGGGGAGGAGGAGGGGTGTTATCCTTTTGAGTCGGAGAGGATTGGAACCAGCCGAGGAAGAAATACAACACCTGTACCGCCGCTCCGTTACACTTTCAGATCTTCTCCACTTCGAGATATTGTCTCTGCCATCTAAATAACAGATCCCAGCCCCACTGGGTTCTGATTTACTCAGCCTCAAGTAAAAGTTTTCCTAAGCAGCCTCTTTTTGAATCTTCAACAACGTATGCCCTCGTAGAATTATAATTGTTTCCTTTTTATTCAAGCTGCGAATTTGCACATGCCTCAATAGGCGTAACAAAACAATTTAATCTTAATTATTGTCAATTAATATTATGAACAATTAAGCATCGGCTTTCAAAATGAGATGAGTGCAAATCTAAAACGTTTCAGGAGTTACAAAAAACGGCGTAACTAAAATACTTTGCTAACCATATTAAAAATAGTTTTCTTGTCATTGATTAGTTGCTAAAAAACAAATTTTCACTGTGCGAAAACCTGAAAAAATAAATGAAGAGCTATGTTGAATGACTTGATGAATATATAGAATATGGTGACAGTAGGGATCAGTCAGAAAAAAAAATAACAAATGTTTTTATTATTTATTATTAATAAAAAACCAAAATGAATTTCTCCTCTTTTGAAGGAAATCAAAAGAAAAAGGGTAAAATGAATATATTTATAAACAAAATTTCTAATAATAATTTTAAAAATACGCAGGGTGTTAGGAAGATCGTTGGCCAAAGAGGTATCTCGGGTAAAGAGGTTCATTTTGAACATATTTGTCACTTACCTATATATAAAGTCTTATGTTTTTTTTGTTTTTTTAAATGAAATTAATTGAAAAAATGGCCAAAACCAAACATTTATGCCTTTTAACTTCGTTGTTTACTGATATATCAATGCCATTTTTTTTTTGCTGTAATTACTAATACATTGTCCGTATAAAATAAGAGAGACTTTATGCAAAAAACAAATAAAAAAAAGAAACGTGAGATCGTTAAATATTGTTAAAGGCAAACAAAAAAAAAATAAGAACTTCAAGTTTAGGTTCAAAAAAAAAAGTTAGGGCAGTAGCCAAATCCACATTATTTTAAAAAGTTTTTAAAGATTTAACGATCACCCGTTTTTTTTTTTGTTTTACGCATCAAATCTTTTTTATTTTACATAAATGATGTATTAGTAATTACAGAAAAAGAAATGACATTGATATATCAAGACTTTGCATATAGGTAAGTGGCCTTAAATAGGTTTAACATGAACCTCCCTACCCGAGATACCTCTTTGGCCAACGATCTTCCGAACACCCTGTATATGATAGTGTTATATTTTTATCCGCTATATAACACATTTTTTTCAACGCCATATCCGGCTAAAGGAAAAAAAGAAAACCAACATTTTCAACGTACTTTATAATGGTATCTAGTATGTTTTGAATGGAAAAAAATTTACCAAACAATAGAGTCATACTTTATTTAAAATAAACAATCTTACGGATTCCCCACCAGACTTGTTCCCCGATATATCGAGGGACGAGCCAGGTGAAAAGAGCGTCAATGGTTTAAAAAATAGTACTATTTAAATACTTAGCAATACCCAACCTCGCAACCCCTATGTTTCCTAGTTATTATTTCCTTATAAAATTTTTGAGAGCTCTTACTACTATAGCTCTTATTTTCACGTTCTCAACAAGCAACATAATATATTATCTTTTTAATAATCTAGTTGATTTGATCTTATTACTCATTTTTCATGTTACTGTTTACACAAATAAATGTTCCTAGTGCTGCTTTCGTTAGTTCCGTTATTGATCAAAATTAGCGGTGTACCTGGATACCGGAAGGATACAAAGCCCGATTAACTAAAATACTAGGAATACATAACGTATTCGTTCCCTGCTTTAATTGGCACCTGGAGGCACAATTAAGGGCGATGGGAGTGATACGGAGCGACTCACCTAATCCTGGATTATTCTCAGCACTAATCTCAACTGTCTGTTTTCCGGCTTAGCGTGCACTAATCTCAACTGTCTGTTTTCCGGCTTAGCGTGGGTGTATGTCGCCCCGGAATCACAAATCTCGAAAATATATTTGTTAGAGTATGTCTGACATAGCACAATTGCCGGTGGGATTTATAAGGTTTATAAGAGATTTAATTTAAAAAAAATCCAAAGATGTTTTGGTAATATTAAATAAAAATTATTAATGAGTTATTTGAATGTTTACCATTAAAAAGCCTAATACAGGCATTGAATGTTTACCATTTAAACCGCTGCAAGAATATAAAAATCTTCAAACCATCATCAATTTTCTATATGTTATAAATTGTATCAATTATATTATTGTAAGAATGTATAACAATAAATAAGCTACATAATGAACATCACCAACTAAACCGATACCAGTATATAGCAGCATTGAATAAAGAATGAAATATGAGAGAAAAATTTAAATAGCGAATTCTTAAGAGTTTTTCATAAGTTCGATTTTTTTGTTCCTTTTTCGATGAACAGGCTATGAATATTGGAAATATTTATTTGACTATTTAAACAAAAATTAGTTTGTTGTTAAACGGTTTCATTATTCCTAATTTTTTAGACATATTTAATTTTTGACTATTTTTTTTTAAATGGTATTTTATTCCTGAGTCTTTTATGATTAATTTCTTTTAGATGAACTGAAGCTATTCATTTAGAAATAAAAGAAAAATACTTAGATGATTAATGAAGATTTTCTATTACAAACCATAACATAAATTACGAGTATTAACATAAAACATAACAAAAATAATTATAATAATAACATAACACAATAATAATGACATAAACATAATAAACATATTTTTTTATTAATATAACAGAAATCTCAAGTAATTACCTAAAACACTTTGGTTTTCTGTCAAAATTACCGCAATCTGGAAATACTTTATTCAACAAAGTAATAGAAAGTTAAGCCCTACAACGCAAATATGTACCTAAACTAATTTCTTTTCTTTTTTTTAGTTTTATTTTTAGTTACTTTAGTTACTAGATTATTAGGCTTACTTTAGAAAAAAAGTAAAATATTTAATTATTAAATCTAACAAAACAAAAGGGGGGGGGGTTTGAAAAAATAAAAAAATAGATGTATGAATTGTGAATTTTTATAAATTATAATTATCAATTAAACTGCAATGACTCTGGCTTTAGTTATTAAAGAGCTAAATACATGGAACAACCGAACAATCCCTTAATACTAGATTAAAGGATGATATAATGGCATGTAATAGAAAATATATGTAAATAAAATTTACTCAAAACCAGAAGACAAGCCAATAAAACCACTTAAAATGTAGCTCATAAAGAAAGAAAGAAAAATATGTAATAAAATCCCTAATCGTCGCTTAGTATTTCTGTTGAAGGCTTTAGTCCGCATTCCACAAAACCACCTTCAAAAACGTGGTAAGCAGGGAGAAATAACAAAAGAGAGAAATGTAAATCATATTAAGTTTCACTTCTCTTGGTGAATAATAAAAAAAGAAAAGAATAGGGCCTTTGATCCTGAAAGAGTGAGACAAGTTAAAAGTAATATTTACAGCTGTTATAATTCTTTTCTTTATTGTCTGCCTTTTTCCTGACCTTTGAGACTGGTTTCTTTTGTCAGGCAGTTGGAATTTCAGTTACTACTCACTATAAACGATTTTTCTGTTCGTTTTCAGGTAGGGATTTCTTTTTCGAAAATAGCAAATGAGAATGAGTTTAGTAACAATAATAGGAGCTTTGCTGAATATCAGCTGGTGCATAAGATAGGATTATCAGGCTCCATTGTATTCCTTAGTCAAGTGAAAATCAATATAAGATCCCTTCTTTTCGCCAATCTTGGTTGTAGTTAAAAGTCGCAAGGAATCAAAATCGTGTCAGTTGAAAATAAAGCCTTGCAATTAGACTTATTATGATTTTCAATTATTTTCTCTTCTATAGTAACCGTTAAGATTAATGAGCACACTACATACATATAGCCATGTTATGTCCTTTAGTAATTTCAAAATCATGCCTGTTTAATGATAATGAAATATCAGAAAAAAAACAAAACCAGTAAATAAAATAAAACAATCAAACAAAAAGTCAATTGGAGCTATATTGGTCTGAATGAAAAAAGGAACGTTTTGCCTACATTTTTTAAGTGTCTTGTGTGTCAACACACTCTGTTTGTGTTGCTCAGATAGAAAGTTTTACTATTATTCTTATCAGAAGCAGTAGTAGATATATATAAAAAAAAAATAAGCTATGAATAGTAGCTCATAAGTAGGGGCAAGCTAGGTCTGGAGTTTCCCTGGGATGTTTGTGTACATTGCATATATAGTGTGATTGTGCTTTTTAATTCAATTAAAATTGTTTTGTGTTTTTATTCTATTTATTTTAATGTTTATTATTATTTATTTATTTATTTTTTGCTCCTTTATAATTACTATTGTTTACACGGTTTATACTTTGATTTTTTGATTTATCTAGTTAATATCTTTTTAGAAGATTTTTTTTCTTTTATTTAATTGTACGTACTTTATGAATGAATTCTTTGTCATCCATATCACTCATTGGCCTTTAAGAGGCAGCTCGTAATATTTATTCAATAAAACAATTCATTCCAAAATAAAAATTTAAAAAATTTAAAAATTAATTATCTAAAAGTTATATGGCTTAAATCAGATATAAATTTTTGTTAATTTGACCAGATATATATTTTCAATAGTTAACAAATCAAAAAAATGCCATTTCAATATGCATTTGGTTTTTTCGAAGACTTTATATTTCATTTTAGGTTTTAGTTAACATATCGGATATAATCAACACATAATTTTAGTTTTTACTAAATTCCCTTTGTAATTACTCACTTTTTAGAACTAGTTCGAATGACGCAAACAGAAAAAGGCGGGCAGATCGTTATGATGTTTCCAGGGAGGAGTGTTGCTGTCGCTTTGAGCCCCGGAGATATTCAGAGCTCTAGAGATTAAAAGACTCCTTGGCCAGGGTGGAATTTTCATTTTCTGCTGCTCGGAACCCCTTGAAGACCCCTCAGGGTGTGAAAGATTTGTTGGTCTGTTCCTTTTAATAACAGAAAACTATTACAACTATTTGTGTTTCTTCATGGAAATACCAATATATACCACACACCCACACACACACACACACACACACACACACACACACACACACACACACACACACACACACACACACACACACACACACATATATATAAATAGTGAATACAAAATTTTTAAATAATTCTGATATGATTAGTTTTTATCTTCTCCAGTTTACATAATATTCACCCTACAATTAAGATTAGTGTATATACATAGGACATATGGCCTTGAAGCAAAACTTACAAAAAATACAGAAAACGGTTGAATTCGTAACAGTTGAAAAATAAAAGAGAAACATTAAGAAAGAAGACCAACCCACATCAAAACCAAGATCAACAATCGAAGACATCCATTGGTCATTGAACTGCTCTGTTTTTTTTATTTCCGTTTCTTTTGTTTTTAATTATTTGTTTATTTTTGGCTATTGCTAATTTTCGTTATTTGATCTTATTCTTTTCTCTCTGTATTTATATTAATATCAATCAAGTTGGAACAGTAGTTGGTTCAATATCATTACCTTAATTTATTTTACAACGTGAATAGAAACACAATTAAAGATGTAGATAGTTGGAGTATGCAGCCATAGATATACAGCAATTAAAAATAATTTTTAATTTTTAATGCCGACGTTTCGACTTGCATTGCAAGCCTTCATTAGGGTAGAAGAGAAGAAAAACAAACAAAAATAAATAACAAAATCGCAGAGAGTATAAAAAAGGTATGAAACGAATAACAGTATGTGAATAAAAACAATAATACTTGCTACGTAGCACTACAGCCCGGTGTGGGCCTTGGCTTCCTGAACAATGCTTTACAATGTATCTCTAACCTTAGCCTTCCGTTTCCATGCTGCAACGCCGAGGATCCCTAGATCTTCTTCAAGCTCCTGTAGCCATCGTCTTCTTGGTCGGCCAACTCTTCTCTTTTTGCAAATTATAGATCCATGCAAAAGTTTGCTCGGCATTCTATTAGAGGGCATTCTTATGATATGACCCAACCATTCCAAACGACGTATTTTAATAAAATGGATCACATTTACATCCTTGTATAAGGAATACAGCTCGGCATTTGATCGAACCTACCACATATTTGATTGTGCATCGTGGACTGGACCATATACTTTCCTTAAAAGCTTACGTTCAAATAAAGTTAATCGATTTTTCATCATGGTGGTGAAAGTCCACGTCTCCGCTCCATATGTTAGGACTGGTCGAATTAAGGTTTTATACAGCCGCACCTTAGAGGTTTGAGACAGTAGGCTACTTTTAAAAAGTTTTATATTTGCGAAGTAAGCCCTATTGGCCGCCATTATTTTTTTTTTCTTACTTCATTGATTATTTTATTCTCATCATTCAATTCTGAGCCAAGATATGAAAAACTTCCAACTTTTTTGAACGAATAGCCATCGATATCGATGGTAGTATTGCTCTGCCCTGTACTAGTACTCATATATTGCGTTTTTTCCTCATTTATGCAGAGGCCCATCATTTTGCTTTCATTATAGAGAGTACTAAAGGTCTCTTTGAGCATATTCCTGGCTATGAGGCATATATCATCAGCATATCCACATAATTGAATGCACGAATGCATGATATTCCCTGAAACGTTATTCTTTTTCAAGACACTGTGTAAGGCCAGATTGAAGAGGGTGGCAGACAGGGCATCGCCTTGTCTCACGCCAGTCAGAATGGGGAATTCGGGACTTGTGTTGCCGCCTATGGTGACTTCGCCGTCACTACCACTCAATGTCATGTTGATCAATCCGATCAGCTTATTTGGTATATTGAAGTCTATTAAGGCTTCAATCAACTTCTCTCTGTTGACTCTATCAAAAGCCTGCCGATAGTCAATAAAAAGGAGATGGAAGTCAATTTTATATTCCCAACACTTCTCAAGCAACTGCCTCATCACAAATATTTGATCTGTAGTGCCCATTCCACGTCGGAAGCCACACTGATAATCTGTTAGCATATTTCCCGCATAGTAGTTAAGCTTTTTTACTATTATATTTAAGAATATCTTATACGTTACTGTGAGAAGAGAAATTACACGGTAATTACTACATTGTAATTTGTCACCTTTTTTGAAAAAAAGGAGATATGAGACTAGTTCTCCATTTTTTCGGCATGAACTCTTTTTCCCATATGTCTAGAACCAGGGAATATAATTGTGAATGTATGATTTCTCTACCGTTTCTAACAAATTCGGCGGCGAGAGTCTTCACCAGGTGCTTTATTGTTTTTTAACTTTTCAATCAACTCTATGAAGTCATCCATATCAGGAGGCTCATTTCCATTTGGCTCGACGTATTGTTGTCATTGTCAATTATCTGAGCTCCAGCGTTGTATGGATCACTGAAGTGCTCTGCCCATCTACCAATAGCTGCCGCCTTTCCTTCTATTAGTTTACCATCTTGATTTTTGTACGACTCCTTTTTAGGCTGGAAACCTCTATTTATATACTTAACCGCACCATAGAATTTCCTGGTTTCGTTATTACTTCTTAGGTCTTCGATCTGCTCTACTTGCTTTTTTTATAAAGGCCTTTTTCTTTTCACGTATGACCTTTTTTGCTCTTCTGAGGCTCAGTTGGTAATCTGTAGTGTTCTGCCTCGTAGCGCGCTGTATCATTATCAATCTATGTGCATTTCTTATTCTTAGCACTTCCGGCATTCTTCATCAAACCATTCCTCACTACGTCCCTTCGTTTTCTCACCAATAATATTATTCGCTGTTTCCTCAATGACTTTGCTAATTTTGCACCACTTCCATTCTATTCTTGTTTCTTCATTTTCGAAATCCTCTTTATTTAGTTCTTCTATAATTTTTCTGTCACCCAGTTCTCTGAATTCTTCTTATCTATCCGTGTCTTTAAATTTTTCTAAATTCCATTTTTTCTTTTATATACCATAATTTCTCTTTCCTTAAGCATGCCAGTCGCTCTCTATATTTAATTTTGACCAAGAAGTGGTCTGAGTCACAGTTTGTTCCTCTGGCCGTTCTGACATCAGTCACTGAGGAAGAATGGCGTTTCGATATGAGTACGTGATCAATTTGGGTTATTGCACCATTTGGTGCTTTCCAAGTTCCAATATATATTTTTTGTGCTGAAAGCCCAAAAAATTACCCTTTCTAGTTGTTGGTAAAAATATATTTTCTCATCTTCATCACCATCTTCAGTTGGTGAACAGGCAGAGATCAAAGTTGTTTTTCTGAATTTTTCTTCAAGCGCATCTTGCTCTCTCTATCATTAATGGGTTCGAATAGTAGTAAACTACGGCGCAATCTTTTAGTAAGCATGAATCCAGTTCCTCTTTGTACTATACAGCAAATAAAAAAAGGATGGTATATCCTTTTTTATCAATTCTACCCTGGCCACTCCACATAATCTCCTGCAGGGCCACTGCGTCAATGTTAAATTTAATTAGCTGTTCAGCCACTTCAACCATTCTTCCTGGCTGCAACATTGTCCGCACGTTCCATGTCGCTAAAACCAGTTCCGAGTTACATTTTCCATTACCATTTTTCCGTCCATCCATTGTTAAATTGCTAGGTTTCTTAAAATTGAGAGGTTTTTTACGATATAGGATTGATAACCCTAAGCTCAACCACTGACTGGCGGGCCAGGTCATTTTTCCTCAGTGTTTCCGTACCCTGCTCGGTTGCTTTCTCTGCAGCTAAGACCCCAAGCCGCCCTTGTTTTTATTTTGGAGTTCACTCTCCTAGTCTTTGGGATCCCCTCCCAAACCATGCAAGACAGCACATGGCAGTGCATATTTAATGGCGCCACTTACTCGACATGTCACGACATCTTCAACGGGTGTGTGGTATTTAATACGAACGACCGTGCCAATGAAAAGATGCCTACCCCTGTTAATGTTGCCACCTCTGGTCCGGAACTGCTTATATGGAATTCTTATTCGCAGCTAACCTACATATCTGTTGGTCATTCCACTGTCCGCCACCTGTGAACTCGCCCAGTGGCCGAGATAAGCCTTGGGCAAAAAAAAACAAAAAACAACAATAATATAAAGGCATTATATAAAGAACATCAAGACAATACCGAAAGACTATTGAATTAACAATTAATTAATTAATTAATTAAATGTTAATGAGTAAATACAGCAAATTAATAGCTAAATATAAAAAAAAACAATTAATTTGGTAATGAGTAGATAAGGTTAAGTTACTGAGTAAATACAAACGTTAAATTACAATAGTAGGAAGTTGTCAATATACTTAATAATAAATATAGTAATAATAAGTATAGCAATGCGATGTACATAGCAGTAAAGGAATGATGAATGTTGGGGCATAAGTAGTAAAATAATTTTAAACGTGCATATTAGGGAAAAAAAAGAATAAGGGGGCATATGTGAGGAAAGTGAAAGTTAGCATGAACTGTACAAAACAAATAAATTTAAAAAGAAAAGAAAAATAATTATTTAAATATAAAGTATAATTAAAATCAATCCTTTATATTTGAATAATTTATTATTAGTAATTTATCTAAATTAAAAATAACACAACAGCTGCTAATTAAAGGTAGTAAGGAACCGGAAAACATATTTTAGGGTTTTTTTTTTTTTTTTTTTTTTAGAATTAGTTTGGAAGGAAAATAAATAAATTACTCGCTATTGTGATTTATTGATCGATTGTTATATAAATCGTTTTCACGGTCTGATTAGATTGTAATGAATATTAGAAAAAAAAGATAAAACAGCAATAAAGTTTTTATTTTTGTTTTTCATGTGCTATCGAGATACTAAATCACAGCAGTTCTTTGAATATGTTAATATGTTAATTTACTAGCGTTATCACATTCACCAGGTTGATATTCATTCTCTTTTTTTATGTAGTTTATTACGTCGTAAAAGTTTTTACCATAATAGAAAGAAGAAAAATAGAAATACCTATAAACAAGAGCAATTACTGTTGAATTGTTTTATTGTTTTGGTTTTTCAGTTTATTAATTTTAATTTATCAAGGAATTCTCCGCATATGGTATATTAAGAAAGGATAATATTATGAAACGTAATTATGTCAACAATTTTCACCATTTGTTCCTTCTCTTCTCGTTAATTAAAAATTAATCTAATCGCGTTGCTGGAGTTTTTAGGCTGTTATTTCTACCGCACAAAAGTTTACATTTATAATAATGGCGTTATAAAACCTGTTCTGTAATTAATGTTATTGTGAAAATCAGTAATAAAATAGTTGCATAAACTTAATAAAATGGATAACACAAATCTTCATAAAGCTGACCAGTATAAAATTTTTACAATACAAAATATAAAACTGACATATAATTTTCTGAATAAATATTTGTTTTCTAATTTTTATTGAATAATTATTACTACGTACCTTACTCATGAGTAATGAGTAATATGGATGACAGTGAATCTACTCTTACAAGAAGTACCATGAAAGTAAAAACAAAATTGAGTACTCAATTTTAAAAATACGAGTTCCAATTCATCTCGTATTCAATCCTTACAATCCAAATTACTTCGAAAAATCTTCAATGCTCCTTACTTTGTTATCAATAATCTTATCCATAAAGATCTTAATGTTCCATATGTTGCTGATTTATTCCACACCAGATACCTTTCATAGTAAGCTCCATAACCACTCAAATCCGTTAGTTTCTCAACTTGCTTCCCACTCGATTCCTGATAATTCTCTGAGGTGTTTGAAATGAAGATGGACTAAAAGAGATCTTCTAGCGTAGAATTTTTAATAAAGTGCAACTGATGAGTAGTTCTTTTCAAGTTTTAATATGTTATTGTAACCGTTGTCAATACATTTACTTGATGTATATATTAAAAAAATATGGGATGTCCTATCACATAAATATTAAATAAAAACGAAAAACTAAATTACTTTACGTTATGCTATGTTCTAACTATAAGAACTCAATTATCCTTCAGAATTTCATAAAAAATCATTCTTCTAGGACCCCAAACCTCCTTCCATTACTTCAACCATCCTCGGTCTGAAAGAGAAACCTCCATGTCAAGAACGAACGATCTCGAAGTTTCCTCCACCGTGAGGATAATGTTTAAACTTAGAATAGGATAACTCGCTGGCAGTCATCATGTACGCGAATTAGACCCAGTCCTTGGGACATTCCTACAAAGTTGGCTGTGGTTCGCTTTATCTGTTCGGAGAGTTTCTTGGCTGTCAGTTGAACAGATAAACTGTCCTTTCTCTCGGTGTACACTGATAT
This sequence comes from Euschistus heros, assembly GCA_003667255.2. Taxonomy (NCBI): domain Eukaryota; kingdom Metazoa; phylum Arthropoda; class Insecta; order Hemiptera; family Pentatomidae; genus Euschistus; species Euschistus heros. Next base: position 531,355 of record RCWM02000360.1, read on the forward strand.
CTGCTTAAACTTATTTAATCACTGTCAGCTTACTTCACTCATTGTGATTCGAGAATGGATTATGTTCACTGTAGACCTTTTTGATGTAGAGTTTTGAGAGGATTAAATAAATAAATATATGCTGTATGTTTATATAAATACACAAGTCTATAGTAAATAACCTCTAAAATTCCCTGTAATTAATTCTTGTTCTATGAAATAAAGAATTTGTATTTAACTTTACTAAAACCTAAATTTTAACTTTAACCTAATAAACATTAAGTTTATTGACAAATTTTAAGTCGAAAAAAATGGTTTTGAGTAAAAGCCGAGAAAGGATTTTTTTGCTTTGTCTACTTTGGTACTGACATTATTCCATTAAATACGTTAAAGACCTGGCACTTTTTCGGAGTTTTACTTCGAACCCCACTATTTACTGTAAATAAAATTGTAAAGGCTTAATTCTAATTATTATTTAACGTAAGTTACAATCGAAGTAATTCTAAAATAAGTATTGTAAGGTAACCTTTATCTTTATATTCACTCATCAACTATATCTACTTGTATTTTTTGTCATAATAACTTTTTTATCTTTGTAAAAACAAAATACTTAATTTATTTATTTTTATCCTATTTATTTACTTTTGTTTTTTTCACACTGATTTTCTTTAATTTCCCTTTTTAACATTTACTCTCTCTCTTTGTCATATCGTTTAGTTTGGTTTTCTTCTAGCTCTGAAGAAGGCTCACACTGTAGGACGAAACGGCGGCACTATAAATTCAAATTTAATTTTTTAATTATATGTGTATCTATGACTGCATTACCCAAAAACTTACATCTGTATTAGTTGATCTATCAAAAGAAAACCTCATAATTAATTTTAAAATAAATTTTAACTGAATAAATGTTCTTAAAATTATGTTAATCAATTTTTGTGTTTTTATATTTCTTATTTATATAATGTTATTTATAAGGGATAATTTTGATATTAATATTATTAGCAAAATTGTTTCCTAAAGTGTTTTTCTATATTTTCCTTGTAATTGGGTAAACTATTCTCATTTCCAAGGATCGTAATAATCAATATTTCCTTTGTGTTTGCCCCAAATTAACTACTGAAATTCAAATTACAGTTTCAGAATTGGTAGTTCTAGAGGCAATCGTAAACAGAAGGTGTTGATATAATATTAATATTTCGACATAATAAGATCCATCCAAGGGAACAACGACCCTTTACAATTTAAACGCCGCTATGTCATTGGTAACCAGAGAATCGAATGTTATTACAGGTAATCAGCGGCCCTTACAGTAGCTCACTCAATTACCTTCATGATTGCCAACGATGTTCAGTAGAAATGCATTGATTAACTAGTTAATTAATTCTATTGATAATTGTATATAGTGTCTCACTAATGTAGCCAATTCATGCCCTCAAATATACAAAATATGTCAAAGTTAATTATGGATTATGTTAATTACGTAAGTGCTTTTAAGAATTACGTAATAAAGATACTTAGTATAGACCACTAAATAAGATATCTCATCTTCCCGTTGACCTATTTGGTTTAATGCTTTCAATCCTTCTAATCCAAAGTCCTCCGGACTATAGCGAATGATCCAGTTGTCACTAACAAAACCCTACATAATGATCTCAATATTTTTCGACCTCATACTCCATCACAACCTTCCCAACATCCCGACCTTGTGGCCCAATCATTAGCCAGTTCTACACATCCTGATAAAACCCTGATCAAAACGGCAATGGCTCAAGACATTCTGTAAATTTGTATTTATGTTGGAACTTGGCAATGGTCAGTTTCTCCTCTCCTGCCCTCAGCGACTATGGTATATCGCTCTCACTCAGCCTGCACAGGATTTTGACAACTGTGACGCAGCTGGGAGAGCAGCACAAGAATCTATCTGTGGTTTACTTGTCCCTCCATCATAAGAGGGACGGATTTTTATACATATATTATATACTCAGTATGACTACTTTGAATTTTGAATTTTGTATCTCTTTTTAATAATTGATTTGTTTTCGTAATGGGCTCATGACCTTATGTACTCCCACTAGAGCAGAAAGGACAGGTTATCCTACAGGTTAAAAACCCATTCTAGCCAAGGGAGAAGGTCACATTACTTTTTTTTTATTTTATTTTATGTTACATTATGTATATATAGAGGTTATATTTGATTTATTTTCTATTGTGCGTATTGTATGAATGGATTCATAACCATCTATAATAATTGTTGACCTAAAGTAAGCCATATTGTAATATTTACCCAAGTTGCTAAAATCAAATTAATAAAAAAATTTGTGGATATTGTAGTTTTTTGATAAATATAATTCTAATAGTACTTAAGTCGTTATAAACGTCCTATTAGATAAATATAGCCCTTATTTCCAACTCTTTGTTTTATTTTGATTGGTTTGATACGAATTATATCTTTAAAATATAATGGAATCAGAAAAAAAATATTTTTTTGTAGGTAAAGAACAAAATTTATTTTTTTACTACTTACGTGAATTTTAATAATCAAATTATAAGCTATTGCTCTGTATGGTTTGACGCAATCTGGAAGCCGGACTTATAATTCCATAATCATATTTCTCTTATGTTATCGAATCGAAGAAATCGTGAACCCTTATTCCAGCTTCATTCAAGTTGGTAAATGCTTTTCCGCGAAGGAAATGAGCCATTGACCTGGACAGGTGGTGGCCTGATGGTGCTGAAGTCTAGGTCTGGGTTATTATATGCTGAGTGAGAAAGAAGCTCGATTCCACCCGAATCAGCTAGTTTTTCTTTTGTATGGAGAGGCGTGAGAGACATGGCATATCTTGTTGAAACAAGACTTACTTCCTGGAGCCTAAACTAAAACATCGTACATTGACTCTTGTCATTGCAAATAGAACTCTGAACTACTGACAACCAGGTATGGCTCATCCCGATCATGATTTTTAAAGAATTTTAAGTTTAAATGGAAAAATTCAATTAGGCATAGGGAAAAACCCAAAAATTTCTGACTATATTTCAGAAATCCGTTTGATCTCCTCAGTAATATATATATTTAATCAAATATAAATATATTTGATATATTTTCTTATAGTTTTGAAAACTGCTGAAAACAAAGTCCTGATGTTTTAAAAATTGTGTATGTTTTAGAACTGAAGATAAATGTTTCACGTTCAGAACCAGTTTTCAAATAAAATTATTCCAATAGAACTGACAATTGATTCAGCAATCCTAATTAAATAGATTCCATTTCACGCTTCCACTCAAACTGATCCAAATCCACTAGTACAATCTCTATCCTCCCAGTCTCTTGTGAAACGATTCGGTTATTAAAGATTATATAGACAATGGATCTGACACTGCAGAGATATTACGAAATTGATGAAATTCTATGAAAAATTAAAACTCAATTTCCCCCTAAATAGGAAAAATAACAGATATGTCTATCTATAATCTACTATTTTTATATCTATTACTTCTTTTAAGGAGAATGTCAGAACATTATGGATACGAACAACAACGACTGAAGCTATTACCAGTCAAAAAAGTTCAAATAATGTAGCAAAACGTCACTTTTTCAATTCAAAATGATAATATGATTTGGGCAAAACAAACAGAGCAAGAGCGTGTAAAAATATTATATTTTTCGGTGTGAAAAAAAGTTACAACTAAAAAGTATCGACACCCAGCCAAAAGACATATCAATGTCAAAAAAAAAAAAACATTTTATGCAAGTTTTAATAATTTGTCATTTTCAAGATACCTGACGTTTATCATAGATTTTTAAAAAATATCAACAGTTTTTTTTAATTATACTTATTGATACAAGAATAGCATATCTCTGCGATTTTTACTAATGAGAAAACTTTAAGCAGATGAGTACGTCCATCAAGTTACCAAGTAAGCTCCAAATTCTAGTCGGATGTATAGACTCTGGAGCAAGAGATATTGAATGTTTGAAATGAGAGGAATCTGTTCTGTTACCAGTTGAGACATATATTCAGAGTGGTGGTAGGATATTAAGACAACCCCAAAGAGAAGTCCAACTTAGGGTTTGATTTTAATACATTACCGCTGGCGGCCCTTGCTTCCCTTGCGTTCTTTCCCTTTTTAAGCTACATTCATCACTGTCTTACACCCCCCTTAGGATATATATTTTTTTCTTTCCGATCCGTCATTGTCATTTCTAATTCCTCTATAAATATTTCACCAGAAAAAGTCCGTATGTACGCGATTTTCTGAGGATTCGCTTCTTCGGGGAGAGTCAGTGGTGATAGATCGGCAGGTTTACTGTATATAACCAGACAAAACGTAATGTGTAACTAGAACATAATACAATTTTTTTTTTTTTAATCTAGCTATCTTTTTAATAATTCGAATCAAGGTTTACTTATCAATACTATTTACATTTTTTTAAAAATAAATAAACAATAGAAATAGGAATGCAAAAACTAGTGCACAGAATTTATTTATTAATCACAATTAAGAAAAGTGCTGTCTTGGAGTAAAATTATTAAAGATAGCTAACAAGGTATTAGTCTATTAGTAATTTTGCAACGGTTAGTATAATTGTTCCATTGTGAAGCGGGTACAGTGCTTGTATGGGTTTGCAGTAATCCTTAATTGGATTGTGTACCACGACCTTACTATTTGGTTCTCTGAGGATAGTATTTTTTTTTTTATTGCAATGGAAGATATTTTTTATTTTGTTTATTAGAACCTAGAATTTTCATAATATAGTTTACTATTATAACCTTTTATGAATTCAATATTTGATGTATGAGGAATTGTAAAAGGAGATTGTGATAACAACAATGTATTAAAAATACTATTTCCTCCGTATCCTTTAAAAAAATGATATTTAAAGGAGAAATTAGCATTATTATAACGTGGAAAGATATTTCTCGATTAGAAAAGGTTTTCAAGCAAATATAATTAACTCTATTTAATAAAAAATAATTAACCTTGACTTTAATTAATGTTTAAATTCTTGGACTACCTAATTTAGAGGAAATATTGAGGTAAAGCTCATTTTCAAGACCTTAATACAACCTTTTTTTTGTCCTCACGAAAAATACCTGGAATGTTACGACGTAAAACTGGTTGTGTATTTTTCGTTAGTAATGAATATTATAAATTTTTTCTATTTACATTTCAATTTATCACTACACAATTCAATCGAGATAAATGCCATCTTCTCGTGTAAACTAAAAATATAGTTACTATCAATCTTTTTTTACTTTTTAAATCTTTAAAATTTACATTTGATGAAGTAAATTTGTCGAAAGTGCTTGACGATTAGTAAGTTTGGTGATTGGTATTATTGTGGGCGGACAAACCAATATTATTCAAGAAATTTGAAATTTAAATCTTAATCAAACAATATCAGGCTTTCATAAGTAAATTAAAATAGAAGAAAATATCCAAAAAAATGATATTAAGAATATATTGTTTTATTTATCATTCTTTATATTTTTATGATTGAATAATGAAATTAATGGTTCGGATATGAACCAGAACAAAATAAATGGGAAGATCATTGGGAAAATGTGGGGATATAAAGAGTTTGGGGGGTACATCGGACAGATGAAGAAAGAAACGGGGAAATTGGGGATTTCAAGTCAGGACTGTTTCGATAGGGATAGATATAGGGAAAAACTAAGGGAAATAAAGGTCCTTGTGGGTGCCAAGGAGGTCAGGGGGAGGAAAGTATGGAGCGAGGAAGAAAAATGAATGCAGTCTGAGAGAATTAAGAAGAGGTGGGAGAAGAGGAGGGAGGGATGTGTGGAGAGAGTTGAGAGGAAATGATATTCACGTGGTCTATAAGTCCATTCCGTAAAAAAAAAAAAAAAAAAAAAAATTTAATTAAAATTATTTATATATTTCATGTGAGTAAAAACTAATGAATCCGAAGAATCAATGTCGTCATTATAATCAACAAAACTAATTAAATTTTTTAGGGGTTTCAGATGTTTTTCTGAAAAGTTGCTAAACTAAAAAAGGTCTGAGGTAATTACGTAATCACCTCTAAAGGTATCATTGATTTAAAAAAATTCAGTTGGAATTACGATAAAGGGCATGAGGTTTAACGTTGAATAATATAAACAAATAAAGAGTTAGTCATTCTGTCAGCTGAAAAATAAAGACTTTTCTTCGGAAATGAAATTTTTTAAAAAAAATATTCTTATCCAAACAACCAACACAAAAGTTTTAATAGTTTTTTTTTATATAATGTAGAAAGTATATTCACTTAATGAACAAAATAAATTTCGAGAAATTGGCAGTCTGACATTATGTCAACTGAAAGGCTCGATTAAGTTTCATTTGACTGAGTTGTCATGATAATTTACCAAGATAGCATACTACATAACTACTAGGTATATATATTATAGTAAAACAATTATATTTCTATCGCTAAAATTTGAAATTTGAAAAAAAAGCTTTGTAATCCAACTAAAGGCTACTTAAAAACGCATTGAAACCGAAATAAAACTGAAAATTCAACGCGAAATATGTAGAAAATTTCCGCATCGTTCTGTTGAGCCTTTCTAGTTTGAAATTTTTAATTTCTAATTTTTATCAAACCGTTTTATAAACATGTGTTTTATAAACATATAAGTGACGAAGCTGAAAAATGTTACATTAAATTAAAAATTTGACAAGTATTTACTATATATCTATTTCGTCTAGCTTTAATTAAAGTTATTTCATCCCATAAATTAATTTAAAGATTCTTATAATTATGACAGAATCAATTTAACATGATAAAGAAGCCGCTGATTGGCCGTGCTCTCTCTTAATAAACTTCTTATTAGTTTTACTGACATGGAAAATTTCAGCACCTCTTATATTGTTTAAATTAAAATCCATTCCCTTTGATCTCACAAATTATTCTTTAATATTATATTAATTACTGAAAATATGTATTTATATAACATATTATCTCAAACTTCAGAGAGGGGCGTTTTCTTGATTCTAATTGTCTTTTTTTCTCTAAATAATTTAATTTAAATAGCAAAAACGTCTATTCCATATATATTATACATATAAATTTCATCCACACGTATATGTGTTTATATATGTGTATATATATATATACAGGGTGTTCGGAAGATCGTTGGCCAAAAAATTATCTCGGGTAGGGAGGTTCATTTTGAACCTATATAATTTGTATAATCATACAAAGTCTTACGGTTTTTTTTAATGAATTTTTTTGTTAAAATGGCCAAATCCAAACATTTATGCCTTATAACTCCGTTGTTTACTGATATATCAACGCCATTTTTTTTTCCTGTAATTACTAATACATTGTTCATGTAAAATAAAAAAGATATGGTGCAAAAAACAAATACCAAAAAAACGGGAGATCGTTAAATCTTGTCAAAGGCAAAAATAAAAATTATGAACTTCAAGTTTAGGTTCAATAAAAAAAAAAGTAAGCGCAACAGCCAAATCCAAACTGTTTTAAAAACTTCTCTATTTAACACTCTTTAAAAAAATACCATTTGCAGGCACGCAGCACTTCCATTTTTTACGAGTATGACTTAACTGTTTTTATTATTTTTTATAAAGTAACAAAAGGGTGCCACCAGCGCACACTGACAATAATAATGAATCGAATCATATTTTTTATCTACATTTTTGTAAACAATAATCAGGGAACAAAATTAAACTAATTTTAAATTATTCATAAATTTAATTTGTAGAGTATCGCAGCTATTGCTCAAAAAATGATAGTTTCTTCCAACAACTCCACTAGAATAATTTTACTACAAGCACTTGATATCTTTGGTTTTCTTATTTATTTTCGTGGTGGTTGTTCCTTACAAAAAAAACTCCATTCTTCCATTTTCATATTGGTAATCGGTGGCATATGTAAAATGCATTTGAACAGCTTTTCAAAATTTATCGAGTAAATTTGACGGCTTTCAAATTTAATTTCACTGGTCTGGAGTTTGCAAATTATATCTTTCATTGTCTTTTCCCTCGTCACGCACTAAGTCTGCAGTTTCTTTTTGAAAAAATTAATTTTATGGGTCTGCAGTATAAGGTCGACGATGAACGTCGATTTACCTTCAAGCAACATTTCCATTCCTCACTTCTACCAAAGAATTCAAAGCCGCCAAGCTATTAAAAAAGATATTTATCAGAGCTTGATGCGACCGAAACTGTTATCGAATCCCCATTTACATGTAAGTTTGAACTCATTACCTTTTTTCATAATTGCAATTGTTAATTAACTGTTAGTTGCAGGAGTTCTTATAAATTTATTCAAGTGCTAACTTCATCAACGATAATATTATTAGAAAGTAGGGATTTTTTCGTAAAAGTTAATGAATAGAAGCTAGGAAAGCAGCCCTTATGCAAACTATACCGTATTTTCTATCGAAAATACATGTTTTAAAATCCATGCATAAAGCTAGAGCTTGAAATGGACTTATCGATTTCGCTCTTTAACCAAAGATTTTCCTGACATCTCTGCAGCAAAACGTAATTCAACAGATGAAATGTTCAGAACAAGATCCTCTACTCGCCTATTTTTCTTGTTTTATTGCAATATTTTTCAAAAAGGGTTTCCGTTCTTCCGCTTGTTCGGCTTGGTCCTGGTTTGACTGCTCTGATTTCGGGAATAGTTGGCAGTTGAAGTTCCTTTTTAAGTCAAGAGGCATATCCCTGACGAAATATATTACAACTCCTATCGACCTCATTTAATTTTTAATTGAATTTGAAGCAAAATAACTGACTTATTTTAGATATTTCTATTTCCATTGGTAGTTAGGCTCTTCTACGTCCTTAAACGAATGTAGTTTATAAGTGACTACAGCTATTTGATCTGATTTTTTATGGGAAAAACATATTTCAGCAAACTGGCTCCACTATTTCGTATACAAGCACGATATCTTTTTCTATATATATGATATATATATATATATATATATGACTTAAACATATATATATATATAGCTAGTGTTATATTAAAATATACATATATAATGTAATAGGGCTCTTGAGGTATATTAAGGCGTCGTTTTAAGACAAGATTGTTGTGAACAAAACAGGTTACAATAAAATTATATAATAAGTTACGAAGGCAATTTCAGGAATAAAGCAAGCAGAAGTATAAATAACAGAATATATAAATGTATATGCAGTGGAACCCCTATTATGCGGGGCTCTATTAATCGGGGTTCTAATTCAATATATATATATATATATATATATATATATATATATATATCTATATATTTCCTTTTCTTTATTTAGATTTTGTTTTTTAAATTTTCACACCATTTATTTGATAAGTAAAAATTTATTTAAAAAAATTAATACGGGAAATTATTCCTAACGATTATATAATTGTTAAATATGTATTGTTCTCAATAAATAAAAAATGGATGGAAAAACACATTGAGCTGGTATCGTATGAATGAGTCATTTTTCGTTACTATATAGTAATTCAAATCATATTCTAGGAACAGTAATGTATTAAAGACTATGAAACTTCTACAGATTTACAAGACAAAATCATTTACTCGATTGTGAATTTTATTATTCAATAAATGTGTATTAAACGTTTATTTGTCGATAACAGTTAATTTTCCGGACAATTTTATTGTTTAATTAACCAACTTATCTATCACAATAAGTCAATAAAATGTTTTAATGTGTGTGGGTGTGGGTGTGTGTTTGTGTCTGTGTGTGTGTGTGTGTGGGTGTGTGTGTGTGTGTGTGTGTGTGTGTGTGTGTGTGTGTGTGTGTGTGTGTGTGTGTGTGTGTGTGTGTGTGTGTGTGTGTGTGTGTATTCATTATACTCCCCCTAGTATACAAGCAGTTTGAAACGAAGCCTTTCTGAAATCTCTTATGAAAATACCTGTTGAAAAGGATTTCTACAGAGCGAAATTCCTTTCTTTACCTATTCCTTAGCTCATTATGTTCAACAACCAACCCGTCAGTTGCCTTGATCAATAAATATAATTTATACAATACTTTAATTAAAAAATGCTTTATCATTATTTGTTATTTATTATTTAATATTTTAATGCAAATGTATTTACTTTAAGTTAAAAAACTATTCATTTCAGCGTTTACGACTTAGACTTGCGTGTGATTATATCTTTAATTACCAATATCATATTTTAACAACTATACTCACAATCAAGTTACATATAAAATTGGAATCCCCCGATTGGTAACCAATAAGACATATGAAGAGCAGGGAGGAAAAAACGAAAAAAAAACAATCCAAAAAATTGTAGATTCTAAGTAGGTGTGGCCATTTCTAGGATTATAATTCCTAAATCAGCCTTCAGTCAGTTACTCAGATATTTTTGTGTGAATAGCATCAGCCAAAATGCCGCATACATATTCTAATGTTGAATACGCTGATATGATTTTTGTGTATAGTTTCTGTAACGCTAATGCTTTAGAAGCGGTGCGGGGAGTATGCGCGCCGATTTCCAAATAGAAGAATGCCTCGACGAGTCTTTTCGTTAACTTTTAACAGACTACGAGAGACTGGGTCATTCTTAATACGTAATGAAGGCGACCAAATCCAGGCAGCAATAAGAGTAGATTATTGGAGAAGAAATTTTGTCCAACGCCACTTCGATAACAATTCTGAGACTAGCATCCGAAGAGCATCTGCTGCATTAGCAATATTGCGGTAAGTAATATGGCGAACTTTGAAAGGTGATAATCGCTACCCATACCATCTTCAAAAAGTTTAGAATTTATTACCTCAAGATTAAGTCAAGAGATTGAATTTTAGTAACTGGTTTCTTGACAAAATTCGCGATGATAATTTATTTACATTAAAAATTATATGGACCGATGAAGCTACCTTTACAAGAGAAGGAATTGTTAATCAAAGAAATTATCATGCATGGGCTCTTGAAAATCCCAGAGCTATTAGAGAGAGTAGGTTTCAGCATGAATTTTCTATTAACGTTTGGCTTGGAATTTGGAACGGATTACTGGTGGGACCGTATTTTTTACCTGGAAGATTGAATGGTATCATATTTACACATTTTTTGGAGAACGACTTTTCTAATTATTTAGATGACATTCCTTTATAGCAGAGGATTGCAATGTGGTTCCAACTCGATGGATGTCCAGCTCATTATTGCAGAGTTGCTCGAGCTTGGCTGGATATAAATTATTCACAACGATGGATTGGACGTGGAGGAGTAGTACCTAGGCCACCCAGATCACCTGATATGACACCCATGGATTTCTTCGTATGGGGAACCTTGAAGCAGAAAGTTTATTCGGTGTCAATCAACTCAAGAGAACAATAAAGAGACCGAATCATAGATGCAGTGCACCAAATATCATCAGAACAATGTTTAGCTGCAATTTATCAAGTGAGTGCTAGATGAAATGCTTGCATTGGTGTAAGAGGACAACATTTTGAACAATATTTACATTAAAAAGAACATAACATAAATATAAATGTAAATAAATAAGTATAAAAATGAAAACTTGTTTTGTTTCTTTTTTTGCGATTTTCTCTAAAACTAAGCAAAAACGAGCAAATCTCTAAAGGACTTTTTGTCTTGGTTTTTCGATCCCCTATAAGTTCCTGAAGTTTTGCCATTTATATTCGGGACACCCTGTATATTACAATCAGGAAAAAAAATATTATTCCCTCAATACAAGCAGGAAAAATAGCTTCTGTCGTGAGCAACTAAGTCACTCCAAAGATTTTTGACACCGAAAGATATACTTTTTTTTTTTTAATTTTCGTCATTTTGAAAAATAAATATAACATATAATAACAGGGGACCCAATGGCCGAGTGCGTTGAGGCGAGGGTCTGGCCACGAAGGTCTTTCAAATCCACCTTGGCGGGAAAAATTTATTTCGTGGCGGACCCACGAAATGAATCTTGACCTTCCCACCCAGGCCAGTATAGGACTTCAATGGAAGTCTTGGGCTAAAAAAAAAAATCAATAAAAAATATTAAATAATTATTACGTGTTTTACAAAGGACTCTCTTCCCGATTAATCCTTTTCACAGGACACTAAAGTATTAAAGTATACAAATTTGAGATCAGTTACGATCTAACGATTTTAGACGGACGCAGGATAATCCGCCATTGTCCATTTGAAAATTGAACTAATACTCTCGTTGTTAAAAGGGCACTCTTTCATCCCGTTCAATCATTTGGACTTTGGATGTTCAGGTCAGTGACTAACATGTTTGTCGGGTGGTTGGAGATCGTCTCTCGATCCTACCTATCCCAACCTGTTGAAAGTACTAAATTTGCTTAATACAGAACCTTGGTGGTGAGATAATATAGATTTCGTTGGGGTATTCAGAGAAGGCCACTGCACTTAGCCCAAAACCACTGAAAGATACTATCCTTATCCCCACTTTCTGACTAGGTTGGACAACCGTGGCTCTTCCCTATGACTCTCATCAATTTACTGGTCACAAACAAAGAAGCACAGGACTACAGTGTTTTTCCCGCCAGCAATAAGCAGTGTGGTGATGTCTTCTTATTTCTGGGGCATTAATATTTTTTTTTATTTTGTGTGAAGGGAAACGATTACCTGGATAAAGAGAATATTATTTGAGAAAATGTTTTTTCACTTTTTGAAAATGGATCACGGTTGAATTTTTAATTTCATTTTTCTCAAAATTACTTCCCTTCAAATTTCAAACCAATAATTTGTCTTTAAATAAACCAAGTCAAGCTGAAAAACTTCTAACATTATTCCGTCTGTACACTGAAGATTTTTTTAGCAGCTAAAATCACGACGATGCTCTCTAACGCAGTCTATTTTCATCTAAAGCCCTTAACCCCTATTCGGGAAATCTATTGATTGCCACATATAATAGCCTGGCTTTAATTGCCAGAGAGAATTACCGAGATTAATTCAGAGGCAACCACAAAATAATTTGGGCTCACTCCCAGGTGAGAATTAACTCATGCTATTCCCAACTTGCTCCCAGCACCGAACTAGTTCTGTATTTAGGACCAGTCTGATAAATTTGTATTTTCAGGGTTATTTTTGATATTTTATTTTTAGGGTTATTTTAATTCTCTTTTCAGTTAATATGTATATATTTCTCTTTGACAAAAAATGAAGAAAAAAAATTTGCTTAAAGAAACAATTGAATATTGGGACCTGTCTGAAAGGAAATAAAGTCCTGTTAATCAGTATAAACTGAATAGACATAGTTGAAATGTTTTAGAATCTCTAAAACAATAGGTAACCAAAGTATTATTTCAAACTTAATTGCATATAATAACAATATCAGACAGCATTTAAACGCCATAGTTTATTATCTTAGCAACAACAAAATATGAAAATAAATCTTATTTAGGTTGTGAATAAATATAGACTTACGGTATTAATAAATGTTTATTTTTAATTTATTTTATGTTTATGAATGACTGTCAATTCAATCCACCTTTTCACACCAAAAAGCGACTGTTTGTGTCATTTATTCTATTAAAATATGCCGCGCGTGACTCAGCTAAGTGAAATTGAGCAATAAAGGATTATTGACTAAAAAAGTGGCGGTATGACACAAAGGCAAATTGTACGCGAGTTAAACTGTTCCCAAAGTTTAGATAAAAACTTTTTGAATTTAGGACCAATACACTGTGCGAAAAAAAACAACTGCAAGTCCGCCATGTGAAACGCGCCATTTAAAGAGAAATATGAAAACTGGTGCTTCTGTTGCCAAGATTTTTAAGAGATTTAACCTTGAATATGATGCCAGTTTAGCATGAAAATAGATAGCTGAGACCAGTTATATAAAATATCGTAAAACTATAAGAAAACCACTTCAGAAAATGACTCCACCACCACAATTTTACCAAAAACATCACCCCAATGCTACCTTCAAGACAACATTTTTTTTTTACATTCTTATATCGTGCCAGTAATAATTAAAACAGTCCGAGCCGAATACATCAATATATAAAAAATCAATACATCACCACTTTGGTACAAAGATTATACAAAGAAATTAAACATGTTGATACTCGACTTAAAAGGCAGACTGAGTATGGCTTCTGATATATATCAGGACCTGAAGCAGAGTGAATGTAAGGAGAGGAAAGGGTCTGGAAAACATGGAGTGGATTTAAATGATTTTATTATTTCTAATGATACATAAATATTTAAAATTGGACTACTTTCTGCCTGATGTATTAGTTTTACTCCCGAGTCCTTGTTAAATTTGTTTATTTTCAATGAGTAAACTGAGATTTAATAGAAAGAAAGATATCCATCAAAGCCGGAAAGGAATAAAGAAAATTAGAATTAAATCTCGCACATAAAATAAATGATACATCGCCATCTTATTTCTCTTCACCTAAATACAAAATAGAAACCAAAAAAGCTGTTTATACAAACTAAAATGTAATGAACAAAGATAAATGCACGAGAAAACTGAGCGAATAGTAAACCAAAGATGAAAAAATATATAAGAGCAAAGAGCAATAAGATTAAATAAATTACCAGGTATGCAAGTTTAAAATGTCGTTTTAATTCCAATAGAATGCGCTCTTAGCCTAATGAAGGATTTGCTTATCTCTAAACGCTATTTTGTTTGTTAGTCATTTGTTTACAAAAGTCAGTTGTTTTTAAGTCGTTTACGTGGACGTATCATACCTTTCTTTGGTGTTAAAAATGTCTAATTTGCGGCATGTCATGATTTTCTTATTTAATCAAAAGAAAAAGGCATCTGAATGTCATCGAATTCTTGTTGAGACTTATGGCGATGTTGCTCCAACCGTCAGGACATGTGAACGTTGGTTTCAAAGTTTCAAACGTGGTGATTTTGATGTTACTGATCAATAACGAGAAAATCGACCAAAAAAGTTTGAGGACTTCGAATTGCAATCTTTATTAGACGAAGACAATACCCAAACCCAACAAATGATGGTAGAACAGTTGAATGTCACTAGGCAAGCCATTTCCGATCGCCTGAGAGCTATGGGAAAGATTCAAAAGGTTGGAAAATGGGTTCGACATGAATTGGACGAACGACAGATGGAAAAACGAAAAACTGTGTGCGAAATGCTGCTTTTACGCCACGAAAGAAAGGGTTTTTTTGCATCGAATTGTAACTGGCGATGAAAAATGGATTTATTTTCAGAATCCCAAACGAAAAAAATCATGGGTAACGCCAGGACAACCATCCATCCACATCGAGTGCAAGACCGGATCGTTTTGGGAAGAAGACAATGCTGTGTGTGTGGTGGGATCAGAAGGGAGTAGTCTACTACGAGCTTCTCAAACCCGGCGAAACAGTCAATACCGAGCGCTACCGACAACAAATGATCAATTTGAGTCACGCATTGATCGAAAAAACGCCCAGAATGGGCTCACAGGCACGCCAAAGTCATTCTTCAGCATGATAACGCTCCTGCACATTCAGCCAGATTGACTAAGGAAACGATTTCTTCGCTTGGTTGGGAACTCCTACCCCACCCGCCGTATTCACCTGACCTGGCGCCTTCTGATTATCACCTCTTCTCATCGATGGGACACTCATTGGCGGAGCAACACTTCAACAATTTCGAAAACGTACGAAAATGGCTCGATGAATGGATTTCAAATAAAGATGAAGCATTCTTTTGGAATGGTATCCATATATTGCCCGAGAGATGGACAAAATGTGTAGAAAGCGAGGGTCAGTACTTTGAATAAAATATATTATACTTTTTTTTTAAATTACTGTGTATATATTTTAAGAAATAAACGACATTTTAAACTTGCATACCTGGTATATAAAAGGAATTAGATTTAAATCTAACTTCGCCCTTTAAATTAAAATAACATAAATTCAACAAAGACATGGAAGTGAAATTAATACATCACGTAGAAAATAGTCAACAATTAAATATTTTAACAGTAAAACAGATCCAGATTTTTCTATGAATGAACAGATAAAGATTTCCAATAGGTCCTTTTTAAATTTGTTTCTAGTAGAAAGAAAAAACTAGTTTGAGGGAA
The DNA here is from genome assembly GCA_003667255.2 of Euschistus heros. Lineage (NCBI taxonomy): Eukaryota > Metazoa > Arthropoda > Insecta > Hemiptera > Pentatomidae > Euschistus > Euschistus heros. The sequence goes on from RCWM02000360.1 coordinate 547,326, forward strand.
AACTTAAAATGTTATTATTCATTTACCTGATTTACTGAATATTGCTATAACATCTGAGTTTACCCTAGGACCTGATAGGACCTGAGCTTTCAGAAGCCTTAATTTATTAGTTCGTTTTCATTTGTTTTTGCTGTGTGATAAAAAAAAAAAAAAAAAAAAAAAAAAAAAAAAAAAAAAAAAAAAAAAAAAAAAAAATACATTTAAAATACGTAAATGTTGATTAAAAAAAAAATAAATTATGCTAGTTGTAAAAAAATTTATGTATTTATTTTATTTTATTTTTTTTTATTGGAAAATTATAAATTAGATATATCCTTTGTTTGTTTTTTTAAACACAATTTGTTTTTACCTTATTTATTATTATATTTTTCAGTTTAAATAATATCTGTTTTTAATTTTATTTTCTCGTTAGCGATAAGTTAGTTTATTTTCTTAATTTATTTCATGCAAATATGATTTCTGGTTCTGATAATTCACAGGCAGCACGAACCGAAACCTCGGCTCATAAACAGTAATACAGTAAGCAATGAAATATAAGATAATAATTTTGGAAACAAATTGTGTAAATAAAAATTATTTTTCACTACTAACGACTAAAGTAAAATACACGTGAATTTAATGAATTTTCATAATTATCTATTACAACTATTTAAATTTTTTTTTAGACTAATTAATTATGATTATTCAATCACATCATCATTTCAAAATACTCCAGCCGTATTAAAATCTTACCTCCAATTTATTCTTATGAAGATTTTATGGGCAAAAAAAAAGTTAAACACGAAAACTATAGACCCCCACCAAAGGACAACCATTTAAAAAATAAACTCAATTTCTTACTGAATGGGAAAAACAATACGTCATGGATATGTTTATCGATAATCTACTGCTTTTCACAGTTTACATTTTAGAATAGAAACGATCAAATTACTCAAATTAATAATTTAATTAAATTAAAAATCTATGATTATTAAATAATCAAAGTTGAGAGAAATTATGTATTTAAAATTTGGCTTGTTTTCATTCATACCAATATAGCTTTTAAAAGGTAGTTCCTAGCGACAAATGTTATAACAAAAAATATTCTTCATCAAATTTCTGATCAGGAAACTATCGTCAAATTTTCGATTCGAACTACACCAACAGAGCTACAGCGCGTCAAAAAAGCCCCATCACATAAAAAGTATAGGTAAAACGTGACTTTTTTCATTCAAAACAATATAAATCCTAAACGGTTGGTCTTAGCAATAAATTTAATGTAACAAAAAATATTTTAAATTGAATTTTTAATAATTTAATTAAAAGAAAACTATTGTCAATTTTTTGATCCAAGCAACAATAACAGAGCTAGAGCGTATCAAAACGTTACATTTTTGAGAGTGAAAAAAACGATACAACAAAACATTATAGACCCAAATTACATGATTTGCAGAATATGCCAAAAGAGATATTCATGTCAAAAAAATTTGGGATTTCAAAATTCGATATTTTCTTCTTTTTATATTTAAACATATGCTGATACAACTTTAAAATATTAATGAATCATTAAATGTATTGTATAACTGGCATACACTAATATTATAAAGTGGTTGTATTTCAACTAAATACGTCGTGTGCTCAAGGCTGAGGGACTGTCAGGCCAGACGACTAACCTCAAAGTAACACATCAATCCTTCACCGCTTGACAGATATACACGACACAGACAATACCTGCTCCCAGTCACTAACAGATCTGAAACTGGTAGTCAGGAATAATAACTATAATTTAACAATAACCATAAAAGCATAAATAAAGTGCAGCACTGCCAAAATTCATTCGGTCCTTAAATCACATAGAAAAAATATCTGTTTAATCAGACATTTGTTCACAAATAATGAATACACCCAGATGTAAAGTTTTTATTATTTTTTTTTTAAACCATTTCCTTATATATATATATATATATATATATATATATATATATATATTATATATATATATATATATATATATACATTGTTTTTTTTTTCTTGTACACGTAACTACGTTACATTTTAATTAATTTATGTGCCAAAACTTAGATATAGTTTTTATTTTTTAAATGGTTGTCTTTTGGTGGAGGTTTTTATATAGTTTCCTTGTTTAACTTTTTTTTTGCCCTCAAAATCTTCAACGTTTTTGGTTTTGGAATTTTTCTGCGATAAGATTGGAGGTGAGATTTTAATATGGCTGGAGTATTTTGAAATGACGATGTGATTGAATAATCATAATTAATTAGTCTAAAAAAAAATTTAAATAGTTGAAATAGATAATTATGAAAATTCATTAAATTCACGTGTATTTTACTGTAGTCGTTAGTAGTGAAAAATAATTTTTATTTACACAATTTATTTCCAAAATTATTAACTTATATTTCATTGCTTGCTGTATTACTGTTTATGAGCCGAGATTTCGCTTCGTGCTGCCTTTGAATTATCAGAACCAGGAATCATATTTGCAAGAAATAAATTAAGAAAATAAACTAATAACTCATTGGAAAATAAACTAACTTATCGCTAACGAGAAAATAAAATTTAAAACAGATATTATTTAAAATGAAAAATATAATGATAAATAAGGTAAAAAGAAATTGTGTTTTTTTAAATAAACAAAGGATATATCTAATCTATAATTTTCCAATAAAAATTTAAAAAAATAAAATACATACATTTTTTTACAACTAGCATAATTTATTATTTTTTAATTAACATTTACGTATTTTAAATGGGTTTTTATATCACACAACAAAAACAACTGAAAACGAACTACTAAATTAAGGCTTCTGAAAGCTCAGGTCCTATCAGGTCGTAGGGTAAACTCAGATGTTATAGCAATAATCAGTAAATCAGGTAAATGAATAATAACATAAGTTTTCCCTCAAACTAGTTTTCTTTTTCTACTAGAAACAAATTTGAAAAGGACCTATTGGAAATCTTTATCTGTTCATTCATAGAAAAATCTGGATCTATTTTACTGTTAAAATATTTAATTGTTGACTATTTTAAAATTTAATCTTATTGCTCTATGCTCTTATATATTTTTTCAACTTTGGTTTACTATTCGCTCAGTTTTCTCGTGTATTTATCTTTGGTCATTAAATTTTAGTTTGTATAAACTGCTTTTTTTGTTTCTATTTTGTATTTTGGTAAAGAGAAATAAGATGGCAATGCATCATTCATTTTATGTGCGAGATTTAATTCTAATTTTCTTTATTCCTTTCCGGCTTTGATGGATATCTTTCTTTCTATTAAATCTCAGTTTACTCATTGAAAATAAACAAATTCAACAAGGACTCGGGAGTAAAACTAATACATCAGGCAGAAAGTAGTCTAATTTTAAATATTTATGTATCATTAGAAATAATAAAACCATTCAAATCTTATCCATGTTTTCCAGACCCTCCAATGCAGACGAGACTACGTCCACCACACGATGGCCTTGGTGGATCGTGGAATGTGAAGTTCGGAAACCAAACTGGTGATCTGAAATGATGTGATAGGATTCTAGGATAGGATGTAGGCGTTTCAGAATGTGTTTTTTTCAGGATTTTGCCCATAATGGGTAAGAGTGCTATTGGACGATATGAGGATGGGAGTTCAGGTGGCTTTTTTGGCTTAGCTATCATCTTAACGATGGATAGTTTCCAAGGATCGGGGTTAAAGTAAAACTAAAAACTTAAATTTGTTCTTACACTTTATATTTCTGCCAACGGCGAGAGACTAGATTTACTATAATTTGTTGAACAAATTTTTGGTCACAGTGGTAATTGTTAAAACATTAAAACTTGGCAAGCGTTAAAACTCATTTATAAATTATGAATGTTGTAATATAGCATTTTGACACACTCTAGCTCTGTTGGTGTAACTCGGATCAAAAATTTGTCGACCGTTTCCTTATCATATATTTGATGCAAAATATTTTTTGTTACATAGCATTCGACGCTAGGACTTACCGTTCAAGAGCGATATTGGTTTAAATAAAAAAAGTCACAGTTTGCACACTCAAAAACGTAACATTTTGGCAAGCTCTGTTGGTGTTCTTCGGTTGAAAAATTTGAAGACAGTTCCCCATATCAGAAATTTAATGAAGAATATTTTATTTTCGTAATTTTATATATATTTATGTAGTATAATATTTTATAATTTCATGTTTACAGCTTCTAATTAAAACAACCAATATGGAAAAATGGAATTTCCTTATTATTTTATTTCCATTTATTTTTTTATTTACTAAATATATCACAATAATAACATTTTATTTCTGAGAATTACTTAGATAATAACACAGACTAAAACCTCTTTATCATATTACTTTGTTTTTTATTCCTTGTTTTTAACATAATGTACTGAAAATGTTCCATTTCGTTATTCAATGCTTTATATAAAATTTCTAGCAAATAAAAATACAGATTTATGGCATTTCCTATATGTTTCAGGTGACAAGATGGCTGCTATCTCCCGTCGGAAGTCCTCTTCCTCCGGACCGATCATATCCGCTGCTGTTTGGTACATCGCACTTCCTGTCCTCCTGCACAGGGTGGCAGCATAAACTGCTCCGGTCAGCTCCACCTACTCTCAACCCCCCCAAATTATATCAGAGCAAGAAGAGCGAGATGAAAGCTGTGTCCTTCCCCGAACAACTTCAAGACAAGTGCAGCTGAGTAACGCTGCGATGGGAAGAACACGGGTTGATGTACATATGAGGATTATAGAATTTATTCGTATATATATGATTAAAGTTTATACAGTGTAAAGTAAATCACAAAAAAAAATTGTAAAAAAGAAAAGTAAAAACAAAAAAAATATAATAGAATAACTATTGTATCTGTGTAACAGGTGAAGAATGTAAAGTGGCTGAAAACAGTTATGAAGTGACTGAAGTAAGATATAGAGATAATTTTCGTACTTGATATAAAAACCTCTATAAAATTTATATTTTCATTAAGAGCTTAAAGAATTGATCAGAGAACACTATTGTACATACATTATCTGGGTATGATTGATTACTCAACTTAATATATAAACAGTGCAGTACTGAGGAATCTAACTCTTCCGTTTGTTTTGTTGTGCCGTTGTTGAACTATAATCGCAACGATTTCAGAACATAAATATTTATATTAAATTAGGTATTTTAAAAATGTTGCATGAACACAATTCAAATAGTTTATTTAAACTGGAGGTTAATATCATTGTATAAATACATATAAGATAAATTCATGAAACACGATCCTTTTTTTCTGTTGAAATTAATTATTCAACATTTACTAAATGCAATTTAATATTTTTTTTCAGAAATTAAGTAATAAAAAATCTGCATACCTAAATATGAAATGTCTGAATTGGGTATTATTCGTAATTTATATGTACATCGCTGATTTTAATTTTAATTTTTTATGTGATTCATCAAGTAAAACATCTTAAAAATATTTAGTAATCAATTATATTAAAAAGATATAATTTATAGGACAAAGGATGGTCGACGCTGATGAACTTTATTACATTTTATCATCGAGTTTAGACAATTATATTACAGTATCAATAATGGGAACATGATATTTTACATTATTTGGATATTATAATATTTTGAGAAATCATAAAGATAATTATTGGTTGAAAGAAGGAAATTTGACATATCCCCATGTATATGTTTGTTAATTATATAACAATGTGTGAATCCTAAAACAGTTCTCATCATTACAATCAATCATTTTGCTTATTATAGATTCACAGATCATGTTACCTCTTATGTCTAAGCGTGTTTCATGTTTCAACAGTTCGTACATCGAATATTAATACATTTACCTCATGTTGATTTATTGATCATTTGTTTTTGCCATTCATTGTTAAAATATTTGTGTTAAAACGGACGCTGGGAGGCACATTGGTTAAACCATTAATGCGATAAATAATATATCATTATACATTTTTGATGTTTTAACTGTTTTCTATAAATTATAAATTTTTATTAATGTAGAAAAAGCAAACTTATTTTGCTGATTTAAATAGAAATGTGGATATTTGATTGTATATAAATATGGAATTTATGATAGTAAATTTATTTAAAATTATTAAAATTTAGTGAAGATGTAGGTAGTTGGGGTGTGCAGTAATAGAAGCAAAATTATGGTATAAATTTTGATTTATTGTGCCGATGTTTCGGCCTAAAGGATAAGCCTTTATCATGACTAGAATAAATGAAAGCTTAAAAAACATTATATTTTAAAAACAATAAAAAATTAAAAAAAAAAAAAAAAAAAAAAAAAACTTTAAAGACAATAAAAACAAAATATTTAATTTTTTCTCCATTTTTTTTTTTTATGCTGTTTTCTTTTTTTGTATTTTTAAAAATTCACTCCCTTTTTTTGTCATATCTTTTTGTTCGTTTTTTATGCAGCCCTGATAAAGGAATACTTGGTGTAGGCCGAAACGTCGGCACATTAAATTAATATTTAAATTCTAATTTCCATGGCTGCACTCCCCAGCTACCCACCAATTTATTAGTGCTTCAGTTAATAAATACCTCATCAATACGATTAAAATTTAGTTCTCTCATGTTTACATATGCTTAACCCCTTTCTTGGCATTCCATCCCTTGAGATACCATCCCAAATGTTTTTAAATAAATGTCTTTGATTTGATCTCTTTTAAAGGAATTTCACTAGGAAATATTGGGTTTTTTTTTGTTTTTTTAGTTTGACTTTTTTCTTTTAAAAATTATCTTACCAAGAAAAGGGTTAAATTAATTTAAAATACTTATATATTATAAAATGTTATTTGATGTAATCTACCATCGCATGGTATATTGCACTATCGAATCAGTGATAAGGTAGACATTATTTGCGGGTGCGAACCGGAATTAAGAGTTAAGAGAGGAAGTTAGCGGCGCTCAGGGCAGTTCGATCACAGTATTATTGGCTTCAGGCGATTAATCTATGAAGCGATTATATCTGTAGAGGCAAACTACCTGCAAGTTAATCAGTTGTAACAGTCTCGAACTGTCTGCCAAAACTTACCGCTGGATTCCGTTTGCCATGGTTCGGTTTAGACACTTATATTTCGGGTATTCCAAATGTTCCAGGAACAGTCAAATAATAAAAAGATTGAAAAAACGTTTCGCCATAAGATAGATTTTTTACTTCTGAAAAACATTAAACTTAGTTACAAAAATTTTTATCAATGTTATTCCAAGATTTATCTTTTCCATAAATAATAAATTTATCGTTTTACGTTTATTATTTACGTTTTCTTAATTTTTTTCTTATTTGACTTTGGAAGTATATTTAAACGTAATAGAAAATATAATGTATATCGTCGGATGAGATGGGATTCCTCGTAAGCGCCAGAGTCTTGAACGTTCATCTACGATGTATCACATATTAGCCGACGTTATTAATATAATTTATAGTTATAATGTTTCAGTTTTAATACAATTTTTTATTATTCGTTATCTATATTTTAGAAGCTTGAAAATGTGGTATAACCCTAGAAACCACCCAAGAAGAAAGATAATTTTGCTGATATATTTTTTTTTTTTTTTTTAATATCAGTACGCTTGGAATATATGTATTTATTTATATAGCACTGCCTAATTAAAAAACTATATAATTAAAATTTTAATTATCTTGTCGCGTTTATTTATAAGAACTAAATTACTATATTACCAAGAAGTTTTAATTAATTATGTATGTTAGATGATAGATATGGACTGACTAGTCGGTTGCTTTTGTTGTTTTATTTTTTATTTTAGATTCGTCTGTTATCTATTCTAGGAATGGGAATTTTTAAATTACAGTTTTGGTTTTGTGCCATTATTCTAAATTTAAATGTAATATAAAGGTTGGAACAAGAAAATGAAACTGTTTTTTTAGCAATTCACATACTCGTTTATTTACAATTACATGTATGATATTTTTGTGTTATATATATTATTACTTATAGAAGATAACTTTTTCGTCATGATTGAATTCTATATTTCCCAATTAACTATCTAAGCTGAGTAAAGTTAATCATTAAATTATATTATATTATATTATTTAATTATAAAAACACTCCGTTCGCAAAAAACAAAAGAAAAAAATATAAGATAGATAAAATACATGTAGCTTATACGTACAAACGGCTGTAAAGCTATAAACGAAGCGCCTTGAACATTGCCGATTCCACCCAAAACCCTACGGAAGCTATGATCGGCTAGAACGTTCTAGAATACTTATTATTTTAGAATTCCTAATTTTTATAATCAGTATCCATTGTTTATTGTATAACATATTAATAATAATTTATTTACGCAATATTTCTATTGCATCAGCGTTTTCGTCAAACCCTATCTCATCCAACACTGCTCTGACCAGATCCACTAGTTATGCGTAGTCCTATGCGTATTTTTCATATATAAGCCATTTACTAATACTCAATTTATGGTAAAAATATATGATTCCATTAATTTTTTTATCTCTTCTCAATGCTATAAGTGTTTAGTAAATATCAACCCTATATCTTTGTGCTGCTCTGTTTACATCCCTAATAGATTCTTACCAGCTGAGTGGTTATTATGTATTCCTGGACATCCCGGCAACTAATTGTGTTTGCCCCACCTGACACCGTGGACAACCTAGAACAAACTCGTTAACAGGCTTTGGAAATCGCTGACGGTGGGGCCATATCGATTCTGGTGACAGCTGTTCGGCGTTGAAGACTACGTGCCTCTAACTCTCGAGTAGTTCCGTGGATCATCAGCCCCCTTGACACGTAATTGGGGTAATGCTGCCGAAGGATAATAAGCTCTCAAGTTATTATTTTAAATTTAATTTTAATTTTTATGATGATATCATATAAAACTATTTTCAGAAAATGGTATTATACTGTAGATAGTATTAAATGTGTACTGTATGATATAACAGTTAAGGAATAGGGTCATGGATGCAATCAGGTTTATAAAATACACATCCATGTTTAAAAAAAATATCATATATTTCATAAAGCTGCTTTAGATCATTCGTATTCCGATCCTCATCTCTATGGAACTCCATCCCTTTCACCGTTCGTCATTCGAATACCCTATCTAAAATGTTAATGTTTTCACACAAAACGTTAATATATTTCTGTTATTTGTATTAATATCTTCTGTTCAGTTTTCATTTTATTATTATTATGAAGCGAATTATTTGTTCTTTTATTTTAAATAATATCATTTCATATTCATTTTAAGGATCAGAAGACCCCTGTCAGTACATTATTTTTTATTCTTAAGGGACTTAAGGTCCCAGAATAATTAAAATACTTTATTTTTTTATTATTTATCAGGTCTGAAAAAATAACTAAAATGTGTGACCAAAATGATACAATAATTGACAAACAAAGTAAATTAGTTTACATAATGATATCGGAAGTATTGATCACATAATTAATTGAAAAATTCAAAATCTAGTTATATGATACAAGTTTTAATAAATAATTTTATAGATGTGAAAAGGTACAGAAAGGTTTGTTTTTTTTTATAAAAATAAAAAATAATGTATGTAAAGGAAAAGGGTAAGATAGAAAGGTAAGAAAGAAAATCAAGTTGGCATAATAATATTTCATATTACTCAACCTCTCCATTCGTTTATTATTTTGCCAACTTGATTTTCTTTCTTACCCTTCTTCTGTTCATATACTTTTTTATATTTATTTAAAAAATCTTTATATAGGTACCATTTAATATTTTTAAAAAAATCAGTTATTAAAAATAGTATCATTCAATTAGTTCATGCAGTCAAAAACTGTATCATTCGACCAATAATTGAAATACAAATTGCATCATGGAGACTCGATGGCCGAACAAGTTGGGGAGAGGGTCTCAGCGCCCTAGGTCTATGGCGCTACTAAAGGTCGTGGGTTCGAATCCCACCATTGAAGAATAGTTAACCTGTAAGATAGCCCGTCCTTCCTCTCCTAATTGGAGTACAGAAGGACGTTTAGCCCAAATAAATAAATAAATAAATAATTAACAAATTGCATCATGAAACTAGATCTACCAACTAAATCCAACTGCAAGACAGGTTGGAATGTCGGGACACCTTATATAATTATTTTTTTAAAAACTTCGATGTGCTGTTTATAAACCTGACTGCATACCTGATCACATTCTTCAACCAAAACTTTTTTTATCAATTCATTTTCAACATCCTTTGAAGAAATATTATACACGCTCCCCCTTATTTTTACCTATCGTATAAATCTCTTCTCCAATCACTATAAATTAGATTATATGTAAATTAACTATACATTGGGTTGATATGTAAAGCGTCTTACTTGAAACCTCAGGAGCTTAGGGGCCTGTTCAGAAAATGCTTTCCATCGCGAACGTTTAATTTTAACGAGGTTCAAAGTCAGTTCCAAATTACATTCCAGGTCGAAATTAGGTTTCATTGAGGGGCGTCGAATCTGGGTCCTCTACGGAGCAGCTTCAAGCCAATATCTCAGCCTTACCTTAACTCTGGAACGTTTTTATACCTAAATTTTATAATTTTTAGTTCAGTTCTAAATTTTAGTAACAGATAACTTAATTTTCTATTTTACTATAATAGCGCATTACATCAATCTTTAAGATATACTTGATAATAAATGAACAATGTAATCTGAACGAAATATACGTATATTATTTACGCTTATATCATAAATGATTATGTTCTTTACATTTCAATTTTTTCTCATCAATTAATTCTGCAAATATTTTTAGTATTTAAAATATCTTAAATATAATAATATATCTAAATAATATAGTAAAATAATAAAAATAATTAAATTCAAAGTGAAGTACTATCTCAAACAGTAAAAAATGAAGGTAGCTCAGTGGGTATGACACAAGGGTATTGAGCTCCCTGTCTAATTTATTTGTTTCAATACCGAAATCTCGGTTTAAAAAACAATTCCTACTACAAAATGATAATCTATATGTGGGCTACAGAACCGAACCAATTTTATTATACAAACATACATTATAAGTTACTAATGCAATAAAAAAAATCTATAATAAATTACAATAATATTCATGATGGTGATTGTATTGTTGACTGTGAGTTGTCATTTAAGTGATGAAATGGTCAGGGGTGCAGTCAGGATAAATAAACACGTCAAGTTTTTTAATAAAAAACTTTATATTTTGGCGTACAGACTGCCTTGCAGGTCTTCATCAGGGCTGAAATAACAAAAATTGGATGTGACCAAGATGATACAAACATTTAAAAAAATAAATAATAAAAATAATTTAAAAATGAAAAATAAAAAATAAAAAATAATAATACAAAGTAAATTAGTCAACGAAAGAATTAATAGACGAAAAACTTTATATTTTGGCGTGCTATTAATTATTTGGTTGACTAATTTACTTTGTATTATTATTTATCTTTTTTCTTTTTCATTTTTAAATTATTTTTATGATTTATTTTTTTTTTAATGTTTGTATCATCTTAGCCCTGATGAAGACCTGCAAGGCAGGTCGAAACGTCTGCACGCCAAAATATAAAGATTTTCATTTAAAAACTTGAAGTGTTTATTTATCCTGACTGCATCCCTGACCATTTCATCACTTAAATTACAATAATAAATTCATAAATAAATTCATTTTACAAATTCTTATTTAAAAGAAAAATATTCCATATATACTAGGTTGCATTTATTACTTAAGGAATTACTAATGTTCTAAAACTTTTTCTGTTTTGGGGTAAGAAGAATATCTGTTTTGCTAGATGTATTTTTATTTTATTTGTATATAGTAGTCAATTTTAATCAAATAGCTAACAAAAAAAAAAAATCATTCAGAAGAAAAGTCAACGTATACTAATTACTTAATTAGATATCATAAAACTATCTTTGTCAGCGGTTATCCATCGGTACCTAGGAATCGATGTTTGGAATAAAAACATCGCTAATACAAAGTTTAGGAAAATTTTCAAACTTACTCAATAAAAATTAATGCACATCGCTTTCCACAAATATATTCCTCCTTATTTCCATAAATAACAATGAAAATTATCCTTAAAAAATTATTTATCTATATGTTTAAAAGCTGACAGATATCATTCCTCAAACAATTGAGATTAAAGGATTAACCCCTGGCAGTGAGATGGAGGATAAGGGCGCGGCTCCCTCGGGTACCCTAGGGCTGGAGGCTGTAGGGCCTGGATATACAGCCTCACCGCAGCCTGGATATATGAACCCTAGGACAGATAAGCCCTATTTTATTCCCCCCTTCACTAAATTCTCTTCCCACTGATCGCTCCTTCTATTCTTCCTTTTTAACATTTTATCTTCTGAGAATTATATCTCTTTTGTCCAGATTAGAATTATATTTTTATAAAAAGAAAATTGATAAAAACATCCATTTTAATTTGTATTTAATTGTAATGTAAAAATAGGGCTGTATGAAGTGTAACTATTTTGATGTTTTAGAAAGTTAAAAGATAGATACCAAGGTCCACTAAAAATGGAATAAGAGTAATTTCTGAAGTACATTTTATAAAACTTTATCAATGAATCTCGAGGTTATATTTCGGATTGTCTGAAGATTTATAAATACTTCGGATTTTACCTCCAACTTCCAGGATTAAAGTGTAGATTTAATATTTTTAATGTTTATCCGCCACATTTACACCTGTTAAGTAAGGAAGTGTTTAGCCAAGTACTTAGATAATTTTGAAACGTGTAATCAATCAGCCATTAAGTATTTAGTACAGTTATGTATTCACATAACCGAACAAGTGTTTAGTAGCAAGTAGGATAGAACGATTTATATTTTATTTTATATTCTTGAAGATTCTTCAGACATTCGCCAAGCAGACAATATTCATTTTTATCTTCTCCTTTTAATTTTCTAGCACCAAGTTCATTTCTACTACTTATTCGTTTTTTCTCCAATATTCTTTTGTCTACTTTCGTTTCTTTCTCCTCTTCTAAAATTTTGATGACAGAATATATAAACATAACACCTTGGTTATCCATCATGAACTGCTAGGAAGTAAGCAAACAAACTAAACCTTTGCAGCGTATGAACACTAGACAACTAAATACTTAACTAAACACTTAACAACGTTTAAGCAATATCATTACTAAAGCATGAGTTAACACTTTACTAAATACTTGCTCACTAAACAGGTGTAAATAGGGTATTAGAACCTGAGAAAGAGTGGCCAAAGATATCCTTACCGTTATACAAATACCGTTAGATTCCGGCAGAACTAGTGTCCTTCAGTGGCTTTAGCCAAATTTTCCAATATGGATTCGTAGTAATTCTTTAATTCAAACCAGGAAAACATTTTTTGTTTTGTTTTTTAATCATTTAAATGCTTTCCAAATAAATAAAATTATTTTGTCGGGGAGTGGTCCAAGACCACTTTAATTCGGCCATTAAAAATCCTCAAATCTGAAACTAGTATACTTTATTGGCTTTATTATATTAACCTCAAAGTTCTTACTTTGAAATCAGATGAAATTTTAAACATAAATATATTTTGTGCTTAAGTAAAATTTTAAAGAAAAATGAGGTATACTATAATAAATTTTACATTGTAAATAATTTTATTTATTAGACCAAATAATAAAAATAGATGAACACAAAACATAGAATGACGTGACAAAGAAGTATAAATAAAATAAAGAACATTGAGTAATCTATCAGTACTTCTATAAAGAAAAAATAAATAAATTATACTAAAAATGATGACAATAGCTTAAAAGTAATGAAATAAACCATTTCGAAATTTAATCATGATAAAATATTTGAAAACTAATATCCTGGAATCGATCACCTATTTAAATTTTTCAATTGGTATTTCAATGAACTAAATCTTTAATTGTCTAAAAGACGAACTGAAAAATTTAATCATGATGAAATTAGGTGATAGATTCCAGGAATTTAATTATCAAATATTTAATCATTCTGAGTAAAATTCCGAATCTAGCGCACTTCTAAATGCAAATTCGGTTGCATGAAACCTCATCTCTTCTTCTTAACATGCAACACTTGAATTGAAAGCCATTAGAGGTTGAGCCAGGGCTCAATAAATAAATGCTCAGATCTCAAATCAGAATCAATCTTTAAAAATAACGTGTTATAAAACACGTGTACGAAAAATGCATTTTTTATTTCGTTTAACATTAATATAATTTAATTAAAAAGCTGTTTTTTGATGACTGGATGATCTTATAAAGCATCAAGTTGAGAGGGATCAGTAAAAGCAATGTTGAAATTAACAAAACATAATTTTCTTTTCAAATATAGAAATACATTTTTGTTTATAAAAAATATGTTTTATTAATTTCAACATGGCTTATTTCTTGACTGACCGCCCTCAAAAATTTACTTTAAATATAATATTTATCTTTATTAATGGTCTGGATAACAGTTATCAATTTCTTTTAATTTTTTATATGAATACTTTTTCAAACCTAAAAATCTACTACTAACTAAGTATGGTTCTAATACTTAAATTTAGTAAATTAAAAATTATGGATGTTTATGTAAAGTACATATAATTTTTTATTTTAATTCAAAAGCCACTTATTATTTTTTAAGTTTCGTTTTGTTTTGTATATGATTTTATATTGAGGGGTTGTGTTCTGTAAAGGGTTTTAATATTCTCTTGAAGGAATTACAATTTATGGTGAGCTAACTTTATTTTATATCCTCGTAAATATTTTAAAATTTTATTTTATTTTATTTTTTTTTTTTTTTGGACAACGTTTCATCTGAATAATTAAGGCTGGTTATATTAATTGTCTGTCAAAACCAATAAAAAATAAAATAAATAAAGCAATAAAGAAAAAAAAATGTGATTCCAAGTTCACCAGAATTATAAAACCAAATACAAAGCGACCAGAATTATAAATTTTATTCTGTCCTTTTGATGGCGAAAGGAAACGTAATTAAACTCGGTCGGAAAAGCTGATTGATGTGGACTCTCTAATATTCCCATAATCGGTAAAATCTCTCCCTCAATCTGACAGTGCCTGTGTTATCGAGTTAAAATGCCATAATTGTTTTATTCTTAAATTTTTCACCGAGAAAGAAAAACCGAGTCAGCTTATCTGAGGTTTTCGTAAATTTATGTTCCGATAATGGAAGGTCTATCGATTCTATTAATGGCTTAAAAAACGGCGAGACATTAGCTGATAGTACTTATCTCAGACGGGCGACAGTAATGGCGGACTCCACCAATGAAGAGTGCAAATTAAAATAGATATTTGCGAAAATTCTCTGGCAGTGTAGATAGACAGTTAAGGTGATTTATAAACGTTATAATAATACTGTGTCATGAAAAAATTTATTCCAATTTTTTTAATCATAAAATCCTTCGAAGAAATAAAAAATTACTATTTACACACTATTTTCACACAAAAATCACAATTTAACCTTTTTATTTGTGGTATACTTTAATGTAATCTAGGTGTAATTTAACATTAAATCACTCACACAATTTAATTGAAGCAACCCTTATTTGTATAAAATTAACATCTGAATCTTAATATTTACTACCGTTGAAAAATAGTTAACTGTACTATTATTTAAAGGGGAGGAATAACCCTGTCAAAGAGTCAATTATACCAACTATTTTGTTATGCCAAATCAATGTAACGAATCCCTTAAGATCGAATGAAAAAACCGCTATTTTTCACATTCAATACTTAGCAGTGTAGGGACGATATATTCAACATTTTTTTTTTTTCAATATCAAATATTATTTATTTTTATTTTTTATTATATTGTATAGGAGGCACTGTAGCTCAGCGGGTAAGGCGCTTGACTTCGAAGCCCGAGTTCGAGTCCGACTGAAGACGGAAAATTGATTTTCTGTTATTTCAAAGGTCGGGAGACCCTCCTGCGGCACACCCTACCACGTTAAAGTGGGTGCCCTTAATTGGGGGAAAAACCTGAGGGTTGAGTATTCTGGCTAAATTTCCTCCTTTCACAACCGTTGGCTTAGGAACAGTACATCATTACCTAAATACTGAACCCAAAACCCTTCATGGGTATTTAATGGTAGTTTTTTTTTAAATTATATTTTATATCGGATATAGTTTGTTGTTTTGTTTCTTTAAACAATATTTATTCTTGTGATGACTACTTTTTTTTTCCTTCGATTTTTTTTTTAGTTTTTATTCTGTTACCTTGTCTCATTTCGAAAAAAATCATTTATTTAAAAATCTCTAGGCCAGATACAATGTTGTTTTCTGTTATTATTGGAGTTTGTTCCAGAATAAAGTTTTATTTTTATGCTATTTTATAATTTTACTATTGTTAATTAAATATTTTACTTAGTATAAAATTAAATATCCGATCTTTGTCTGAAGATATATACGGAAATAACTTAATTAAAACTAAAAAATACATAAAATTAAATAATACGATTGAACAAATAAATAATTATTAATTATTAGAATATTCTTTCTGGCGTTTAAATTGACGTGGCTTCTACTATAATACATATATTTAATACTAGGCTTATACAACACTAGGCTTTATTGCTTGCGTACACTTATAAGCAAATTGAGATCATTAACCAGCTCAAAGATTTAATAGTAAAAAATTGAAATAATAAAACTTTATTGAACGAGTGATATGACTTAAGCATATAGAAAAATATACAGAAACATATATAGAATATAATTTATATTTTCCATTTTCCGGAGCAGAGGATTTCCACCACCGCCTTTAGACCGTAATATCGAGATGAGGCAGTCCTAACCTAGCGTACCGGCCGGAACTCTCAAGAATATCTGCATTTTTAGTTTGCCTTAAACCTCTAGAGTTGAAGAGAAGTTGGAGGGTAGATTAGAATAAAAACTTTTATCCCCTAGGCCTTTATTATTTCCCGTGGGGGTTCCGCCTTATCCACCAGCCTTCTTACCCATTCTTCTAATACTTACAAACTCTTCGCAAACCCCAGGCTTAGGTAGGTCGATCCGTTTAAGGGTGTTTGCCAACGTCTTTATTTTTTATAATGGATTAATGTTCCAATCAGACAAAGAATCTGGGATCTTTTGTTCTTTGGGGAAAGAATGGATTTATTATAGATATAAGGCTGAAGAAAAAGTAGTGACAAGAGTCAGAAACTAATTGTATTCCCTTTGTGGGAGAAGTTCTTTGATGTGAGATTCGTAAACTTCTTACGGTTTACATTCTAGCAAAACTTTTGGAGTTGGGTAGTTCCAAGTAAATTCTTACTATCTACAAAAGTTTTTCTCGTTTTGATTTTATCAATCTGAACAAGAGACCGATACTGTAGCCAGAAATATAATACTTTGTACTTTTGGTAAGCACTGAAGCCGTTCTTTTAGTTTCTAAACTTACACAATTTTCATTCCCTTCAGTATTATCGATCAAATTTTTGTTTTAAACAACTTTAAACCTTTCTTTCTATTTGCAATGTGTTAATGGTCCTAATTGGTCAAACGTCTATTAATATGATAGATAGAACCTACAAAAACCTTGTAGTATGTTATTTACAAAATAATATTACTAATGAGGGTTCTTCTAACTATAGGTTACGAACAAAATGGATCAAATTTTAAAATTTAAATTTCGTTTTTAACAATTTGTTTTAGAAAAATTATTAATTAATGAACTTAAGAAAATTAACTTTTACACAACCGAACATATTTCAGCTGTATTATAATATAGTCAAAACGAACAGTTTTGATAATTAATGATTATTAGATTATTAAGGAGATTACACGGTATCCTCCCTTGATTATATTGAAATTAAGAAGAAAATGTATGAGATAAACAAAAACCTATAGCTAACTGTACAGATGGCTATAAATCTATAAACGAAGCGCCACTAATAATGCCGATGTGACACGAATTTCAATTGAATCATTGATCGTCCTTTTTTCCAGCCAACTAGTTGGCTAGTGACTGGTCAGCCAATGTCATAGTCGGCCCATCAAATATTAGACAATTATAGATGGCATTGGATTTTGCACTAGTTTGATCTGGGATTTACTAGTTATTAACCAATTACCAACCATTTCAAATTCATCATTAGATGAGGGTATGGGTTATTGTTAATAATTTTATAGGCTGAGCTGTTTGGATTACTAAAATACCCCAATCCCTCCTCTTGCCTGGGCCAATTTCGAATTTCATGGACCAGCACTTCGACAACCTACGTTTTTTTAATGTGAAATTGAGTATGGCAGTTTCCTCTCAATGCTATGGAATTTTTCTCTGAATTCTTTTATTATGAATTAACCAACCTAGAGGTCTTTGTCATCGTAACAGTGATGTAAACCTGTCAGTTTGTTTGTTATCTCATAAATCGTAAACTTTAAAGAAGAGATACCTAGTTATTTATAGGGGACATTTCCTTACTTAATTTTTTTTTTTCATCATTGCATTACTCCATCAACAATTTGGACTAACATCCAGCACTTTATCAGGTAACAATATTAAATAATAAGTGTTTTGTTTTTTAATTAAAATATTTTATGTAGAAATAAAGGAAGTTATTTCCATTTGGATTAACCCTGAATATAAACGGTAACTGCATACATAGGAGTATATGTATACATATTTGTAGTGATAATATATAATAATTGCTCAAGATATATTTATTGCATAATACATAAATATGTAATTATTTTGTTTTCATATTGTTACGGAATAAGGTTATAGAGGATTGATAGCATCCTAAATGAATTTCGATGATTCCTTATTACTGCACTTTACAACCTTCAATCTTAACCTGGCACAATACCTTATTAAATATGAATGTTTGTAACATTATAGAATATTATAACTGTGTACATAATATCATTAAATTGTTTTCTTAAAATAAAACCGTGGTCCCAAGACTGTTATGCCGATTTTTGAAATAACTTTTCCATCTCTATTTCATTGACGTTTATCAATAGAGATATGGAATACAGGCATAATAGTGATGGTACCCAGACATTTTATGTGATAGAGAATAAACTAACTGTTGAATATTTTAAAATATTTATGCTCATCGGTTGCCAATTCTATTTGTTATATAGTTTATATATATGTACTATACATTTTAAACAAGAACTATTAAAACTACCCTGTAAATATATATATTTATGTGTGATTATGGTGGCTTGAGCGTTCATGGGTGTGTGAACGAAATACTGCGTTTTGGACAAGTTCAGATTATACTGAAAGAATAAAATGCCAAAAAGTATAAAAAAAAAAAAAATAATAATAATATATTTAATAGACAAGGTAAAGTTCTCTCAAGCCAGAAAATGTTTTCTATATTCAAATTTTTTGTCCAATTCATCTCTCTTTCTCTCTAAATATATTATATATGTCCAAGTACACTTGTATGTTTTCGGGCTTGCTCCAGCATTGTATTTGTAAGTGAGGAAAGACTCTTTAAAAGCCCAAATTATATTATTCAGTATTGGTATTGTTTCTGTACTGATAAGATTTAGGTATACAGGGTTCCATTCTTGTGTACTGTTGGAAAATAAGTGTCATCTGTACGGTTCTCTTGCGTTCCTTTATAATCAAGATATTTTAAAAGAAAACGGCGTTACCAAATTTTCTAGGTGTAAGTCAGTAGTTACCAAATAGCTCATCAGAGCACGAATTGTATGTGTTTTTTTTTCAAAACTATTCAGAAGGTGTGTTATTGAACAATGTACATTTCGTTAGTCAAATAAACGGATTACCATTTAGTTTGCCTTTTTTTTCTCCCAACCTAATGATCAAATTGAAATGCTCATATGTTATTCTAGGTATATAGATTAGCATCAAGGACAGAAAGCAATCTCTGCAGGAAACCAAGTTCCAAGTATTATTATTTTCTATTTAGAGATAAATCACTACTTCCATATTAAAGTTATAATATCTAAACTACTTTTTCATCAAAAAATCCTCCTTTCATTGCCAGTGCCATTTTTACAAGTATTATACATATTATAAAGGATTAAACCTATAATTTATAATATTATAAAGCATTATGGACCTCGGTACTATTTTCCTGGAATACTCGGTGGTAAATGCATTTTCTACCAATAATATAATAATCATATTCATCTTTTGAATACCAGATCTCTTCCTTTTGATTTGTCTATACATTCTCATCGAACTGCCTCCTTTGAAAAATCCTTTATTAATTATACAGGCTTATTTTGGAATTCCTTACCCATTTCAAACCAAAATGATTCCCCTCTCACTTTCTTTAAACATTATTTATTCATCTACTACCTAAATTATTAATCTTCCGAAATTTAGTACTATAAGCATAATAATTTATTGTATATAAATTCGAATATTAGTTTTGACATGGTTGTCTTTTGGCTGGAGTGTATACTTTTTTGGTGTAATCTTTTTTTCACTCTCAAAAATGTAACATTTTTACATGTCCTAGCTCTGTTGGTGCTGTACAATTTGCAAATTCGCTCATGATTTCCAGATCAGAGCTTTAATGGAAAATATTTTTAGAGCATTTGTCGCTAGGATCTATCGTTTAGGTGTTATATTGATCTGAGTGAAAAAAGTCACTTTTGAAACCCATATTTTCTCTCAACTTTATGTATTTCGAATAATCATTAATGGTTAATTTAATTTAATTATTACTTTAAGGAATTTGAACCCTTAATTCTAAAATGTAATATGTTTAAAAGAATGAAAAAAATTGAGAACAATTTTGAAATGTAATCAAAAGTTAATTTGGACATGACACAAACACTGGTCCAACAAACAAACCTATTAGGAATGCATTAAAGTAGATTATAGATAGACATTGTTTTATTGTAAGAGAGAAATAGTGTTTTTTTTTTTTTAATATTACATTTCTACCTTATCTGTACTAACATATAAAAGGACTAGCCATTTTTCGCTTGTGATCACTAACCGCGAATACTACGGAACCAATCTGTACCAAATTTTAACTACACCATCCTAATAGTTTCAGGAAGTTTTAGCGATGACAAAATCTACCGATTATGAGAGGGGGTGAATGATAAGTGTATGATAAGTACATAACTAATAGCCTACAGAAGCATATATGTTCGAAGCAAGACAATTATACTATTTTATTGTGCTTGTATCTGATTCATTAGGGGTTTAAAATCATAATTTAAAAAAAATAAATTTATAAAACTATTTTATGTGGGGAGTCGATGGCCGTGTGAGTTGGGACGAGGGTCTCAGCGCGATCGGTACTAAAGGACGTGGGTTGGAATCCCATCTGTGCGGGTTAAAATATATTTCGTGGCGAACCCACCTTCCCACCCTGGCTAGAATAGGTTGGTAACCTGTAGGATAACCCGTCCTTCCTGCCATAGTTGGACGCTAAGCCCAAATATATATAATGTTTTATGTTTCATTTAGAAAAAATTATATTTATTAATATTAGCAAGTACAATAATAAAAAGAAACTTCATTTGAAAGAAATATAATATTTTTGAGTTAAAGTGAATTGAATGTGAGCAAATGTGCCCAAACTTTATAATTAATATTATTATTACTATAATTATTATCCTTCCTCTGCTTTAGGTAATTAGGTTTCCATTTAAAATGCGTTAGCTGGCATTATAGTGGTCTCCATGATACATATCTCCTAGCATATCATCATTTACGGATACATAATTATAATGTCAACCAACGGGTAATCAGTCAAATAAATCATTTCATTAACGAAATTAAAGGACTGTTCCGTAGGAAATTATCCGTGCGTGTAAATAGATGCATCCGGGGCAATTAGGATGATTGCTGGTTGAGGAGGCCAGTTCCAGACCATCGTCCCCTGCCCCGCTAAATAGTCTCTCTAAACAAGCCGCCATGTTTGCTATGTCGGGTGGGGCACCCTTTACATTTATTTTAGGTCGTATTTAATCGGCGGTATGGTCTATAATTTATATTTTAAAACATTAAGCTGCCTTATTTAAATTATATTAATATAACTAGCTTCTAATAGGGTGTATAAAATAAAGTTAATTTTTAGAAAAAAAACCGACTTCAAGATGAAACCTACACTTACAAACTCGAACATAAAAGTAAATAATAATATTTCAACGAAATCAACGAAATTATCGATACTTATATACCTATTCACAATTATTATCACTTTTTTTTGGAGTCGGTGCCAGTCAAGAAGGGTGTAATCCAGCCTTTGAAACGAACTCTCGAATAGCACAATACAGCGGTGTGATGGTGCTAAAATAGGGAGATCCTTAAAATTATCTAACAGTTTTATTTCGAATTCTGTTTATTTTGGTCGGCACTGACTCCAAAAATAACTGATCATGAATTGTGAATAGATATATAAGATTGTACTTTAATAATCTTTGTTTTGAAGTAATTAAAATATTATTTTTTACTTTTTAGTTCAAATATTTACAAACTTATGTTTAATCTTTAAGTCGGTTTATTTATTTTATTTTAGTCTAAAAATTGCCCTTTTTTTCAATTTTTACAGGTAAATGACTGTATTTTTGTTTATATGTGTCAATAATTTGTATTAATAATTTAGATTTAGTAACTATGGAGTAATATGTTTATAGTGAAAGGTTATACAACAGTGACGTTTTCTTATTTTTTTTTTTTTTTTTGTTAGGAAAACGCTGTGCTGGTTTTACTAAGTGTTTTATATAACCACTTCTGAAGTATGACCTACCGATAAAAAAAAAATCATCAAAATCGATTCATAATTGACGAATTATTCGCATAGCAAACACAAAAAAAAACAATCGAATTGAGAACATCCTCCGTTTTGAAGTCTGTTTATAAAAACGGCCTTTTTATCACGCTTTCATTAGCTTGACCAGCATGTACGTATGTAATTTTCACCAACTTCAAGCAATCTGATCGACATGAAAATTAGCACACGAGTCAAAGACCAATAAAAATACAATTATTTCACAACTTTGTTCTGATGTTCTCACTAGAATTATCAGAATAAAAAGGAAAGGGTGTAAATATAGCCACCCTCTTTTCCACCCTCTTTTGTTTTTGATTTAAAGTTACTTTCAATTGGAAAAATTCTAGATTTTTGTCTTTCATTAACAACTGTAACAATTTACATTTACATTTGTTGAGGTTCTTTCGTCTGACCCCTGCTCCCTGGCCGGTCTATTACTCCATGATAACTCAGGGACGTGTTCTTGAAAGTGTTTTGTCATGCGACTTGGTCAACTGACCCTTGTATGGTGAACAGATGACCTCCCAACTTTGCGTCCACGAGTTGGATGTGGTTCTCTTGTTTATGTTGAGAACATGAGACAAGTCGAATGGAGAAATTGCAATTGAAGTTTCCGGGGACATTTTCACCAAGAAAGGGTGCCCATATTTACACCAGTCACACCTATGAAAGATGGCCTCTATCACAGGTAACCTAAATCGTTCGGGACTAAAGGTGTGCTTCAAGAAGTAGCTACAGATCTCGGCTTTCCAAATATCACAGTGAAATTATTTTTAACTAAACATAACAACACGAAAAGAAAACGATTTCAAATAATTCTCAAAAGTTTGCTGTCCAGAATAAACACCAATTGGCACAATAACTCACGCTGCATCCACACTACTTGAAAGAATGATTCCAACTGCTCCTTTCTATCTTATTTTAGCAAATGGCTCCATCGACAGTCCTTGTAGCCAGTCTTCAGTACCTAACATAACACTTGGCAGGAGTGACCATATGTACACCTGTTCCTGTTTTCACACCTTTTCCTCTAAATATAGAAACGTGATTATCAAGAATTGACATACAAAAACAATAGGATACTTTAAAAATAGTACTTCTCTGGTAGTGGGTGATATCTGATTGGAGAATCCAAAATTAGAGAAACGTGTCATTGGATAGGTCAATAAACGTTTTATTGATGTAATTTTGAAAACAAATATGTTTTCCCTCTTTTAAAAAAAGTTGTAATTGAATGTTTTTTTAGCACGAGGGTTCAGGATCCTTTTTTTTCCTTGTGTAACATAACTCCAATTATGTTTAAAATGTCACTGAAGTATGTATTTAAATTACAAATGATTCAGAAATTAGTTAATATAGTGATTATTCCGAAAATAGGGGTAATCAGTCATTTTTATTATCTACAATAATGTGGTTTTTAAGAACAAGATTTCCAATATCAAATAGACCATTTCGTGAAAAAGCTTGCTAAGGTGAAAAATACACATATGTAATGGGCAACTATGGACAATGTTCTATATATTTTTTAATTCCCTAGACAAACAATCCTCGTGTTTGAATAGGCAGTAACTGGCCTAAACAAACTTTACCTTGCTTTAAATTCAAGATGTGCTTACTCTACTTTAAATTACTGTCGCATCGGAGAATTTTAGTTGCCCATTTGTCGAAAAAACGTTTCCCAAAACCAAAGTTTATTTCGCAGCAAATCTTGTAAAACTTTTATAGCATTATGTTCTTATATTCTTATTATCGGCTGCATATTCAACATCTTAAACATCTTCACAGTAGGTTCCCAATGAAGGATATGGATGTAATATTAATCGTAATGCCATTATTAAATCACTTTTTCTTTTTTACTTTATATTTACCCATTTTTATTCCTTGGTTTATTGTCAGTTGGAAAATGTTATTATTTGGATTATAACCACATAGCGTCATCCTTTCACATACATCTTATACTTTTCTAACACCTTGTATACATGACCAGTATCCTAAAATGTCTGTCACATAAAGTCTCAATCCCTACCTGCCTACTAATAAATTTCCGCAATATTTCACTCAAGATATTTACCACATTATCGCACTCTCTGCAGTTGGTAGTTTCAACATTGATCAAGTGTTTCATATTTTTGTATATAAAGAGATATTAGGCGGGAGCGTGGATGGAGCAGTGGTTCGAATTCGTTACCTTAATTTATTTCAAAACTTAAATAGGAACACAATTATTTCAAATGTTTAAAATTTAAATGTAGTTAAATCAGAATTAAACAGTATAATAATAGTTGTTAAAAAGTAGGTACATAACAGGAATTAGGTACATATATCTAGTCAGATATCAATATTATGAGGTCGATGATAAAATTTCCACATATCGCCATCAAAGGATTGTAGAAAAATAAACTTCCCCAAAAATTTTCCACTTAATATATTCCTTGTGGGTGAGAAAATGCTCTGTTGGCACTGGAGTGAAAATAGTACCAACTTATTACTTAGCCAACCTACCTGAAATTACTAAGGTTGCATTAAAACGATTAAACATTAAAAATATTCCCTTATTTAAACCAATTTAGAAGGTTTTTTTACTTTATTACTTTTTTAATTTATACAGTTGTATGTTGTATTTATATATATATATATATGTTGTATTATATATATATATATAAACAAAACGATATATCGCAAGGTACGTATCAATATATCGAAGGAAAAAATATCGATATTTCGATATATCGTGTACATCCACATATATATTTAATAAAAATTTAAATTAAATTCATCACTAAAAAACACAATTATCTTCGAAAGAAATTTAATACTTTAAAAACTATAGGAATGTCCATTTTTTACATCAAAACTCAATAGTTATGGTAATCCTGATGTTTCAGCACCCCTCGGAGATATATAGAATCAGTGTACAAATTCTTAAAATTAAATAATTTTATTGCAGAAATATGATATGAAATACTTATTAGTACATATATCGTAATAAACAAATATAAATAAAAAATTATGGTTTCAAAAAACTAAAAAAAAAAAAAATAACACGCTTTAATAGCAAACCAATTTAAAACCAAAACAATTTCGTGAATCTATGTTATAGCAATTGAAAGTCAGACAATCAATTACGATTAGTTAATTGGTAATAAAATTAAAGTAAAAATTAAGTTAGTAACAAAATAATTCAATTGATAGTAAAGAAGCGGGGGGAGCAACAAACTTTGGTTACAGAGGGACTTATGGACCGACACCATTGAGGTTTTATTATTATTATTATTATTTAATAAAAATTTATTAAAATATATATAATATATTTTCATAATAACTCTAATTTTAAAAACAGTCACCAATAAAATGTTTAATATCAAGCACCCCACGCTTTTTTTTTACTATAAATTGAATTATTTTGCTAATAACTTAAGTTATACATTAATTTTATTCCAAATTAACTAACCATATTTGATTGTTTGGGTTTCTATTGCTATAACATAGATTCACGAAATTGTTTTGGTCCTAAATTGGTTTGCTATTAAAGCGTGTTCTTTTTTAGTTTTTTGAAACTATAATTTATTTCCTTAATTTTAGTCCCCAAACATTATCGGTATTATCTATAATCAAGTTCGATATAAAGTTATATAATATGGATACATAAAATTCGACCAATTAAATTCTTCTATTTAAATTGCCGGAGCGACCTCAAACATTACCATTGAAATTCTTCAATTATCTTTCATTAGTAAGATTTGTTTATCGGAACAGAAGAAGAGAATTCAATGACGTTCCGTGATTGGTATACAGTTAACCTACAACCTAAATAAATATTTTCTTATATTCTAATCATTTTAGTGAGGACATTGGAACAATGTTGTGGAGTGATTAAACATATTTAAATGGGACCTTCCCTCCCCTCCCCTCCTCCGAAAACTATAGATCTGAGCAACAAAATGAACAGAACCAAATTTGTTTTGCTTTAAAAATGTATAGAACATAATGTGCTAAAAGTAACGGTTTTCAAGTTATTTGATCACACAGCTAAGAAAATACGATTTTCAACCCTTTCTCTCTCTCCCCTGCCCAAACTCAACGTTATTTCGAGGAAGATTTTACTGCATTTAAAGCTATGCGCAGTGAACAATTTCCAACAGTCAACTAATTTCCCTGTTCTATTTGTGGTTTGTTTGCAATTTTAACACAGTTTATCCAAAATCAACCAACAATTTTTTTAGTTTTATTGACATATCCCAAAGTAGGAATGGACTAAAAAATTACTTAAAAAATTATATCTCGCACAAAATCTAATTATCTACAACTATTAGTATTGGATTGATTGGATTAGCCATATTTGTGTAATAGACTCTTAAACTTTAGCGCTCTCACTCAGCCTCCACTGGTGTTATCCTATACTAGTGACGCAGCTGAGAGAGAAGTGCTGGAATCTCTTGGGGCCTGACTTGTTCCTCCATAAGTGGAGGTACAAGGCAGGTCGGGGGGATCCCTCAGATGTGTATATATTGTAAATAAAGTATGAATGTATTTTTAAGATTTAATTTAATTTTAATTTTTAAATTTTTTTTCCCTTTTTTTTATTATTATTATTTTTTTTTTATTATTATTTTTTTAAATTTATTTATTTTTTTATTTTCATTTTTATTTCACTTTATGTATTGTATAGTTTAAGGTACTTTGTTTTTATTTTTTTTTTTTTTTTTTTTTTTTTTTTTTTTTTTTTTTTTTTTTTTTTTTTTTTTTTTTTTTTTTTTTTTTTTTTTTTTTTTTTTTTTTTTTTTTTTTTTTGTAGTACATATTGTGTGATTCTGTACTTATTTTTATTTATTATTAAATTTTATTTATTGTTCACTTTCTTTGTTTTTATTTCATATTGTACATATTGTGTGAATGGATCCATTGAACCATCCATATTACTTATTGCCCACATTGAGGCAGATTGTAATACTTTCCTTAAATAAAAAAAAAATAAATAAATAAAAAAATAAAAAAAATCGATTGTGACAATGAAATCAAATTCTGCTGAAGGGATGACTTTGGACGCACAATTTCATACACTTTAATTTTGTCTATGACACATCTGACGATTAAAAGCATTTTTGCATATGTTTATATTTTAATAAATCTGAAAAAAAGTTAGGGGTTTTTTGCCCCTAAAGATTTTCCCCATATCAAATGTAGTTACATTTTTGAAATTTTATTCTCAGGGCCCGTTTAGAACATACAAAAACATAAAACCTACTACTCCACTTTTCGTAAGGCACACCCCCTTTTTAGGGGTAATTGCAGTTGGCTATGTAAGAACTTTAGAACAAAGTTGTGCAATTATTGTATTGTCATCGGTCCTTGACACGTGCGCAAATTTTTGAAGTTAATCAGATTGCTGGAAATCGGTGAAAATTAAGATTCCGTTACATACAGGTCAAGTTAATAAAAGCGTATTATAATAAATAGAAACTAATGTCAAATGATGGTATAAAAATAAAAATGGACCATTGGTGTTGACGATCAAAGCAGCCAATAAACAAAAAGAAACAAGCTTTGAATAGACTGTCAATAAACATTGATGAGAAATGGTTCAAACATGCACCGTACTGACTATGACTGGAGAAACGGCAAACCAGATCCTGAGACGGAGTCAGGAGTACATCATAAATTTAAATTTATGTAAATTGTTTGATGTTTCTATGTAGTGCAATCGATACCTTCATAATAGTCTCCTTCATGATTTAATTATTTTTCCACGGAGGTGTTCCTCAATTCGGACCACTCCAACACCAATGTTTGCCTACTCTCATTTAGCATCTGACAAATGAGCTAAGTACCAAAACTGAATTTCCTCCTAAAGCAAGGAGACCTCTAAAGTAATGAATGAATTTTAATCAATTAAACAGAGAGAACCAAGTCCATTGTTAGA
This sequence comes from Euschistus heros, assembly GCA_003667255.2. Classification (NCBI taxonomy): domain Eukaryota; kingdom Metazoa; phylum Arthropoda; class Insecta; order Hemiptera; family Pentatomidae; genus Euschistus; species Euschistus heros. Next base: position 575,916 of record RCWM02000360.1, read on the forward strand.
GTAATGGTTTATTGATTATTACATCTTACTTCTTTTTTTTTAATTCTCTTTTCTATTTCTTTTTCATCTAAAAAATTCAAATTCAAATACGTTAATAGATCCTCTGCATTAACTTATTCCTGAGGAGTCTCCAAGGAAGTGTTTTGATAGTCTATTCCCTTATTTATCTTGCACGACCATTCTGATAAAAAAAAAGGTTTAATAACTCAAAAAATATTTAATGCTATTAGTTAATATTTTAAGTGCTGGGTTCATAGGCCCGTGGTGTATAGTCATTTATTTAAAATCAATATACCTTAAAATTAATCAAGAAAATTAACGATGAAGTTACTCAGTTCATTAAGAGCAATATTTCCTTTTTTCCCAAGCAGGAGAATCATTAAATTCGCCATGATTTCTTGTTTTATGATTAAAGATCTACCAACACTGAAAAAGGTTCATTTTTACTCCCAACATAATCACCATCCCCCTGTTTTCAGAGGTATATGGTAGGCAACAACTGCATAACCCGGGCGGGTTACTAGGTTGTTGACGGAACTTATACATAGTTTTTATCTTTTTCTTTGACTTGGGCATTAAAGCTTTTACATGCTTGCTTATATATTGGCAAGCAACACGACTAAACTATTTCCAAGTAAAAAAGAAATCGCTCAATTGTTCAGCACATTTTAGTATCTGCTGAAAAAAATTAGCAAATGTGGGTTACGCCTATTATATAAATGGGGTATCGCTTACTCTTAGTAATATAAAGGGATTGATGTTGATAAACCTACAGATTAAATCCTATCCTTTTTTAAAATCAATGACATTTTGTCTTAAGTATTCATCGGTATGCCGTATCAACTTTAAATATTAAACAATAAATAGATCTTGACCTCATTTTATTTTTATAAACTGCACATAGGAAGCACGGTTGGATAATAATGCAACGTGAAAACAATCTAGAACTCTATAATAACAATCTAGAATAAGCGACCCTTTGACTATAAACGGGGATTTACGAAGTTATATCTATGCAAATAACATTTGAAGGAATTTGATTTAGATATTTTAAACACTTTAATTCAATTATTTTTTCCTTGAATTTTATGAATCATATTTTTATTATTATTATTTGTCATTGGCCTATGATTTCAAACATTTGTATTAATTTTCATCCAAGACTTAAAATACAAGAACTTAACAGGAGCTTCACAGCCAATTGTATAGAGTACTAAATAGAACATCTCACCTTTCAATTCTTCAATATGACCATCCTTGTCATTCATACTACTTATAGCTGTAGAGCGAGGTAGCTTCAATTAACCAGTTTTGCTTACCAAAAATGTTGATGAATATTACATATGACTGGAGAAATCACATTTATTTCTAGAATCCCAATTTCAAACTGATCTACCATGATTTTTATTGATCTAATATTTCAATTGATTCGCAATGCTAGACACAAAAACATTGTGGCGGATCTTCGACTGTTTCTCTCACGGTCAATTATATGTAGGACTACCCAGAAAATGAAACGCTAACAATTAAATCATTGTCACAATTTCGGGAGACCAAAGGCGAAATGTAATTTATTTGAATGTCTTATGAATTATTTTAATCCTTTTTGCGTGCATTCTAAAACACAAGATAGTTATAGATATAAAAATAAAACTTCAATTGAGTAACTGATTCGAAAAACACCATAAGTCATTATATTAATACAATGACTTATGTTGTTTCTCGAATCACCGTTTCAATTATTAGTTTAAACAATTTTATTTAAAATAATTAAAATTAAGTTTAAGACTTATGAGAGCGAGCGAAGCATTGGGATGTAGTGTAATATCTTTCAAAAAATCGAATAATATTTTTATATAATTTAGTAAAACTGTCTTGTGAACCAGATTGGTTTATTAGGATTCACCTAGTTTTAGTTTAAATGTTAATTAATCATAGAAATAATATGAGTCAAAATTAGTTTGAAAGAAGCATACAAAAAATAAAAATAAAAATATAATGTTCGTCAATGATACTAAATAAGCCTGGCTGTTGAATTATTCAAACGACTGAACGCGTAATAAAGAAGAAAAAAATCTTCACCTTGTAGATACTTATTCAAAGCTTCTGAATTATCTTATTTTTCCTTACAAGTTTCGTCCCAGTACGTACGTGGGTCTATCCCTAAACATCTCCGACAGGTACATGAAGAACGAGAGGTTTAACAGCAGCAGAATTCTTCTTGACGCGAATACTAACTCGGTTTCCAAGTTCACCGACCACAAAACCTGGAGTCATCAGTTTTGCTGCAGCATTTCAGTTACTATGTCAGCATCTGGAGAGGACACAGCTGATAAGTAATAATTTTAATTAATTTAAATTCTCAATAATTCCATAAATAAAATTAGTTTACAACTTTGTTAAAAGTTCATAAAGAATGTTATAGTGTTTTAAAGATTTAAACTACATTATTAGATTTATTTTTAAGTCGGTCCTTGAGTAAACTATTAGCCTAGTTACCTCAAGGACCTGCTTTAAGAAACCGTTTCGCATTTGGCCACCTCATAACTGATGACGAATCTTTAATATTCCAACTTAATCTATGACCAAAAAAAATCCAACAGAACTGGCAAATAAGTCATTAATCCTAAGTAACATTTTTATATGTCAGTAAAAGTAAAAATAATCTATGTTAAAATTGTAAATAAATTTGAAAGGTTGTTTATCAGGTTAAAAAATAATAACTTAATATTGGTTTAATCAATCACAATTGATAATAATCAATGATTATTCGAAATAAAGTGGAGAGAAAGTAGGGATTTCAAACGTGACTTATTTTATTCAAACCAATATAGCTTCCAAACGGCAGGTCCTAGAGACAAATATTATAAAACAAAAATATTTTCCATTAAATTTTTAATCAGAAAACTGTCGAAATATTTCCGAGCCGAGCAGCACCAACTGAGATAGTGGATTGAAAATGGGTCGTAAAATCATGTCAAGCTAAACATTTTTTTTTTATAAGGTTGAATATTTTCAGCTTACTTCCTGAACTTGGTGCAAACTGGAATCGTTACGATCAGATCTGGAATAGCTGAGATGCTGCGGCCACCAAATATTGAGTTACCATCAAAGTTGTATAAGAGCCTTATACAAAACAACTCTAAGTAAATTCCCTTCTAGCCGAGTTCCTTCTTGGATGGGTTTTCCGACTGGAACAACATTTCTACTAGAATACACCATATTCTACAGACAATAACTTAATAAAGAATATCAAAAGTAATGAAAAGCATCAACTCTCTAGTGCACTAATATTTGATTCCAGAATATGCAAGAACATTTACAAGAAATATCAAAAATATATTAATTTAAAAAAAATAATTAAAAAGCAATTAAATGTATTTACTGATATTTACAACTGCATACGAGAGATGCATCGAGTAAATGTGTGGAAAGTGAAACTAACCAATAAATGTTCCACATTTGAAGCCCCCTACGCAGCATTTCCAGGTGTGGGGAATTTTTCCCTCGTTGGGGAATATCAGGTCTTAGTGGGAAAATGGGGAATCCAAAAAAGGACTAGGGAATTTTTTTTAAATTTAAGTAATAAAATTTATATGTAATTTATAAGTTGTATTACGCTAGAACTCCATTTTACTGATAGAAATAAATTCCACGCTAGTGTTCGAACGCTAATGTATAAAGATCGGTGCGCAGTGGGGTATTTGCTTTTCGAATGCTTACCAAAAGTCCATTTTGTAAACGTTATCTCAGACGAAAAGGAATTACTGTTAGAAGTGAATAGTCTTTCAACAATGTTCAAGTCTAATGCCTTTCCTGGGATTATCTGCGAACCAGGTGTAAAGTCACCACTCTCTATTTGTGCACTCACTTGTTAACTGTCAGCCGGATATTTATCTGTGTAAAAAGTAATTTTTCTCGAGTTTGGAATTTTTTTGGGCATTTTTGATTATGGATCACTCTGAAGCAGGTAAGTGAGAGAATGTTTATCATTTTTTAGCAATAATTAGGCCATTTGTAAATTAGTTATACCACAAAGGAAAATATAAAATCCTTTGGTGTTTTAGTGTCAAATTTATTTGTTATACTTCCATGTATTTTCAACCACTTTTTTTTTTTTTAATCAACATAAAGAGGAATGATTCAACTTTAAGAATATATAGTCGGTATTCGCGGATTAGCGCGTATGTGTGTTTTCATGCCAGTTAATGTCTGTTGTTTTTGTTTGTTTAATGTGATTGTTTTTGTGATATTTTTTATACTATTTTTTTTTCCTTTTAGGACTTTCAGGAGTAAAAAAAATGACGAGTAAACATGTATTTGACATCATGCGTCAAAAAAAGGACATTAATTATAAAGAACAATAAGAATATGCCCAGAATATTTTGTTAAAATATGACGATTACTAAAAAAAGCAAATAAATGAAATCAAGCACAATTTTTCTCATTTCCATTCACAGTTTAAACAAAAATATTTGGCAGCGCACAGAAAAAAAGCTATTTTGTCAAAAATTAGTGTGGCTTCAAGGTAAATTGTTGTTACCAGTGGCAAAAATGCAACAACGGCGACTTTTGAATTGAGATTTGAAGGATCCAGAACTTTTCAAATGATTATGACTCTAATGCAAACATATTTCAAACTTCTCTTGTGCCACTGCAGTTAACTTGTGGATTATTTTAAAAGCGAGTTGCTTGGCAGAATCCAACACCATCCTCGCCGCAGTATTGCTATCTTAGCAGAATTAGGTTTATCTATGAGAATGCAGACATAACGATTGAAGAAATACAATATATTCAAAACTCAGCAAACCAATTAGAAGAATCAGGAATTGTATTGGGACAAATATAGTATACTGTCAAGCACACGTTACTGACAATGGTTGACGCTAAAGTAAATATTACTTTAAATGATGAAGATGGGTCATCTGATGAAGAAGGAATTGGCATCACTTTATGAATGATTTGAAGGAAGTGGTGTGTGTGTTTTGTGTTTAAGATTATTTTGTTTATTAATACTTCATTCTGTGGTATAATTAATAGATGACCAATATTTATAATATTATAATTGCTAATAAATATTTATTTGAGGAACCTCAATGCTTGATCGTTATATTTAACAAAAGAATTCATCATATTACATTGGTTCACTGCAGTATTTCAGGAGAAAAAAATTAAGGAAGAACAAAGAAACTTTTTCCAAAGAGGATAACCATTTTTCATTTTTTTTCTTTTTTTTTAAATTTCCAATATTTTTCATTTAATTTTTTTTTTTTTCAACTGGCTACACTGTTTCTTATCAATGATCTTTTCAGGCACTTCGAAATGTTATTAGTAGGGCTGTGGAATATACGCATTTGCATAGTTTTCCTAACAAACTAAAACACCTAATATCATTGAAATGTATATGTTTTGAGGCATTTGGAATCAATTAGGATTTTTCTTATTTTGCATATTTTGCCATAAAGACATATTTTTACATATTTTAAACTGCAATTGCATATTTATCTACATATCTGGCATTTTTGTTTTGCGTATTTTGAACTGTAATTGCATATTTATCTACATATCTGACATTTTAGTTTTGCGTATTTTTAAATAAATACATATTTTTAACTGTTATTGCATATTTAGAAACATATCCTGCACATCAACATTTGATTTATAAATTTTTTATCTGTTCCTAAGCAGGCAAAAAATAAAATACAAATAAAAACCAAAAAATAGCCAAAATTATTTTTTCCCCCCCGATGAATAAGCTCGTGTCCAGGTGCTGATTCTTTCCTTTCCGTGAACTTTCGATCGCATTTGATTCTCCTGGAAACGGATAAACTTCTCTTTCTTGCTGCGCTCAAATACTTGGAATATTACTTTACTTTTCTTTTTTTCCTTCTTCCTACCATCATTCAATTACCCAATCTCTGACGCAGTGTACACCATCATTCGTTAAGCGTATATTTGTGTGCTTCTAAAATGCCGAAAAGCACTTTAGTCTTTGATCTTGCAAAAACTAAAGATTTTGTAAAGAATGTATGTGAGTTCTCAATTGAGACTTTTAAATGAGATGGATATGTATTATATTGTGTTTGTTTTGTAAAAGTTGTATCTACTGTACAGTTTTTAGCTAAGCAGCAAATAAAACAGCAAATTACACAGAAAACAACGAGAAATAAATAGTATTTTGTATTGCAGATACACAAATTGCCACTGGTTTCGACACTGATTTATGTCCAGCCGACATACCCTTCCATATTTTTTTTATTTTATTTTTTTTTTAAACCTTCGCCTTTACTTTTACTTTTTTGTACTAGCCATTGGTTAGTCAAATACCGGGAATTGTACTTATTTAATTCCAAAAGAAGCGGAACTTCCTCAGAAATCAAATAAGACTCTGGAGAGTGGACTGTATATAATATTCCTAAAATAAAGGTTCGCAATTTTGGAGAGAAAATGATTAGAAGAAATCTAAACCAATTATAATAAAAATGAAAATGACTCGCCCATGTGAGGAATACAGACCGGGATCGGCAGAACCTCTTTGGGCAGGCAGATGCATCCGCGAGACCGAAATAAGGCTGAATTTCTTCTTGGTGCTGCTAGAATCGGTTGAGAAATCTTCAGGCTTGATTAACACTCATTTGCAAGCAAAATGGGCATATAATGTCTTTGATAAAAAATAACATGAAGATGAAAAAAAAAACAGTTAAAAATAAGATTTGGAAGACTACTTTTAATCTTAGACAAAAAAACTGAGGAAGGCTTAAGGGCCTTGGACATTGAGAGAAAAAACCAAGCAGTTCCGTTGGTTCCTGACGAAGAGAGTGGGGGAGATCCTAGCAAGATTAGCGACAGATAAGGAAATCAGCTAGGGCCATGTGGAGGGTTATTGTAAACACAGAAAGGCTAGTTGCCATACAAATTTCGATAGATTGCGTGACTAACAATTTTATTTATCATCTTTTTCTTTTTTTACAAAGGACGCCTTTTGGCATGAACAGTCTTCATCCAATTGTCTCCCATTTTAACACAATTAGTCACATAACTTGGGTATGTACTTACACATAAAAATGTGTTAAATTTTTTTTTTTCTAAATAATGTAGGCAGTAGCATATCTTAGGTATTTAATTGTATATTTTACACTATATATTATTTGCATATATATGTGCATATTTTTTTAGTTTTGATTGTATATAATTCACAGCTCTAGTTATTAGGAATTGAGTAGGAAGAAAGTGTATCAGAATAGTGGATACGAGCAGGTATGTAACTTATCAAGGAAGGATAGGCATCTGGTTTAAGCTAATTCACCACATTTAGATCAAAGTGGATAAGTTTTTTTGTGACAAAATAAGGGACATTGAGGATTTTACGAAGAATTGTGGATTGTAAGAGAAAGATTGGAAGATTTTGTGGGTGTTGGTTCAAACAGGTATAATAACTGTAATATAAATTAATCTTTTGTAACTATTTGAGAGTAATTAGACAAGTTTATCAAGTCAATATTTAAATAGTCTATAACGAGCAGTTTCTAGTCTGTGGATTTGAAGTAAGACGTTTGTCCAGATGGAGTTCTAAACAGTGGTTCTGTTCAACAAGGAAGAAGAATATTACGACATTTTTGTTTTTGGATTTATTTAATTTAGTATTATATATTATACAGTTAGAAGTTTTTTAAATTTATTTTAATTGCATATATTATAAGAATGGATTCACAATCATTCACATTACTTATTAGCATCGAGTAATATATATTTTAATATTAGTTTATTAAAGAGGTTTTTTCTTAATAAAAACATTTAGTATTTTAAATTGACTGCCAACAAGTGATGAGAAATGGTTAAGGATGGCCTACCACAATAGGTAGAGCTGGAGAATCGAGATCCCAGTTCCTGAGACTGTCAGCTGTGAACCATAAATTTAAATTTATGTTAATTGTTCGATGTTTCTAAGTGGTACAACATTACTGATTGCCATTGAGTAAAGCTTATTGCAAAGATTAACAACAAAACAAAAATTAACAAAGTTGCTTTACTATATCAGCTGTCAAAATATACAATAAGCTTAAATGTGAAGTTAGCTGTGATAAAATACACATAGTTCCTCCATTTATAACAAAGTGGTGATGTTTTGAAAATGTTGTATGTTTTAGAACTGATGATGAATGTTAAACAGTCGAAAGTAGTTTTTAAACAAAATAATTCCAATATTTCTATTGGAATTATTTTGTTTGAAAACTTTATTATAGGCAATTAATTCGCCAATCCTAATTGTTTTGATCCTAATATACCATCATGAGTACTTCAAGTCATCTAAGTATGTTTTTATTATTATTGTTATCAAACATTATAAGTCGCATTGACGTTTACATACAATATATGAATTCTGATCTTCAATGTTTAAACTTTCAATTCGCCACATTGAATCATTCCAAATGTTTAAAGCTCACGTTTTCGCTATCCACTTCTTTTTAAGACCATAGAACGTCTTTTAAAAAACTTGAGAAAGACTTACAGAATTTATTTGACCCTGAACTTTAATGAAGAGAGAATTGAAAAACTTGTTAATTGAAACAGTTTTATAGAAGCTGAGATATATATTTTGATAAATAAAATCAGTATAAATCCTTTTCTGTTTTATTAATGTCATAAAAAAAAATCCATTTTTTCGAAAACATAAGTTGAACTGTCTGAATACAGATTACTGATAGCGCACCGATAATTGACCATAAATGTATAGTAAATACAATTTCTATTGAACTACTTTTCCTTCAACAATATAGTCAATACGACAATTAATATAATTATAACTATATTATAATTATATTAAATTACTTTATAGATCCAAAAATTTTTTTTTCATTTATTAATATTAACAAATGTATAAAATAATATACATCAAGTAAATGTGTTGATAGTGAATATAATGGCAGGTAAATACCTTGTGAAAAACTATTCAATAGTACCACTTCAATAAAAATCTAAACTAAAAGGTCTTAAGGCCATCTTCTTTTCAGAAACCTCGGAGAATTATCGGGAATGGAGTGGGAAGCAAGTTGGGAGACTAGTGGGTTGTGGTGGTTATGTAGCTTACTATGGAAGGATAGGTATCTCGTCTGGGCTAAAGATCCAAATTTAAGCGAAAAACCCAGTCGAATTAGTAAAACATTTAGTGTTCAATCAAACCAAATTTATTATCGTTATGATTTGTTATCAATGACTATAATGGATAAGAGATTATATGTTATTATAAATTTCTTAACTCTATTATTAAATATATCGACCAAAATAATATGAGGAAGCAAAAAGTTTGAAAAGATTTCTAAATTATTATATTCTGATAAATATTCCTTCGATATAGCTATATAAATTGAAATAAAATGATATTTCACAATAAAAGAATATGAAACGAAAAAACAAAATAATTTTACCGCCGAAGCAGAGACTAAATTAAATGCGAGTCTGGCTGAAAAAAAAGGAGAAATAAAAATTCCGCAGAAATTCTTTCTATAGGAGAAAGAAATTTTAGGCAAAAGTATACACAACCACTGTTATACAAACTGGCCTTTAAATCAAAACTTTATTGTTTGCCATTTACAAGGGAGAAAATTAATTAAAGCCGTTTTAATTTTTTTTTTTTTTTTTTTTTTTTAACAGAAAGACCGGGCAGGTTGTCAAATTTATGTTTTTTAATTTTTGAAGAGGTTGCTTTACAGTTTCACCTAAAATCATCAGTATAAAGAGTAATGTGCATTCTTGACAGTATTTGTTACAGACGTCTACATGAGATTAATTTTTTTAAAAATTATGACCTAACCAATCATAAAGATTGATAAATGGAAAATAAGATTTTTTTAAAATTACTTTAAGTACATGAATAAAACAAAAAACTACTATATGGTACTCCAGGAATGACTGAGGGGAGAAGCATAGATTTCTTAAAGCTCTAAAGTACGATTTGACCGAAGAAACATTGTGTAATAAAATGTTATTATTGCTGAAAATTGTTAAAACAAATGACCATAAGTAACATTAGTTAATTTTTTTTTTTTTTAATGAGAACATTTTTGTTTTTTTTTATTAAAACAATATCCATTAAATCGATTTTTTTTAAAGAGCATCATATTGAAAATTTAATAATATTAAGGAAAAGTAAATAACAGATTCATGTACACCGCTTTTTTGGAAAGGGTCTATTTTGTAAAGTGGTATTTTGTAGAGTAGGAAATTAATATTATTTCCGAAAATCTCTGCAAAAAAGTCTAAAAAAAGGATCAAGGTAGTTTTATTGTTGATCTTACATCCAGTAAAATTTTGAAGTCAGCTTATTTGATTTACAATCTCGTAATAAAAAATATCATTTTAATCTAGTTCTTGCTGAAAAACTCTATCTATGTATCTACCAGGACTGAACTATTTTTAGCTGAAATTTTTGTTATATTCTCAAATCAATCCATAACTACTTTAAATTATACGATTTAACTTCTAACTTCTAATAGTCAAATCTATAAATGCCTAAATAACCTAATAAGTTCATATTCAGCACTAAGATAAGTATCTCGCGCCAGTTTGGAGATATGTCCCCTCAATATGTACACGGAAATATCGAACATAATCAACTTCCTTGATACTTTATAGAGGTCTATGAAAGAGTCCTGCCAATTTTCAAATTGCATATATAAGACTGAAGTTTAATTGGTATGTACCCGATTTATATTTAAAATCAACATATTTACATGCATTACAGATACCTTTTTTATTCGTAAATGAATCTTTAAAAAAAAATAAAAGCCTGTCAGCTTGGAAAAGAATAACATGGAACATGTTTTGAAATGAAAAATAGTATATTACATTACTAGTACCGAAAGTGGCATTTTACGTTGCGAGACCGTGTTTGACTGGCGAGGCGAAGCCGAGCCCGTTAATTCGATCGAGCATCGTAAAATCACTTTCGGTACGAGTAATGTACGATACTTTTCATCACGAGGCAAAAACGCTTAACGCAGTTTTTAACTCGTGAATCTACATATTAAGATTTTAATAATTCATATTATTACACTAAATGATTGTTTTCCATTTTAATGATTATTTGTAACAGCTAATTTAGAGAAATAACCGTAGACAAGTTTAATTTAATATAATTACGTTTAATAACTGAAATGTAAAATTTCAATTAAAGTAAATTTACTCCATAAAGAAGATGCTTTAAATTTTTTCGATAAAGTTGATAGGTATACTAACATCACTTCATCATTAACATGGTTAGGGTTAACACTTTCACTATAGCACCACTCACAAAACTTATTAAATTCTTCTTCGTATCTATTACGAGATTTCCCGGGCAATAACGAATCAGTTATTCCTTCAGCTTCTTTAATTAATTTTTGAGGGATGTTAAAGGCCATTTTCGCACACTAACAATGTAAAATTAAATTATAAACTAAAAGAAACGCTAGCGAACCTCGTGTTGGTAACAGTAAACACTGCTAGCTGCGAAAACTTTCCCGGCTAGACATGTAAAATCATATGTTCGTTGTTTTACCTTGCTCTAAATTTTGAGATGTGTAAAGGCCTACTTTCCTTGCTCCCAGCTGTTATGGAAAGTATCTATTTTCCAATCCGAGTGATGTAAAAGTCATTTTTAACCTCCTACGGTTAAAAATATAGTATTAGATACCTCCTAAACCGTAGGTCTTAGTGACAAATTTTATATAACAAAACAGATTCTCCATTCAATTTCTGATTAGGAACTATCGACAAATTTTCGATCCGAGCAACACCAACAGTACTAGAGCATGTCAAACTACGCGTAAATCCCTCGCGTTCCTCAAGAACGAATAGCTTTTGACCAACTAGGTCACCGGTAAAGCATGTTACATGTTGAAATCTTCGTAGCTCGAAATGACAGTTAAGATTTAATTCTTAGATTGTTTTAAAGTGAAATTCGTAATACCCTAAGTGAAATATAGTCACCGACAAATTTTATTTACTATAAATAAAAGTGAAAATAGTTTTGTCTTACGATAATATTTCCGACCAAACTAGAGCTTCTAAGAGAATCAATTTTTTTTTGGAACCGGCCAACAAAGGAACTGGCAGATATCATTTCATATTCAAGCTCTTATGGTGCTCTCATTCATTCTCCTCCTCCAATAATTCCTCATTCTCTCTGTTACAGTATCCTCTGTTCCGTCCATCCCCCACCGCCCTTGACTTGTTCTCTCTTCCACAAGAATCCTGATGTTTTTAGGACAATCTTTCTTGATCCAGTCCCTTCAGTGATTCCACGGATCTATCCTAGAACCTATGTTTTATTTTAAGTGTTTTATACGATTTTACGTAAAAGTCATAACTTAGATTGTAAGTTTATATTTTTATTTCTACCGTATTCTTCAAAAAATAACCGAATTTAGGTTCAGATACATTGTTTTGTTTACTCACAATAACATTGTAACCAGATAATCTGAGAGTAAATTTGCAGAGTTTACGCTGAGGGGATCTCTCCTAGCCATCAGGTAGTCGTGCGTTAAACGGCAGTGTCCAATTCTTCGCCTTCTGATTATCACCTCCTCTCTATTATTTTATAAATAACTATTATTTTTGCAATCATGAAGACTGCTTCGTTTTACATTCGTAAGAAAAAAATGTTTTTGTTTTATTTATATTGCATTCGGTTTTTGTTTTATTTATGTTGCATTCGATTTTTTTCTTTACTCTTATTGCATTTTTGTGTTATAAGTTTGAATTTAATGTTTTCCCCAGTGGATTTAAAATGCAATTACAAAAAAGTTTCACAAAGCTACTTAAACGAATGTTTCAAAAGAGATAATAAAGTAGGTTGACGCATATCAATGGAACATTGTGCCTAGAAATAAAGAACTATCCTTTTTAATTTAGTAACCGAGATAAGCGTATGTTAAAATGGCCAATCTTTATCTCAATTAATTAAATGACATGCTTTAAACACCTTAGGTGGAATTATATTGCAGCGTATTCCATTATCGATGTTATTAACAATTTCTTTTATTTTTTCGTACAGCATGAATAATTTGATTTTAATTAACTAAAACAATTACTGTCATGTCAGAATTATATACCCTGGAATCAATAAATTCCTCCTTCACATTTCGGATTCATAACGCAGCTGCCACACACACGTTATTTACAGCTGGCAATTAATAGGCAGTGGCTTGTATAATGGGAGGAATCTTATGTGATTATGTTAATAGCATTATCCTAACACTCCAAGATAAAAGTCTTCAACCGCTTTGTTCGATATCTTACGCAACAGTCTTACACAATGTGCTCACATAACCATGTTAGGAGAACCCTCGTGTAACACATCCACTAAACGGACATAAATCACCTTGAGTTATTAACCAATTCAATAAACGACTCATTATAAAAATAAGAGAGATACAAACACTTAGGAGATTGTATAAAAATAAGAAGTGACGCTCATTACAAGTATCAGTCACAGATAATGTCGTTAATTACTCTGCTTCACAGACAAGATATTTGATGAAAATTTTAAATTTAATTATTTGATTGTATTAAAAGGCAAATTATAATCATCAGATTGCAAAAAAAAGATGCTTGAAATAGTTACCAAAAACTTAGTGAAAAAATAATAAAAATACAGTTATAAGTACAAAAAATAAAAAAAAGTGATAAACCTCAGCGGAAGGGCTCACAGTTGATCACCAGCAAAGAGAAAATGAATGAAAATCGTAGGGAATAAAGAAGGCTTGGCAATTTTCAGATGATTGCAAAATACAAAAAATGTCTGAAATTCTTCCTTGAATTATATCTGGAGGAGCAATAGAATAATCTTAAAGTTTGCATTTTCAGCGTTTCTAAGGAGGTGCGAGGCGTACGAAAGGTATCTGGCAAAAAAAAAACAACACAAAATGGTGGAATGATACCATTCCAGTATCAGTTCAGGCAGATCGTAAAGTTTCTTAAAGAAAATACCAAAAAGCCGATAAGAAAATAAGATGAAGGAGGTAATATAGTCACTACCTTGGATGACATTTTGGATCGGTGGAGGAGCTATTACCAAAATCTCTTTTCAGAGGTACGTTGTACTACAATTCTCTATGCACAAACAGCAATGGAAGAAGCCAAGAGGTATAGAAGCAGATGAAATCGAATAATTAATGGCAAAAAAATTTCTCTTAACATAGGAGTCAGACAAGGAGACAGCCTCAGCCCTCTCCTATTTATCATTCTTATGGATGAGGTGCACAATATATGCAGGCGCAGAACACCATGGACTGCAATAGGTAAATGGAAAATTCGGACAGTACTCTTAAAGAGTACTCTTTTTCTTATATGCAGAGGATATTGTCCTAATAGCGGATTCGAAAGAAAAGCTGTAACTGGCAATAGTGGCATTAGAGGGGGAACTACTACGGAAGGGAATATCCATTAACAATTCAAAAAGCAAGATCCTAATTCTCTAACGGAATGCCTCAGAACATGTTGAAATATATTGTAACGGGGAGGTCTTAGATGTAGTAAATGAATATAATTTCTGAATTTCGAAGTATATTATCCGGAGGAATATAAGAAATATCAGTTATGATGTATAATTCACATTTTTCTTATATAATTACAATACTCTTTTTTAAAAGCTTTCTCCGTGCCATCCAATTTTGGTTGAAGGTATATGTAATTTTAGAGAGTACTTTATAAGATGTTTTATGTAGATGGTATTGTGTACCCCAACTTACACTAGTTAAGGGATTTTTTTTTTTTTAAGATGTTGCTATGTAAAAAAGTATCAAGTCACAACTTATCCTTTGACGACTGAAGAAAATTCTTCTTTCCTTGGATTCCTGCTTGATTCATTTCATTTAATATCATTCCGCTGCAGATGTCTTTCTTTTTTCTTTTTTTTATCCGTCTCTGATTTAGCTTTCGGAACATACCGATTTTCTACCACTGCAATCGAGTTTTTGGCATTAAATGACCTGCTTCCACTTCATATACTGTGAAAGGTTCAATATGAACACATTTTCTTAGCCAATGTTTTTAAGTTTCAAATATATATAGCCCTTAGTCATTACGCCTAAAAGCCAGTTAAGAATACTGGTTTCAGATCTGCCAGGATTTGACGATTTTTTGCGGCCAAAGAACATCCTTGGCCACTCTTCTTTCTGACAAATTGTTTTTCGTCCGTAAGGATACTATTTTCCGATATTCCAGGATTTAACGATTTTAATCTGTCGCAGGATAGTCCGCGATTGTTGTCCTTTTAGTTTTTGTTCTTAAGAATACTATTTTGAGATCTGTCAGGATCTAACGATTTTTAAGATGGCGGAAGGTCCTTGGCCACTCTCCTTCCTAGCAAATTAATTTTCGTTCTTAAGGATACTTTTTTTTTAATCTTCCAGGATGTAACGATTTTAAAAGGTCGTAGAATAGTCCGCTATTGGTGTCCGTTTTTTGGAAATTTAATAAATATGGTTGAATTTTGATAATAAAAAATGGTACATTTCGGGGAGTAAACAAAGTTTTTCCAGAAATAATAAAAATAGTAAACCTGACTGTATGATATAATGTTTAAAGAGTCTGGTCTGTAATCCAGTCATGTTATAAACTACACATTCAAGTTAATAAAACTTTATATAAGGGTGCCGACGTTTCAATCTACGTTGCAGATCATCTTCAGGGGTAAAAATAACCAAAAAAAAAAAAACTGGAAGTGACTAAAATCATACAATAATTAACAAATAAATTAACTTAATTTACAAAAGAATTTATTAATTAAAAGAAAGTACAATATGTTAATTATATGAAGAATGTGAAATGGAATCAAGATCTAGTTGAACGATACAATTAGTAATTGAATTATTGGTTGAATGACTGAGTAATTGAATGATATAATTTTTTATAACTGATTTTTTTTAAATATAAAAAGTTTTTTTTTAATGAATATAAAAAAAAGAGAAGGATAAGCAAGAAAGGTGAGGAAGAAAATCAAGTTGGAATAATAATAAATAAAAGGAGAAGTTGAGAAATAAGATGCGATAAGAGAAATTACAATAAATCGCCTAACAGATTTTTGCCAGTTTCAAGACCCAACAGACCATGGCAGTTAAAAAATAAGATCAAACCCATTGGTAATACTCTAATGAATATTTACTAAAGAAGATCACGAGGCCATCTTCTTTTCAGACGCCTCGGAGGAACTTTTAATTTAAACTTAAAATTGTAGTTTATAAACCATTATCCTGACAGTTGTATCCCATACAATATTCTGCACCTATTTTTCCAAAAATGTCTGATCAGCAGTGTGGTTTATACAGTAAGAATGGTGATGCTAATTATAAATGACCCAAGAGCCGACCACTGCTTCGGCTAGAGTTCCGGTGATATAAAGCAAAAATCAGAAATTTATATTACTTAGCTTGGATAGTTGTAAAATGTATCATGTTTATGGACTTTCTTTGACAAATCAGTAACATACATACACGTAAATAGCTTAAAACAGTTTTATTCTTATATAAAAACGTTTCATTTACGTGTGCCTATCATTACATTACATTCAATTAAGAATTAATATTTCTTAATTATAACACAAAACCAAAACTGTAGTAGGTCACGTAAGTTCTTTATTCAGTACAGAAGCAGTATTTATATAATATTTCTAAAATTTGATTATCTTTTACAAATAAAAAGAGTTCCTATTCCTGGATACAATAACAAACTATGAATCTAAAATAAAAATTATAATTAACTAGCATCACCCGCCGCAGCATCGCCCGCTCTTATAAGTAAAGAACTTACAAGGGGACGTTTGCAGTTGTAACTCACAGATTTGAATGCCGATTTTTGAGTGGGTAGTAGGGACCTATAATAATGCAAAACTAGAGTTATAGCCGCCAATGGGCATTAGGAACCGAGAAATAAAATAAAATAAGAAAATCACGTTTTATTTTTTTTCTCAGCTCTCAGTCAAGATAGAGAAATGATTTTTTCACGTTTAATTGTAGTTATGTATGCTATTTTAAATAAAAATACAATCGTCATGCTCAAAACACTACCCGGCTTTAGAGTGCTCAAAAACTCCAAAATAATGACAAAATTCCCAGGAAATCTGCTGTAAATTAGTGGAAACTTTTTTTTATGAACAACTGACCTCAAATCTGGATTTAACGCACCATAAAACCCTTATATGTGAAATATTATCAAAATCAGAAAATATTGATTTTTTACCCCTTTCGAGGGGGTTAAAATTTTGAAGTTGAGATTTCATCAACAATTTCTAAAGACCATAACAACTGCTCTGTTCAACCGATTACAATAGTAATATCATCACAAGAATCAGCATACATTCTGTTTTTATCTATGCATATAACATTGCATTTACTCTAGATTTTAGTGGACAAAAACTGATGTGAATGAAAAAATCCAAGGTCAGCTATAACTTGAGATATTTCAATAAGGGGAAATCCTGCGACCTCCGGATTTGGGCGAAACTATGCAGTTTTACGGCTTCTAGATGACCTTATACTTTGGTCTTAATCGGTGGCGAAATATGTGAGATAGAACAAATTATTTACATTTTTTTCAGAAATTGACAGCCTTCTACAAAATTTTAAAGGTAAAAAAAAATTATTTTCGATTTCGACAAAATTTAGTTTCTACATGTTTTTTGAGATGAGGAATATGAAAATAATATCCGTTTTTAGTTTAAAAAATTTTCTCACCTGTGTTATATAAATAAGACGTATATATTTTAATAATATAAATAAGACGTTTTAAAATGATCTATTTCTATTATTACTTTAATTTTTAAACAATAAATTTCAAATAAGACAATTAAAAAAATATATAAATATTTTTTAACCAAAACCTGATATTAATTTTAGATTATTCTTCAATGTTAGAATTTCAATGCGATTTGAAATAAAAATTTATACGTCTTATTTATATAACACAGGTGAGAAAATTTTTAAACAAAAAACGGATATTATTTTCAGATTCCTCATCTCTGAAACATGTAGAAACTAAATTTTGTCGAAATCAAAAATAATTTTTTTTTACCTTTAAAATTTTGTAGGATTTTAGAAGGTTGTCAATTTCTGAAAAAAATGTAAATAATTTGCTCTATCTCACATATTTCGCCACCGATTAAGACCAAAGTTTAAGGTCATCTAGAAGCCGTAAAACTGCATAGTTTAGCCCAAATCCGGAGGTCGCAGGATTTCCCCTTATTGAAATATCTCAAGTTATAGCTGACCTCGGATTTTTTCATTCACATCAGTTTTTGTCCACTAAAATCTAGAGTAAATGCAATGTTATATGCATAGATAAAAACAGAATGTATGCTGATGATTTGTGATGATATTACTATTGTAATCGGTTGAACAGAGCAGTTGTTATGGTCTTTAGAAATTGTTGATGAAATCTCAACTTCAAAATTTTAACCCCCTCGAAAGGGGTAAAAAATCAATATTTTCTGATTTTGATAATATTTCACATATAAGGGTTTTATGGTGCGTTAAATCCAGATTTGAGGTCAGTTGTTCATAAAAAAAAGTTTCCACTAATTTACAGCAGATTTCCTGGGAATTTTGTCATTATTTTGGAGTTTTTGAGCACTCTAAAGCCGGGTAGTGTTTTGAGCATGACGATTGTATTTTTATTTAAAATAGCATACATAACTACAATTAAACGTGAAAGATTCATTTCTCTATCTTGACTGAGAGCTGAGAAAAAAAATAAAACGTGATTTTCATATTTTATTTTTTTCTCGGCTCTTCATGCGGCTATAATTCTAGTTTTGCACTATTATAGGTCCCTACTACCCACACAAAAATCGGCATTCAAATCTGTGAGTTACAACTGCAAACTTCCCCTTGTTTGATAATTTTAACTAATCATTTGTTTTATTTGTTTATCGATCAAAATATTTCATTATAGCAGCCAATTAATAAGCATATTTTTCTCAGAGATATTTCCACGCTTAGCAGTAATTTTTAGCCTGGTTAAAATTGCACTGATTAGGTGGTTGAAGATTACGTAGATGCATAATTACACATCTAATATTAATTTGATTTGGTAATGCACGTAGACCGAGACTATTAAGAAACTCTTGCTGATATTGGACTGCACTATCAGTGCTTACAGTAAAATACATCATATTTTCACGCATAATATCAAAAAGCAAAGAATCGACATTTTGATTTAGTAATAATTTTTATTCGGCAGAAATGATTTTATTGATTTCATCTGGCTGGATTTTAAAATCCAATCATGAAAATTTGTGACAGTTAAATTTTTATTATTATAAAATTTATGATTACTTAACATTTCTATAACTATGAAAATCTAGTTAAAATTTGGTAAAGAAGAGTTCAGTAGTTTTACCATTGTAAATGTGACTGCAGAATAGTGCTAAGCACATATCGGCCGATTCTCAAATTTCACATATTGCACCACATATTTATATAATTAGGATTGATGAATTAATTGCCACTTCTATTGAGATTATTTTAATAGAAAACTAGTTTCGAATGCTAAACATTCATCTTCAGTTCTAAAACATACAAAATTTTTTCAACACATCAGTACTATGCTACATAGATTATATATACTAAAGTTTTTAAAAAGGTAGGACAAGAAATTAAACATGGGCACTCACCTTAGAGGTAACTAAAACAGAAATGGACTTCTCACTGAAATCGTGAGAAGTAGAAGGGGCAGGTAGGTTAATTTTTTATTTACAATGGGGTTTTCCTTATAACTCATATTTTCGAATGTTCGTATGTTTTAGAACTGAAGATAAATATTTAGCATTCGAAACTAGTTTTCTAATAAAATATTCTCAATAGAAGTGGCAATTAATTCATTAATCTCAATGGTATTGATCCAGTGGTATAGAATACCATCATGCGTACCTCAAGTGACATATTTATATATTATTTAATAATGTAATTGTAAGTAAATTTTGTTATCTGTTTCAAGCTCTATATAGCCATCTAACCTTTGTAACATCTCATGTGAAATGACGCTCGCCACCAATCGATTAATTTTCAAACAACCGTTATCCACCTATCATTGCTTTTTTAAAAAACTATTTATTCAAAATCAGTAGATTTTATTATTGCTACACCTTCCTGGAACTATAAAGATAATGTGGTGAAAATTTGGTACAGATTGGTTCAGTAGTTTTTGTGGTTAGTGATCACAAATGAAAAATGTCTTGTCCTTTTATATAATAGTATAGATATAGGATATAAGGCGGGTTTTCATTTCAATTAACATACTGTTATTTAACGGTAGAAATATAAATAAATAAAAATGGCCAACTAGACGGCGCTTTTTGCGAACTAGTCGTCGACCCATCTCTTTTAGCAACTATTTGATCTTTTTTTAGATACATGTAAATGCTTCAGCCGGAAGCAATACTATAAACACAATCAAGAAATATATTTGTTTACCATAGATAAATGGAAGCCTAACATTGACTTAAATGAATAAAATTAATACAATATTAAAGGACTAATAAATTCCTTTAT
Source organism: Euschistus heros (assembly GCA_003667255.2). Lineage (NCBI taxonomy): Eukaryota > Metazoa > Arthropoda > Insecta > Hemiptera > Pentatomidae > Euschistus > Euschistus heros. The sequence continues at coordinate 596,441 of RCWM02000360.1, forward strand.
TTGTACTACATTATCGGAAAAAACAAACAAACAAAAAACCGGTTACACAGAGTGAGTATTTCTTGACAATAATATTTTTCTATTTTAAAATACATCTTGAATCTATTAGTTGTCTTCTATTCAAATAGTAGCAGAAATTATAAATAAATATATAGTAAATAATATACTTGATCAAAACAACAGGAAGACAACAGTCAACTGAGGTCACAGGATCTATGATTATGTAACCAATCTTAAAATACTGGGAAAGCAAAACAAGATCATTGCATTCTAATTATTATTTGTTTGTTTTTATATTAATAAATTATAAAATATAAAGGCACCCCCATTCCCCGCCAATAGATGAGTTGTTAATTTGAAAGTCGATTTCTAAAATTTAATATGAAATTTTAAGTTTTAAATTTAATTTGTTTAAATGCAATAATTAAAAGTACTGATTATTCAGCTAATGCAACTGTCCAAAAACTGTAGTTAACTTGTTAAATGATAATTTAAAAAACTTACCTTTATGTTTATCATTAAAGTTTAATGCTGGTAGTGGATTTTCGATAACTAATAAAGTTTTATTTATCCACAATTTCATTTTTCAATCACACATAATCCAAAAATTTATATTTTAAATGATATTATTAAATCAAAATATTAGTTTTAAATAAATATATCGACAAGATAAAAGAAAATACTAGGCGCAGCCATTGTCAAAAATGATTAATTAATATTCAAAATCCCAACCTTCGTTCTTAAAATAAGACAATCCTTTATCATTAATCATAAAACAGATCCTTTTAGTCGATAGAAGAAAATTTCATCTAAAAGAAAGCAGTTAAATTATTAATACTATAAGCATAATATAAGGATTGAGTCGATCCTCAATTCCACATTTGGTCAATAATCGTTAATCCAAAGTCGATGCTGCTGTTGTTGATAGTTCCTAATTTAATTTGACATTGTTTCCGATATAGTTTCGGACAGTTCTGATTTGTAATAACTATTCTTGTCGTTATTATTATAAATCGTAAAAAAAAATTAAAAAATCTTAATTTCAAAATCTTTACAAGGAGAATGAAATAATTTCATCTTTAACTTGGTACCATTTTTTGTAAACTATTAGTACGAATATAATGATCTCTTATAACACTCGTGATTCGAAACAACTCCTTAGAAAAATCAAACACTGCTCCTGTAAGCCAAACGTCAGTTTGCAGAAAATATGTGTTCGCAGGTGGAGAATGCTTATTATATGCTTATCGCAGATAGTTATTTCTAAAGTTCTAATAGGACCTTTTGTAATATATGATAACCTAAGTGGGAATCGTGAAGTTATTATTTGAAGTAATGTTATATAAGAGTTCAATCTTAATAATATCTAACTACAAGCTTTGTATTTACTATCAATTAAACATATCATCATGCTTAAATATTTTTTTTTTAGTTGTAGTTTTGAATGGAAAGATAAATGTTGGAAAATGCAACCAGAAATTGTATCACACATCTTCAGCTTCCTTGAAGACAACGACCTAGTGTCGGCCAGTGGAGTTTGCTGGGAGTGGTACAGTACAGCGTCCAGGGAACTAAAGTTGAGGAGCAAAGCTCTGTACCGTTGGCCAGGCGAACCACCAACTTCTGCAAATACGCTGTGTGTGGTCGGGGAAAAAGGAATGATTAAATTACTACAGATATGCAAAGGTAACTGCAAATATTTCCTCATTAACTCCATTATTATTCAAATTACGTTTCCTATAACTCTTTCGCAGAATAAAGAGCTATTATTGGACTAAAATCGCTTTAAAGACTAGTTTTTAATACACTAAACTAAATCTTTAAAAGTTACAACATATTGTGATCGTCACAGAAGTCATAAACTCATTTCTATTTTATTACATCTCAGCAATTCCGAAAACCGAGTACTATATTGGATACTCTTATTTAGAAAAGGCTTATATGATTAAACATAAGACTCCATCTAATGTACCTTTAAACTAGATGAAAGAAATTTAATATTGAAAACGTTTACAGCTGATATTCCGAATCATCCTACCACCGTCCTCACCATGTACGCTGTTTAACATTTGTACTATCGGTGAATGAATTTCTCTTCATCGCCTTCCAAAAACTCCAATCCCATATCATCAACCTTCAGTAATGGTGTCAAAAATTAAAATAAATCAAAACAAATCACATCAAACAACCTTTACCCTTCTTCTTCTCCTACAGTATTCTTTAATTCCATTAGTCCCTGTTGAACAGAATGGTTACCCAAGAGTCCATCTAAACAAAGAATTTTACTTGGAACCTTCATACAGGACTAAAATGTCGAGAAACTACCTTCGACTTCTTCAACATTTACTAAACAAATATTCAACCTTTCGATTAATTACAAGAGAACACTGCTAAATATTAAATTCTATCTAGCACATGCCCATCTGAATCATAAATATTTTAATTCTTATTTCCCTTTGTGTCATTCATTCTGTGAACATACCCCAGTCGCTTTTAGTCACTGATATAATTAGGATACTTCCTTGTTAGTTCTCATTTTTTTTTGTTGACCCTTGGACTGGTCCACATTTCCATAAATTAGACTCAAAAGAAAATAAGGGTAAATAAATATAGTTTAACTAAAAAGATTTATTTAAAAGCATCAGGCAAATATAAGAGAAAAAACAAGAATCGTGTCGGAACATTCTAAGATGAAACTGAAATAGACCTGGACTTCCCATCATAATCAGTTAATAAATTAAGGACAGGGAAGGATTCCTGTGGTAACAAGATGTGTCCGCCGATCTGTTGAATGACAAGATGAGGATTCTAAAATAAAAGCTATAGGAAGAATTACGAACTTCAAAGAGGATCTGATTGTTGCCATCGGAAAAGTTGCTGCTACAGCGTGATGGGTTCCATGCTAGCCTCACAGGCAGATTGGATCCGGAGCAATTTAAATAGATAAACGGAACCAGCCACCATTATCGGATTCACTTGTAAATCTGGGATTAGTTCTTGGGCATCTGTCCAACAGTTAGTATTCTCTCAGGCTAGGGCTTGGCGTCGCCTTCGTCACACCACACTGTGACAGTAATGTAGATAACATAACAATAATACACTACATTACATTAGTCTATAATTCCTAAAATGTGACATAATATAAGTTGATCATCATCTTCAAGCATTTTTTAGTCATTAGGAAAACAAAAGTATTTATTTATATATTTTACAAGCATCTACCTAATTTATGTTTCTTAGATTAAAAAATATTAAATTTGAAAACTATTTATTTACTATATTAGAAAAATATTCTTCTTTTCTTTTTTTAACTATTTATTGATGTTTACATTATATACAACAAGTAAATTTGATAAAAATTATTATAATGACATGTCAATAACATGTAAAGAACTACTCACTAGTAGCACTTCTATAAAAGTTCTTCATTAGAAGGTGTTTTCCACATATTCTTTTCAGACAGCTCGGAGAATTATCGAGAATCGAGCGTGAGGCAAGTTGGGAGACAACTTGATTCGAGTGCGTATGGAGTTTATAATGAATGGATCGGTATCTGGTTTGGAACATATTTATGGATAAGTTTGTTTGTCAAATGATGAGGAGCATTGAGGATTTTGAATTGTAATGATTGGATACGAGAAGAATTGGCAGGTTCAGTGGAGCTCCAAAGCTCAACTCTGTATATCCAAATGGGTCTAATTACTGACATGTAAATGAGTCTTTACTAATTTATTGGGAGTTTCGAACGCTTATCTAGTAAATTTTGGAGCAGTCGGAAACTACGGGTAGTTTCTTATCTTTTAGGTCTGGTATATAAAATTAAAATTCCATTCGTTAATCACTATGGATGAACACCCACAAATAACATTTGATGTAGTACTAATGATGAATCTAAACCATGTTTAGGTTCCCTAAAGTTAGATTCTTCAAATTACTATCAATTTCCAGAAGATAAATATCTGAGAGAATTTATTTAAGAGAATTTAAGAGAAGCCAGAACTGAAAATACTTTTAAATACCTTCGAGCACTTTTAGTTAGGCTTAGGCTTAAGTTAAACAAAGCCACCGAACCCTGTCGAGACCCCCATTCGTCCCAATTTAGGAGTGTCAGTCACTGTTATGGTAATTTATTAAAAATTTTTAAAGTTTAATTTGAAATACTTTACGAATGCTTTAAAACAATAGAGATTACTGAATAGAAATAATAATACGATTAAGTGACAGAATGTTGTTTACGTAAAGGTCATATAAAAAGTAAACATGATTACTAAGCTTACGTCAATCACTCCAAATTTTCAGAAAAAAATTTGAAAATGGGCGTCTCTTTACTTTTCTCCCCTCCCCATCTGCTTTAATATATTCTTTCCGTTTTGACGTTCTATAAATCAGGCCACATAAAATTCATCCCATGGGCAAGATAAGGATGAGTATATATAATTGGTTGTGTCAAAAGTCCTTGTGCATAATTATAGCTCTATTTCAGATTACATGCTTTCAACATTGTTGAATACTACTCTTCAAACTGAAGTCTGTGGTTTTCAACGAATTTCATTCATTTTTCATTGATTTACCAGCAATTGATTTAATACCGCTAACACTAATTAAGTTTTGAGGCAAAGAACTCTTCACGTCCAATTTTTCTGTCCTCGAAATCATCAAAACTCTAACCTCTAAAAAATTGGGCCGTTTGCCCAAAACACACTAGAATCTTATGGTGCAATACCTGCGCTATACGCGAATGAAACAAATCCTTTACTCCTTACCGTTCCAATAATGTTTGATTGGCATTGACGACGTACATGGGCATTGTAGTGTTGCAAGGTAGTTTAGTTCTTATTGATCATAGCGAAATACTTTGCACTCAAAACTGCATAAACTACGTCTAGGTGTTCATAGTAAAGATTTGGGTCCACTTCCCGACCACCAGGAGCAAGCTCAAAGAGCAAAACGCCTTCAAACTTATACCAAATACAAAGCACCACTTTTTATCCCAAAAAACAAAAGTGTAACTGTATTACGATGGATTAATAACTGTCATATGGCTCAATGTTTTTTCGGCTGCTGTTTTCGTATGTAGAGCCTTTTTCTACTGACATAGCACGTGCGTTTTTTTAAAAACTATTTATTGATATTTACAACTGTACATCAATATACATCAGGTAAATTTGAGGAAATGATTATAATGACATGTAAACCACTTGTGAAGAACTACTCATCAGTAGCACTTTATTAAAAATTCTACACTAGAAGGTCTCTAGGCCATCTTCGTTTCAGACGCCTCGGTGGATTATCAGGAATGGAGTGGGAAGCAAGTTGAGAAACTAACGGATTTGAGTGATTATGGAGCTTAATATGAAAGGATAGGTATCTGGTGTGGGCTAAATCAGCAGCATATGGAACATTAAGATGTAAATTTATGGATAAGTTTATTGGTGATAAAGTAAGGAGCATTGAGGATTTTTCGAAGGATTTTGGATTGTAAGAATTGGATACGAGAAGAATTGGATGGTTTAGTGGAGCCCCAAAGCTCAACTCCGTATGTCCATATAGGTCTAATAACTGTCATGTAAATGAGTCTCTTGTAATTTATAGGAAGCTTTGAGCGTTTGTCTAGTAAATGTTGGAGTAATCTATAACGACGGGCCGTTTTTTGTCGTTTTAGTCTTGTATGCGGATTCCAAGTGAGACGTTTGTCAAAATGGAGTCCCAGGTAGCGGATCTGTTCAACAGAGATTAGAGGAATATCAACCTGCGTTTTAAAAATTTAAATGATCCATAAAAACAACTCAAGTCTCCAGGAATGAAAGGGTTAGTCGAAGTAAACATTGGCGTTAAAAGTAGCAACAACATTCTTATTGGATTTATTCTCAGGGTTTAAATTAGGAATTTCGTTCATGAACAAGGACTTATGTAACAACCTTGTAAATTTTCAAAAAAATAAAGGTTTTTTTATTGTAATTCTGGAACTGTGAAAATCTCGGTAAAAAATACACAAAATATTGTTATTAAGATTAAGAGTGCTCTAATTGAAGTTTGAGTGATTTCCCAATTAACTCAATTTTAACTGTATTCATTAATTTAGTATTGGGCAGGGGGCGCGGGTTGAAGTAATTTCACTGATGGTGACGGACGATGATATTTTTTCTTTTTTTTTGGACGCTGATTTACATAAAATCAATCCAGGCGGGGCGGATATCAACAAGCCTGCGGTTTATATAACAAAATGTCAGCTGATATTGTGTTCAGTTCATAAAGGTAAATGTCTTGATTTTCAAGATATTTAAACAAACAAAAAAAATCCGTGTATTATATATACATTTTTATCTCTCTTTTGTTTAAATGCCTTTTCTAGATTAATACCTTTAATCATAAAAAAATTTTTACTCGTTCAGACATTTCAGGCCGAGAGCGGGTTTCATAACGCCGCAGGGTTTGATTCCTGTATAGGAGGATTAATATTTATTTTGTTATACTCCCACCCTGGCTATTATAGGTTCATAATATATAGAACAGCCCATCTTTCTGCCTTAGTAGGGCTATATAAGTATGTTACGCCCTAAAAAACAAACTTACAATGATATAGACAAGTCGGTACAAGTACAGAGATAAAGGGAAAAAAAGGTATTTGAAAATTTTAATTATTCCTATTCAAACATATTTGGGAGACATTTCATTTTCCTATTCAAAAAAAAAAAATTGTTAGTTTTCAATGATTTTTCTTGAATAAAGTAGGGATGTGTCGACTCTCGATCCCACCGATTCTTGAGAAAAGAATCGATATTGAGAATCAATGACTCAAAGTCAATTCCTTGGAACCGATAGATACTGTTGGAGATAGTTTTGAAATACATAATCATATAATTATTATTGATACTTCTATACTTCTTAACGATAAAAAATTTAAGATAGTTAATTTAAAAATATATATTATATCTCATGATAAGAGGACAATTTTTCATTTACTCGATCAATACTACAGAATAAAGAATTATAAAATTCCATTGAAAAAAAATGAAGCATTAATACTCCAAGTCAAAGGTCGCATTGTTGAAGTTTTGTATTCGCTATAGGAAAATGAGGAAAGGATTACTATTTCCAACTGCCAAAGCTAACTCACTAATTGAATTCATGCGTCCAGACAATACGCGCCATTTTATTTATTTATTTTTTATAAAAGGATTTTTATAATCACAAAATAAAGATTATTTTTCATTTCATTAAATGCACACACTGGTTTTCGAATCCTAATACACTATTAAAATAAACATCCACAGAAATATATCAGTGCATCAACCTTTCTACGGTGTTTAGTGAAAGGTTTTAGTAACGTTGGTAATTTCTTAAAAAATAAATGAAACCCAGAACCTTTGGAATATTTATCTTTTTAAATAATAGTTAATAATTATTTTTTGTACACAACTGAAATTAAATTATATATTGTATGTTGTGGATAATAAATCCTATTTGCTTATTTCTTGGGTTATTATTGTTTTTTTAATAAGATTATTTATGCATTTTTTAGCTTTTATATCGATTATTTCTATTTCTATTTATTTTTTTAATCGATTTTTTGAAAAAGGTACCAGTACCGAAAATCGAAGTATTTTGACACATCACTGATTAATAGGAAGAGGAATATGTGTCAAGTAGACCGCTCTTCCAGAAGTCATAAACTATTACAATGGTAGTAATATCTGAGCCAATCATCTATACTTTTATATAAAAGGACAAGCCATTTTTCGTTTGTGATCACTAACCACGAAAACTACTGAAGAAATCTGTACCAAATTTTAACAAGATCACCTTTATAGTTCCAGGAAGGTTTAGATATAATAAAATCTACTAGTTTTCAATTAAGTTGCTATTAAAAAATGGATTATATATGGATAACAGTGAAGTTTGAAAATTGACCGATAGGTGGCGAGCGCCGTTCTACATGAAAGGTTATAAAGGTACAGTGGTATATAGAGCTTGAAATTGACAATAAAACTTACTTATATTTAATTAAATTATTAAAAAAGATCTAAATATGTGGTGCAAAATTTGGAACCCATTGAAATTTGGAAATTGACCGATATGTGGTTAGCATGATTCCGTAATAGATTTTACAATGGTAGAGCTACTGAAACTATCTGTATAAAGGTTTAGCAATAGTGAAATTTACAATAATTCAATTTTAAATGGATAATATCGAGTGGCAGAAACGAGGTTTGCCACAGTTTTATATTAGTTTATGGTTAGGCATTAAAATCCTACCAGTGCAATCAATAAAATTTTTTCTGCTATATAAAAGTTACTATCAAATCATAATGCTGATGCTTTGCTTTTTAACATTGTGTGTACATCTGAATTACCAACTCATACATTAACATAAAACACATCCCCATAATTACAAGCCAAAAAATTGCATGTTTTTACGTGAACTTCAACCAACTATTCTGTAGAATGGTAACAGGTTGAAAATTACTGCTATGCCTGCAAAATATCATTGATCAAATAATGTGAAATTGCTTAGTTCAATACAAGATTTTTATCGCTTAACAAATAAAAATAACAGTCAGGCAAGTGCGGAAAAAATTCGATTTTTGAAATCTTTTATTTTTATCATCTGGCTCTTGTTTCTGTTATATATTAGCCATTGCATATCAATATAGTACAAATTTCATCCGGACTATTTTTAGGCCCATTTACTGAGGCTTAAAGTCAAGATAGTGAAAGTTTTGGTCAAATTACATCTAACTTTTAGAGTTTCGTATATGAATGGTGGTAAAATGGTGAAATAATTATTATGTTTTATTCCTGTTCTAGGATGTTCAAATATGCCACAAATAAGACAAATTTTTTTCTTCGCGGTACTAAACCAAAGTTACGAAATACCATAAAAATTTTTAAAAGGATTGGAAAGATATTTTCTTAAACTCTTAAACCAGACATGCTATAGTCGAAACTAGTATAATAATTGTCTGCGTCTACCTGCTCTGAGGTCGCAACACCGTATTGAACTTAAGGATCTGGAGAGCGTTAATCTAACAAAAGCGAAGGCATAATTAGACGACACACTCTGTTTACACAACTGTCTTATAGGGGTAAATACTTAATCTCACTTCTTAAAACTCTTTTATTTCAAAATCAGTTTTATAGCGAAAGATCACTAGTCATGAGTTACGTGAAAATAAAATATAGTGATTTGCGAGAGTATTTGTGGAGTGATACGAACTTGAAAGTTTTCCTCAGACGAAACTATAGTGAACTTTATGAAAAAAACATTTTATTAATTCCGACGACTTTAAATAAGAGTTGTTTGTCTCATTTTAACAAAAAAGCTAAAAAAAAGATTTAAGTCGGGACAGGGGGAGGTTTTGGAAAAACTTCAGTGAGTGGATGGACCATTAATATGGTTTTATTTTTTCATGGTTTGTTTGTTCTGACAATGATGGTGAAATAAGAAGAACAAAACGTTTGACGAGTGTGGAGAGAAAAGCAAGAGAATTTTTTATCATAAGTATATATCCAATTAATTTAAATATCGTTGAATTTTTAATTACACTTTTTTTACACATTCTATAATTTATATTTTCTTGTGTTATAAAGTTCATGTTAAAAATACATCTTCTTATCAGTTTGTTGTTTATGGATCATTTTATAAGTGTTTTTTTCTATTGTGCTTTATAACTGATTATGTAAAACCAGTTCTAGTATGCCAGATTTAAATTGATCGAATAAATCTCAAATAGCAAATAGTGATTCCTAGGATATTTATTTATTATTGTATATTTTTATGAATAAGACAATTTTTAGGCTTTTTCTGGTGATTCCCAAATTTTCAGATGTTTTGAACATGACATTTATACATAAATTCTCCTTAAATTATTTCTCTTTTTTAGAAATAAAGATAAAAACAGTTAGGCTTATGTGTTTTTTTATCCCGAGTCGATAAAGACTAATCCCAGGTCGCTACGATAATCTGTTCCCGAGATATTTAATTTTTACCATTTTTCAGTCTATTGGCCCCACTGTGCGACGGGGGATGCTAGTTATTAAAATATTTTACATGGACATATATAATTTACAAAGAATCAAATACTCTAAAATAACTTCCCTTGGCCGAGCAAGCCATTACTAAAACAAGTCAATACTAAGAATCCATTTACTAATTACTCTCTTCAGAGACGATTCCTTTTTAGCAGAACTAGAGTCCATTGTCTTTAACAATTCTAAGAGATAAAGTTGTTGATCTTATCAGAATTGTCCAATTAAATTATATGTTTTCATAATAACAATGAGACAATTTACATTTAATTAAATCCTACAAAATATTTTCAGTATCTTGCATATACGCTTTTTGTTTTGTAATATGAGGATAAGAACCAATACACAATACAAACAAAAAAATGATAAATTAATACAATGCCTAAAATTTCTTTTTCAGGTATCCGGACATTAGAATTCAGCTTCGATGAGCCAAGTAAAACACCGTCCAAAGTCATCACTAAAGCTGGTGAAATAAATCTGAAGAAACTTGTACTGCGAAACGTTATTTTTAACGGCGACAATGCAAGAGCTTTGCTCTCAACAGAGATTCCATTTGTAGAAATACACACTAAATATAGAAAGCATCTGACCAAGAAAAGTAAAAAAATGTTAATGGACAATAAAGAACTGTTCGCAGGAATTGTTTTATCCAATCAGCAACCTCACTCATCCTTCTGCGGGACCTATCCAAACCCTCTGGTCCACAGCCACTGCGATACCCTCCACCACGGCAGAGTATTTCTGGAAGCGGCAGGAGTGACCCATATCAGATTTAGCAACTCCTTAGTACATCTCAATATCTCCAGCGGCTTTCACCTGACGGAAAAAGATTTCTTGCAGTTGTCCGCTCTCAACCTCAGAACACTGGTTGTCTCCGATTGTAATCTTACCCAAGACGAGTGGTCATCCTCCTTCCAGGCTGGCTTCATCTCCTTGGCCTTCCTCAGCCTCACAGACTGCGGCCACCTGGGCCTGAATACGATCAGGCACATATCGAACAAAACAAATCTAACACACCTTGTACTCGACCTGTGTCACCTACCTCAGATCGACGAGTGCATCCAGATTCTTCAGGACTCAGTCAACCTGACCAGGTTAAACTTAATATGCGATCAAGCATCCCGATTTACGGAAGGCACGTTTCACGAAAAAAAATGGAAAAAACTGAAAGAAATCGTTATAAGGAACTATAGTTTCACTGAAATAGAAAAAAATCTTCTTAAAAATTTAGTGCAAAAATACAAACTTAACGATATACTAGTAAAGTACTACAACAGTTACACTTTACGAAAAACAAGAATACATATAACTAAGAATTTATTACCAGTTTTAGTAGATTAAAATTATTTTTTTCGTTTTTTACATTTCTTAACCCTTTCCCATACCTTATGTTTCAAACTAAGAAAAAATTAAACTTATAACATACAAATTAGAATCTAACACACAAAAAAGAGATATAGTTAATATGAAATACCGCTACACACACAAGCAGTATGATTCTATTCGAGGCTCAGTCTATCTTTCATTTTCACTTACCCATTTAGGAAGTATGATGTACACATGTAACAGAAAAATTCATTAGTACTCTAATAGTATTTGTACTTAATTCTTAAAAGTAGCAATATGTCAATTTTTGATTCTTAAGAATAGAATAGGTATCAAGAATCCATGATCCACAATCGATTCCCAGAAACCCATGCCGATGACTTTGACGATAATATTGCAATACCTAATTATGTAATTATTATAAATCGATTCTTCTCCCTAATAATTAAAAAAGAAAAAAATATATTTTTTCGTTCTTATAGCTAATAATTTTTTCATGTCTAGATAAACAATTCTTGGTACAGAATTTAAAACAATCCTTTTCAAAAAATCAAAAACATCAAATAATTAAAAATATGCATTCATTATTGAATGATGAATATATAAGACTTCAAACTGCAGAAGCTGATGCACTAACAAAATAAATTTAACTAGACAATATCGTAGAATAAAGATTATTTTTTTTCATTTTATCACATGTTCATACTTGTTTTGAAACCGTCATAAATATTGTAACAAAACCCTGAAACATATCAGAACATCCTAAGTTAAATATGTTGCTGTATATAGATACAGGTTACCTGGATGTTATCATTTATTTTTTAAGTATTTTCATTTCTTCCTAAATTTTCGATTAACATTACCTTCTAAGCATCCACTGATTCATAATAAAAATTTTAGAGATTTTAAAGACCAAATTGTACGTTTGATTCAATGCTAAGCATTTTTGAGAAGAATCTCAGTCTTTGCAACATCTATAGAGTTTTCTATATCGAATGTTCATATTCTTTATTATACTCATCTGATCTCTTCATCACTTGTAAAATTGTTGATCCTCGATTAAATTTTCCAATTCCTTTCGTGATATTTATTCTCTATAAAGCGAATAAAACAAAACTTCAATGCGACCTAGACAATAATTCAAAATGTCTATTGAAAATGCCGTTATTTATGATTGTTCCCGTATTTTAATCTCATTTCTTTTTACTGATATATTAAGTCATAGACGTTTTCTCATGTAATATCATTAGGGATTATTTAACAAAGGACTAATGAGATTAATTTCCACCTTCTCATTCTGCTTTAGAATAGATTTAATAGTGTTGGTAACACTTTAACCAATTCATCCTACAAAAAAATTGGAATTTATAAGGACTGTAGTTCCCGAAGAAAAACGACGAAATCTCAGTAAAAACGATCATTAAAAATTGATATTGCTTTGAGTCTAAAATATATAAAAAGTTCTATTTTACTTGTAATGCACATGTTGTAAATTTATTTTTACATAAACAGGTGTGAATCTTTATAGATTACCTTAGTGTTTACACTGTACATTAAATAATATTTTGAGAATTTAAAGAAAAATAGTCAAGATGATGATTAGGAGAAATATCAATGCCAAATACAACAAAAAGAAAATATGGAGGAAGATAAATAAACACCTGAATGAGAACTACAGAGACCCTGTCTCCAAGCCGATACCTCGAGTCGTTGTGAGTCGTAGTTCAGTAAAATATAAACTTTGATGGAATCGTCAATTCGCCATCTAATATAAAAAAAGAGTTAGTAATGGAATTGCATATGCTTAAAAAAACAATCGCATTGAATTACATTTTAATATAACATTTAAGTATAATTCCGTATCCTAGGTCCTATCCTCTACACAGTGTATACAGCTGATATCCCAACTCGTCATATCCTGATATCCTCACCACTTAAGCAGATAACATATGTGTTTTATCAGTAAACAATGATCCCTTTATTACCTCTCAAAAACTCCAATCCCATATCCTAAACCTTCAAGAATAGTGTCAAAAATGGAGAATCAAAATAAATTCAAACAAATCCTACCAAATTACGTTTACCCTACGTCGTAAACCTACGACTTCCTGTCCTACAGTATCCTTTAATGATATTCCACTAATCCCTGTTGAATAGATCCGCTAAAAAGGACTCCACTTGGACAAACGTCTAACTTAAAATCCACATACAAGATTAAAAAGACAAGAAACTGCCCGTCGTTACAGAGTACTTAAACATTTACTAGGCAAACGTTCAAAGCTCCCAATTAATTACAAAAGACTCATATACATGACTGTGATTAGACCTATTTGGACGTACGGAGTTGAGCTTTGGGGCTCCACTAAACCATCCAGTTCATCTCGTATTCAATCCTTACAATCTAAAATCCTTCAAAAAATACTCAATGCTCCTTACTTTATCACCAATAAACTTATCCATAAGTTTACATCTTAATGTTCTATATGCTGCTGATTTAGCCCACACCAGATAACTATCCTTTTATATTAAGCTCCATAATCACTCAAATCCGTTAGTTTCTCAACTTGCTTCCCACTCCATTCCTGATAATCCACCGAGGCGTCTGAAACGAAGATGGCCTAGAGACCTTCTAGTGTAGAATTTTTAATAAAGTGCTACTGATGAGTAGTTCTTTTCGAGTTTTAACATGTTATTATTATTGTTGTCAATACATTTACTTGATGTATATATTTTGTACAGTTGTAAATTTCAATAAATGTATATAAAAAAAAAAAAGTATTCCAGATTTACTTTCATAGATAGCGGCAAATGTCGTAAAACGTATTCTAACACATCTACTTATGACAATAATATTTTCAAATTCGACACTTACTGACTGAACGACCTCACAAAAGTGTCGCCAGATGACATAAAATAGTTTCTCCTGTGTAGTGGAGTAAACTTCCCCACTTTGCACAAACTAAAAAACGATTTTAGTATCTAAATCGCCGCAATAGCAACCCTTTTGTAAGGTTTTTTTCACCCTCAAAAAACGCAACATTTTGGCACGTCCCAGCTAGGTATATACTTGTTATTTTTGTTGCTCCTATCGAAAATTTGCGGACATTTTCCTGATCAGAAATTTAATACTAAATATGCTTTGTTATATAACATTTATTGCTAGGGCCAACCATTTAAGAGCTATATTGTTTTGAATAAAAAACTTTCTTTTTTTTTTTACATTTGTTTTGAATTTAAGCTGGAGCTTTTTTGAAACGCTCAAGCTCTGTTGGTGTTGCAAGATTCGAAATTTTTCCGACAGTTTCCTTATCTGTAGCAGTAGATTATAGATAGGACATATCCATGATCTGTTGTTTTTCTCAGTCAGGGAGAAATTGACCTTAAATTTTATTTTTTTAACTTCATTATTTTAAAATATGGGAGATTCTCAAACTATGGGCAACTTCTTTTCGCTACCTATTTAGTGATAAACCCAGCATTTTGGCATGTTTTCTTGGATATAAAAATTTTCTATGAACTGAACTGTTACTTATAATATGAAAATTATAACATTTTTTGTGTTTTTGTGATAAAATCTGATTGATTTTTTATCTTATTTTTCATTCCCATAGTTTGTCACCAGTGACAGTGATCTTTTGGTTGATAGTATTCAATTATTTCCCAAAATTTGTTGCCTTGATTGTAAAATCAAGGAAGTAGTATGAATATAAAGGTCGCTCCACACGCAACGGAAAACCGGAAGGCATGCCTTTGACGTCTTAAGCCATCCGGCAAACCTCTACGTGTGGATGGAGAATTCTGTTGAGGTTGAGGTTGAGGCTTGCCTGCAGGGCTAACAAAAGGCCAAACAATAAAACAATAAAAAATCTCATTAAAAAAACTATCTCCAACATCCCGTAGAATGCGTTAACTAAGGCGGAATATCCATAAAATCGTTAAAAATTTTAATATTTCAAAATAGTATCATTAAGGACAGCTATGTTGAAATATCCTTGGGATAACTTAAAAGTCGTTAAATATTCTAATATTTCAAAACAGCATCCTTAAGGATTACAATGGCGAAATATCCTTCCGCCATATAAAAGTCGTTAAAAATTAAACATATTTTAAAAAAACATCCTAAAGGATAACAATGGCGAAAAACTCTAAATTGTACCTTAAAAACGACAGCTGATTTTAATAAAATTTGATAATTATGTTTCTTTCATACTAATCTTTTTTTAAAGGGAGCTAAAAGTTATGTTTTAATTTAGTGAGGGAGGTTTCTAAATTTCTACCTTAAGAACGACTCAGCCGATTTTGATAACTATGTTTGTTTCATACTAACAAACCTTTTTTAACGGTTCTAACAGTTATGTTTTAAGTTTTTTTTTTTTTTGGAGAGGCTCCAAATTTATACCTTAAGAACGAAAGCCGGTTTTAATGAAATTTAATAAATATGTTTCTTTCACACTAACTTTCTTTTTTTTTAGGGTTACTAACAGTTATCTTTTAATTTGGGGGAGGGGGCTTTAAATTTGTACCTTAAGAACGACAGCCGATTTTAATGAAATTTAATAATTAAGTTTCTTTCACACTAACTTACTTTTTTTTAATGGTACTAACAGTTATGTTTTAATTTGGGAGGGCTCTAAATTAGTACCTTAAGAACGACAGCCGATTTTTTAAAAATTGGCTGTCGTTCTTAAGGTACAAGTTTAGAGCCCCCCCCCCTCCCAAATTAAAACGTAACTGTTAGCACCCTTAAAAAAAGGTTAGTTCGTATGAAAGTAATATTATTACCAAAGGTTTTTAATATTGGTTGTCGTTCTTAAGGTACAAGTCTAGAACCCCCCCCAAATTAAAACGTAACTGTTAGCACCCTTAAAAAAAGGTTAGTTCGAGTGAAAGAAGTATAATAATCAAGTTTTTTAAAAATCGGCTGTCGTAGGTACAAGTTTAGAACCCCCCCCCCCAAAAAAAAATTAAAACATAACTGTTAACATCTAAAAAAAAGTTAGTGTGACAAAAACGAAATAATCTAGTTTTATTAAAATCGGCTGTCGTTCTTAAGGTACAAATTTAGAGCCCCCTCCCAAAAATTAAAACATTACTGTTAGACCCTTAAAAAAGGGTTAGTTATTGTGAATGAAATATTATTACCAAATTTTTTAAAAATCGCCTGTCGTTCTTAAGGTACAAGTTTAGAGCCCCCCCCCCCCAAATTAAAACGTAACTGTTAGCACCCTTAAAAAAAGGTTAGTTCGTATGAAAGTAATATTATTACCAAAGTTTTTTAATATCGGCTGACCCTTTAACAGGCAGGCCAGGAATTTTCGAATACATTTCTTTCTTTTTTTTTACTTTAAATGGCTATAGCCATGCCAACCCCCACACATGTATCATGAAATTCAAATTTGAATAAAGGATATTAGACCATAATGAGTAGGATAATGCATCGGATATTACGTCATTTATTGAGCAAAAGGCATTAAATATGTGTATCCACCAGGATACATTGCCTGTTAAAGGGTTAAGGTACAAGTTTAGAGCCCTCCTCCTCCCGCCAAATTAAAACATCACTTAAGGTACAAATTTAGACAAAATTCACTGTTAGCACCCAAAGAAATATAATAACCAAGTTTTTTAAAAATCGGCTGTCGTTCTTAAGGTACAAGTTTAGAGCCCCCCTCCCCCCCTCCGAAATTAAAACATAACTATTAGCGCCCTTGAAAAAAGGTATGTTAGTGACCATTTCTGGCGGCCAAAAGACATCCTTTGCTACTTTCCTTCCCTACTTTAAATTAGTTTTCGTCCTTAATGATACAACCTTTTTTTTAATTTTAATATTTAATGATTTAATTGGTTTTCGTCCTTAATATACTATTTTAAAATGGCGGAAGGACATCGTTGGGCCACATAAATATCAGTTTTTGTCCTTAAGGATACTATTTTGAAATATTCCAGGATCTAACAGTTTTTAAGATGGCGGAAGAATAATCCGTCATTCTTGTCTTTTTAGTTTTTGTCCTTAAGGATACTATTTTGAAATATTCCACGATTCAACGATTTCAAGATGGCGGAAGATGACTAAATGCTTATACACATAGCTAATACCTTCATATTTGTACACGTACTGTAAACTGGTTGTGGTGGCTACAACCAAACTTCAATCCGGTCGGCCTTTGAGGCAAAACGAATGATATTTTGGTATTGCCATTTCGGGGCTACGGGCAACAGGCTTGCAGGGAATCCTCACATAATTCTCCATCCACACGCAACGGAAAACCGGAAGGCTTGCGTTTGAGGCGCCAGGCCTTCCGGTTTTCCGTTGCGTGTGGAGCTATATTTGCTACTGTAAACTCTCAACACTGAGAGGTTTGCCTCTATTG
Organism: Euschistus heros; assembly: GCA_003667255.2. Taxonomy (NCBI): domain Eukaryota; kingdom Metazoa; phylum Arthropoda; class Insecta; order Hemiptera; family Pentatomidae; genus Euschistus; species Euschistus heros. The sequence goes on from RCWM02000360.1 coordinate 614,170, forward strand.
AAGGCTTGCCTTCCGGTTTTCCATTGCGTGTGGAGCCACCTTAACACGCTGTTTAATCAGTTTGGTCAAAATGATACATTAATAAAAGTAAATGTAAAAATAAAAATTTAAAACTTTAAAATTGTTTCATGTTTTTACAATTTTTGAAAATTGTAACTCGGAAACGACGTTATTGAGTGAGCGAATGAATAATCGAATCATGCATCCATCAAGTGTGGATTTAGTGATCCAAAGAGTTAATTTCAATTATGGCAACACCTTCCAGTGAAGATTTAGATCTTTTTACAACCATCCTTCAGTTAGTTAGCGCATGCCGCGGCAATGGTCTCAGTTTTAACGCTTTTCCGTATGAATTTAAAACTTTAAAATAGTTTCATTTATGTCATTTGTTGTTTCGTACATCAAATATTTTTTAAAGAGCAATTCGTTAATGTCGTTTCGTCATCACCCTGGACATATCCTTTCGTCATAACCATTTATTTCAATGAATAATTTCCACACTGATAACGAATTTAAGGGCGACACGTTCCCCCCTCATTTAATCTAATTTAGGTGTTTTTCTATTTTCCAGTGCACTTTAAACAAGCCCTACAAATTTTTAATGCCTTTTTATCGAAAAAAAAAAATCAATTTGAGGTCAAAACTGAAAAATTATTGTTTAGCAAGGTTTTGTTTTTGCATAAGCTGCTGAATCAAATGAAACTATTATCAGCTTCATCGTTTCATGAAAAAAGGTCAAAATTCTAAAACAAAAATGAAAAAAATTGTTTGGGTTGCTATTTTTTTTAATAAGGTTTTGAATAGAACGAAACTATAATCAGCTTCATCGGATCATCAGAAAAGGTCGAAAATAAAAAAATATTGTTTGGGCCACTATTTTTTTTAAGGTGTTAAACCGAACGAAACCATTGTCAGCTTCATCGAATCATCAGAACAGGTCCAATTTTAAGGTCGAAAAATAGAAAAATTGTTTGGGCCGTTTTTTTTAATACGTGCTGAATCGAACGAAGCCACTATCAGCTTCATCGGATCATGAGAAAAGTTCAATATTTTGTGTCGAAAATTTAAAAAACCTTTTTGGCATCGTTCTTTTTTTTTTATAAGCCGCTGAAAGTAATCAAACCGTAATCAGCCTCATCGGACCATTAGAAAACGTCCCAGTTTGGGGGCGAAAACTAAAAAAAGAATGAAAAAAATTTTTTGGTCCGTTCTTTTTTTTTTATAAGGTGCTAAATCGAATAAAATCATACATACATTCTTTTGCTCCAACTAATTGTTTCGGAGCTGCGGGAAAGGGAAACGATTTTACACGATAATTAAAATCAAACCTAACAAACTACCAAATAGTTTACTTAAGTAGTCATATATATGAAGTATTTGATCATTTCAAGTGATCATAGGCATTGCACAGCATTAAAAAAAACTCACGTAAAATAACTAAAATAAAAAGTCTACTTAAATTAGAAGAAAAAAGGATAAATAGAGGAAATCTTTGTTATAGTTGTGTACTACTATAGAAAACACGTTTGTCAAAACAAGTAGGTAAATTTACTAAACGTTCTCGCCTCTGGGAGATGAGCATACGGTAGGAAGGGAGAGGAGAAGGTCACATTTTTGGGTTTTTCAATCATATCTCTCAAACAAGAGATTCTAGAGAAACATGATTAATAAATTCAATCATTCCACAACTTTATTTCAATGTCCTCATTAGAATGATCAGAATAAAAGAAAATATTTAGATAACTTTGCAGGTTAACTGTATACCTTTCACGGGACGTCGGTAAATGTCGTTCTTCATTACCGATAAAAAAGTTCTTACCAATGGAAGATAATTAAGGAACATAAATGTCAATGATTGTGGAATCACAGATGTCGCACCGGGACTTTAAATAAAAAAACATGATTGTTCGAAATCTAGACATTTATAATGTGTAAGTTTATATCAAACTTGATTATAAATAATATTGTTATCGTTTGGAGACAAAATTAAGAAAAAAAATTACAGTTGAAAAAAACAAAAAAAAAACACGCTTTAATAGCAAACCGAAATAAAAAATAGAAAATAATTTTCATTTCATGAATAGTTTGTCTTATGGCAATAGAAAGCCGAGCAAACAATTATAATTAATTAATTTGAAATAAAATTAAAGTAAAGCTTAAGTTATTAACAAAATAATTTAATTTATAATAAAAAAGCGTGGTATGCTGTAATATTAAATGTTACAAACATTTTATTGGTAACTATTTATAAAAATAGAGTTATTATGAAAATAATAATAATAATAATAAAATCTCAATGGTGTCGGTCCATCCGTCCCTCGGTGACAAAATTTTGTTGCAATCCACGCTTTTCACTATAAATTGAATAATTTTGTTAATAACTTAAGTTTTAATTTAATTTTATTCCAAATTAATTAATCATTATTGATTTCTCGTTGTCTATCGCTATAACACAAACTATTTATGAAATAAAAATTATTTTCTACTTTTTGTTTCGTTTTGCTATTAAAGCGTCTTTTTTTTTTTAACTATAAGTTTTTTATTTTCAGTCTCTGATAAAGCAAATATTTTCAAGTCCAATTTGTTATATAACGTAAAATTGTTGTGAAATAATATTAGTGGGCGGCAAAAGAGCTGAAAGTTGTAACAAAAGCTTTCATTCTTGTTTTAGGTAGCTATTATATAAATATCAGTATAACAAACATTTTCCACTTAGCGGCTCCATTTTGTTTTGCCATTTTATGTAGCAGCGTTTACGACGAATAATTTTCAAATAGATCAGTCAAATAAAACTTGATTTATAATACTATTTTATTATTGTTCTAATTTAAATTTTACTGATAGGATTGTAAAAAGATTAATCAAATCTTATCGTTAATTTTTTTTTTTAAACTATCATCAAATTAAAGTTAAAATTAAATGTAAATGTAATATAAAAAAACCCTCTTAAACGATTTTGTAAAAACCCCTTTTTATGAAAATTTTAAGCTTTTATTTAGTGGATAAAGGTGATCATACTAGGAACCCCAAGAAATGAATGGATTTCGGATTATCAAAAGAAAAATACTGCTAATTCGATATATCGTGTATTGCGACCCTTGTTGCGACATAATCGCCTCGCATTTAATATCCATAGAAAATAAAGAATAGCAATAATTTAAGATCTGGCCTGAATAAATAACTGCCTCTCTGACCCTGGCGAACTTGGACTTGCGGAGGCATTACTTATTACTGCTACCTTACTATCAAAGTCAACCCTCCGTACAATAGGGTCTCCTTATCCTCTTTCGGTGTATCTCGGCTTTAGCTTCCAACCCCATGGCGTAGTATAAAGCTTAAAAGGTCAGGAAGTAGGAGGAAATAAAAATATTATTCCACATAGCAGATGAAAAAATACACAGAAAATTCGTCCATTCAATTTTTATATAAATGTACTATTCTGCAGAGAGATGAAATGAAAAGAACTTTTCCCAATCATATTTCAAAACACGTTAACACGAGTGATAAGCAATTAAAATTTAATTGATACCAATGAGTTAGGTTATTAATTTTCAAAGTTGGATAATCGATCATGAAATTAACTTTCAATAAATAAGACTGGGGTAATTACCAGAGATAGGCGAGGAGTTGTTTCCACGCTGATGGAGGGTGAAGGTAAGTATTAAACTTTTATTGGTGTTCGTATCGGACATTCAAGTTCCCCGAGCATCATTGTTGTAATGGAAATTTCGAGCTTTATAAAGATTAACTAAGTTCAAATCCAACCCATATTTAATTATTTTATCATTTAGTACTAAGATAAATTCATTTTAATTTAAAGTTATTTCTTAAATATTTTAATAATAAATATTTATATCAATTAAAACTAAAATTGATAAATAGCTGGATCTCAGCGATAAACCTTGTTCGACCACAAATAGAAAAACAAAACACTCCATCAAAGAGATGTACAGTGAAACCTCAATATGGGACAAAATGAAGAAAATAGGCATGCTAAGGCAGAGGGCCAGAATGTCATACACCGACTATAGGAATAAGCAGCGAGAGATAATTTTCAACAAGCCTAAAATAACTAAGAATGAAATAAGGAGGTATTCTTGCATTATACAATATTAATAACCGAATTATAGCAATTAAAAAACAATGGAAGATAGTGATGCAGAGTTTTCTGTGTTAAATAACTATAAATTTATACAGTCGCTTCTATTCAAATGGTAGTCTATAGGTGAACCATACTTCTAGGGCCGAATTCATAGACTGCACTCAAGTGAAATTTTTTCTACTCAAATATGATTTACTTAACCATTTCAACTTTTTTTTCACTCAAGAATTTCCACTTGAGTGTTTTTTTTATCATTGAAAAAAAACTTCAAAGTTGAGTTGAGTTTTGTTTCTGGAATGGTTAAGTAGAATCATATTTGAGTAGAGTGAAAAATTTCACTTGAGTGAAAAATTTCACTGAAGTCTATGAATTCTAGTCTCATTCATCTCACTCTCCAGTCCCTTCATGTTAGATATAGTGGAGTTCTGCCAAGTTATTTTTCAGCTATCCAATCTCTGATAGTTACCAATAAATTGTCGCCCAGTTCTTACAAAATGGGGATTGTCAAGATTGTGTAGTGAAAAGTTAGTGTGTCAAAACACCAGAACAGTAAATATCAGCCCTGCTTTTCAGCATCAACAGCCTCCTCTAGTGTATTCTTTATGGCTACCATTATTTATGGAAGATTTGTGACAGGGTCTTTTGTGGAGGCGAAGAGTAGACTTGCTCAATCCCAGTTGGTTGGGTCTTTCTCAGCCTTCAACAATTTTATAATTATATGTTGGTATGTGCAATGAATCTAATCAGAACTTACAAATAGTTCATAATAGACTTCATGAATCCCTTTCCCCAGAGCTATAAGAGCTCCAGAGGTTCAAGCTAATGTTAAAAGAAAAACATGTCGACTTATTATTGAACTATTATGACAATATCGAATGAACCACTCCTTTCTACAAATGCTAATAGTGTAGTTTGTGTCCTCTAACTTTTCTGGATCGGGTCTCCAAATTCCGCTACAATTTTTTAACAATACTTTCTCCTGGGGCACGGATATCAGAGTTGTATCTTCAAACATTATTTTACTACAGGATACGGCAGCTTAGCAAGGCTAACATTCTACTGTTTTCTCTATAGCTCCTCAATAGACCTTCTTCCACAAACCCTTCCAAAGTTTTTGTATAAACCACGCGAAATATTATACTTCAAAACTATGCGACCACGAATTTCGTGTTCATGCTTCAATTTATCGCTGCAAATGAACAACTGAGCCCACAAATGTGTTGTTGTCGGCAAATATGTTGGCATAAATATGTTTGAACACGCAGTAACTTGCAGTCTCCGGGCCATTCTGTTAAGTTATATTACAAAAATTTTGCAGTCTCCTTTGTATTGGTTTATAATTAATGGAGCCCGAAAATGTTACAAGTAGTTTTGCATTATTCTTATTCTCGGAGGACAGTATTCTCAAATTCAACTTATTCAAAGGGGACAGTTCTAGATTTACGTTCATTCATTCATTCACACAGAACAAATTAAAACTACCCTCTATTGGCATTCTTTGAGCTTAGGTAACAATTCTACAGAGACAGTTTGAGGATACATCGTCTCCTTGAAGGTAAAAGTCTGCTTGAAAGGTTAAAAGGTGTAACAAAATCAATTTTTTTCAGAAGAGAAAAAACGGGAATATGCTGATTAAAAATTTCTGAGATAGTTATATAGTGAATTTTCTCGTTCTCTAATGTGCATATATAGCAGTTGTGTTCACTTAGTGACTTTTTATACTTATGGGAAATGATATCAGCACACAATGACTTTTTCTCGAATTGGAAAAAAATGCACTTTTATGACTTTTATCTCCAAGGAGACGATATTATACCGTTGTGAAATTTCGTAATTATTAGGTAACGATACGATCAAACTCTCTTAATGATAATTCATCATTTACACCGCTGAAAGTTTGGCTGCAAAGTCAATTTGGCTTGGTCTGGTGCTATACCTAAAATGCCATTATTCCTAACACACTTAAAAGAGGAAATATAGAGCTATTGACAATAGACTTAACGATTAAAAAGCCTACCACACCCTATGTCGATTGGCATTGGTTCAATGATATAATCTATGAGTTCCAATAGTAGGTCTTCAGTTTGTTTTTGTTTTTATATTTAAACGTATGCATTTATGTCTCACAAGAAAGGGGTCACGTACTACAAGTTACGTACTCTTCAAGCTATTCATTAATGATAGTAATATCCTGAAGTGAAACGCTAGTTTTCATAACCTTTCGTTGATTGTGTTTATATGGAATTTATTCTGGGATATTTTATTCTGTTCTTTTATTCAAAGAACATAATTGCTATTCCGAAATTCCTGTATAACATTATGAAATTTTTTCTTCCTGTCCATCTCATGTATCTTATAGTTTGGATATCCATTCTCTCATGCTTCATACCTCTGGATACACACTCCTCCTGAGATGTACATTTTATTAAATATTACAAGTCTATATGAGGGAAGAAGTTCATACATTCCATGTTCCAAATTAGCTAGCCCTTTTTCCAAGGTCCAAGTCCTCTCAGTAAATCAATCATATACTTGAGGGTTCCTTTATAGAAGCTTGAGACGGTGAGGCGGTAAGCTACTACTATTTTACCAAAGTTGGCCTGAAACGCTGAACTAAACCAATCTTCCTTTTGTCCAGGATCTTTCCATTGTCCTAAAGGCAGGCTATAACTATAACTAAAACTATTTCAGTTGGCAGAGTTTTATAAATCATCCATATGAAATAGAGAGAAAAAAATGTATTATACCACCTAAAATTGAATAGATGAGAACTAAAAGCATCATATACCTTTTAGTTCAAAATACTCATTTAACATTTCATTTTAGAATTAAAATGAGTACAAGAAAATGTGTATTGTTAGATTTATTAGAAGACGGTCATGAATATGCAGCATTTCAATTAAAACAATTAATAAGCGAGCATGACAAATTAAGAGAAACGATACCTCCAGAGAAGATAAAAGACAAACCATTAGGACGTATGCGAAAATCAATAATATTTTTAGGAGAAATCCTGAAACAAGCAAATATTTACAGAGATGATCGTGAGTACATCTTTAATATTTAAATTAAATACTCATAATAAATATATCACAAATGGTACACATATATACACAAACAGTCGTAGATCTTATAAATTAAGCTCTTACACAAATTATATAACAATCTACACTGAGGCTAACAAGTCCTGTACTGTAACTCCGAATAGAGGCTGCTTTAGAGAGTTCTCAGTACAAGTTGGTAATCTGATACGAAGTAGAGAGTAATAATCTTATATAAATAAGGTTTTAAATTGGTCGGAAACGTAATTTTTGTTGGGTAAATAGTCAATGTTCCAATCTGTAATAGCGACTGGGTAAGTGCTGATTATAACTTAAATACCATCTGATCAAGATGTCTTCTTTACAGATCTCAAAGACAAACAATGGTCAAGAGGTAAAATGTCCTCCTAAGAGGCTCCGCTTGAACATACCTCCAAAACTATAGCTTTTTTTTAGGACCAGTAATCAGTTTTCGGTCAATCAGTTCACTCCATGACAAAGTGTTGACATGATGATACATCTTATTAATACGTTAATACGCTTTTATTAACTTGACCTGTATGTAACGGAATATTTCACCGTAATTTTCACCGATTTCCAACAATCTGATTAACATGAAAATAAACACACGCGACAAGGCCCAATGACAATAAAATAATTGCACAACTTCTAATGTTCTCACTTGGTCCAGTCAAATTACCTCCAAAAAGGGAGGCTGTTTGCAAAAGATGGAGTAGTAGATATAATGTTTTTATATGGTCCATTAAAGTTTTTAAAAGGTCATATCTATATAATATAGGTGAGGACAATTTTTAAAGCAAAAACTGATATTATTTTCAGATTCCTCATCTCAATAAACATGTAGAAACTAAATTTTGTCGAAATCAAAAATAATTTATTTTACCTTTAAAATTTTGTACGAAGGGTTGTCAATTTCTGAAAAAAAAAAAATAATTTGCGCTACCTCACACATTTCGCCACCGATTAAAACCAAATTTTAAGGTCATCTAGAAACCGTAAAACTTCTCAGTTTAGCTCAAATCCGGAGTTAGCAGGATTTCCCCTTTTTGAAATATCTCAAGATACAGCTGACCTCGGATTTTCTCATTCACATCAGTTTTTGTCCACTAAAATCTGGAGTAATCCCAATGATATATGCATCGATAAAAAGCAAAATGTATGCTGATTCTAGTGATGTCATTATTATTGTAATCGGTTGAACGCAGCACTTGTTAAGGTTAGAAATTATTGATGAAATCTCAACTCTAAAATTTTAAACTCCTCGAAAGGGGTAAAAAAACAATATTTTTTTATTTTGATAAAATTTCACATATAAGGGTTTTATGGTGAGTTAAATCTAGATTTGAGGTCAGTTGTTCGTGAAAAAGAAATTCCACTGATTTACAGCGGATTTCCTTGGAATTTTGTCATTTTTTTAGCACCCTAAAGCCGGGTGGTGACCTGAGCATAACGGAAGTATTTTTATATCAAATAACATACGTAACGGCAATTAAACGTCAAAGAATAATTTCTCTATCTTGACTGAGAGCTGAGAAAAAAATAATACCTGATTTTATTATTTTTTTTTCTCGGCTCCTAATGCCCATTGGCGGCTATAACTCTAGTTTTGCACTATTAAAGGTCCCTACAACCCACACAAAAATCGGCATTCAAATCTGTGAGTTACAACTCCAAACGTCCCCTTGTTAGCTTATCACCATATATACCTTAAAAAGGTTAAAAAGTAGCTTATTCCTGTTCAAGCTCATCTTCAATCATTTGGTGTAGTCAGTTTTCAAGAAACCTTGTAAACAGCTCATAACCAAATAGGCCGATAGTTGTCACACTCACTCTAGCTGTCTATATCAAGAAGATAGCATACTATTTCCTTTCTTTTGGTACTTTATTTTTCCTTTTAAGCTTTTTGCGAGTGTAAATGTACGCACACAAGCACACAAAAACACACTGAATATATAGTGTTGTTAAGCCTCTGGCCTGGACATTTAAGAGAAATTGGCGAAGACTTCAAATACGAATCCAATGATAAACTGAAGATGTAATGCGATATACCACCATTAAGCTTCTTTAAAATATAATTATGAGAGAGAAAAAGTAAAGGGGAAGAGAACATTATTTAACTATCTTCAATGTTAGCTCGAATTTAGAAGGTAAGGACAAGATCCAAGTAATAAACAATCTCTGAAAATCTAATAGAACTTGTACTACTTTACTAATTTAGATATTCAATGCAGTCTATTATTCAGCTAAAGGTCAAAACTAATTATACAGAAATTCCTTTAAACAACCTTAATTAAACAACATGAAGCCAGGTTGGCCCTGAGGCAACTCTCCACCGCTCGAATCAGAAATAACGGTTATACTAAATAAATAAATAAATAAATAAATAAATAAATTACAACATAATCATAAGGTCTTGAATGATTATTTAAATTTTCTGAAAATTCTTTAAAATATATTTTCATACTAGTAACAGTTGAATAGTATTTTTTTTATTAATCACTTACGGTACTAATAGGTACAGGTTGTCACGATTAGAATTGTGTCGTCTAGTTGCAAAACCGGCCAACTACTCAATTTTGAGCAATACATTTTTTTTTCTGTTTCTGAGTCCTAAGATACATTTTCCATCTATTGAAAACAAGAAACCTCGCAAAAACCCGTGAAATCCTTGTTAAACCTGCGTTTGAAAAACACAGTGTGCTGAAAAACCGGCCAAATCCTTCTGTGAGTGAGTTTCAAAACCGGCTATCTCCACATCCGCGCTAGATCGCGCTGTTGTTCCAGTTCAAGAAGGCCTCTTATCAGGTAACTATCAGTTTGCTCCTGCTTTTCCTGTAGTTAACGTTTATGCCTTTATCGTTTCGTACACTTTTCATTCGATCTTTATGGAGAAGTTTGTAGAAGAAGTTCCAGCTAATTTAGCAAGAAAAAGACAAAGAGACCATGCAACATGGAGAAAAAAACAAACCCCTCCAGATCGGGTTTTTACCCAAATTGAGAAGAAGTTAAAGAAAATCGAGTCTCGTTCAGCCTTCAGAGTTTTTCGGCATTCTCTCGGAAAGTGGAACTATGTTTAAGCCAGGAAGAGACTACACAAATCTTGATTGGAAGAGTCCCAGTAATGCCCTCCTCAAACCCCCTCCACTATGGCACTTCAAAGTCACCACAACGAAGAGATTTTTGAGAACCAAACAAAATAATAAGGTTCAAGGGGAGGTTTTCTACAGATCGTTTGATTTTTTTACTGCAACGTCTTTGCATCAGCTGCTCAAGAAGGAGGAAGCAGACAAGTAGATGAGAGGGATGAAGAATAATATCAGAAAGAAATGTGTAAGCCTGTTGAAGACGATAATACCGCAAAAGTATATGTTTCTGAATGTTTATATTTTTCTAAATTACTTTTTTTGGAAATTCTTCTTCTTCTTTTTCTTTTAGCACAACAGACAACATATAGTGGCCCCTGGCTTTTTCAACTTCTGCCTTCCATTTCTCTCCGTCCATTTTCGGAACTTATTACTTTAAAAATAATTCTCCCCAGTTTTCCGTCTAGATGTTTGAGTTACACCACAACATTTCAGAGTTTAATTTTTTCAAATAATATTCACTTATTGGAGAAATTTGCATCCCAAAAAACCCAATATTTTCATTAAATTTAGTTATTTTTAAGTTCTAATTCATTGCAAAACCGGCCAACTCCAAAATGAGTTGCAAAAGCGGCCAAATCCAAAATAAAAAATTGAGTAACTCACCCCCTCCACTTGCCCCTTCCATTTCAAAAAGTGCTTTCAAACACACTACCCTTGTGCCACTAAAAACCGAAGAGATTTTCTTCCTACTTCGTTTTGGCGTGATGTAATAAAAAATCAGCTCTCTTGAAAAATTTTGGTTTTTGGAGATGGCCGGTTTTGCAACTAGACGACACAATTGTCAAACAGGCCCTTCTACCAATGTAATTATTACAACAAAAAAAAAGATTTTTGTGAATGTTCTTTAACATATCTCCTTCCCAAGATCAATATCATTTTTGTGAGCTTTTAAATTGTTTATATTTCCTGATGCCCGAACTAAAAATCATAACTTCATTGTTATTTACCTCCTGAAAGGAAAAACCTTTTTGTTTTTAACAGTAAAGGAGACTTTAAACCTTATTTAAGATGGGTTTTTCCTTTAAGCTTCGTACTTTTTTAGAAGGTGATTTTTTTGTGCCATTATGTCACCGTTCCATAATAAATTGTTTATTTACTTTGAATGTTTCAAAACGGTCATTAGAGCCAGTAAGTACATTTAAATTTAATTTTTCAAAGCAGTATCCTAGATGTCATTCTTTATAACGTGTATAAAGCTGATGTCTCAACTCTTCCTTATACCATCCTCACAACCTATGCTGATGACACCGACGTGTTATCAGCAAACGATTATCCATAACTGCATCCCAAACTTTCCAATCACGTCGTCCAAGTGACGTCGCAACTTACAGCACTTTTATGATTGCAACGAAATTGTCCAATTAAATTTTAATATTCCATCCGACGGAAACATAAACGGCTTAAATTTATACATCAGCTAAATTACAGTCAGTAGGTCATAAGCCTTAGCGGAAAATGACGTAATCGGTTGCGTTTTCAAAACTGGCGTGCTCAAACACTTCTTTAAGCACTTCTACTTGAAAAAACGTATAACTCTGCAATAACTCCAAAAATATTAGTTCGATCTATCACTTTTTTTCATCGGAAAACGGGTTAAATTTTATATCAGACCCTATTTATGGAATTTTGATTTAAAAAATCCGTAAAACAACCAGCACGCTGAGAATCCCATATTGTTGTGAAATCCACGTTTTTTTCGGCATCTTTCTCACTATAATACCAAAAATATTTGTCTGATCAAAAATGTTATTTTTCTATCTGAAAGTTGATTAAATTTATAATCAGACATTTTGATTAAATGTCGTAAAGTACCCACGCCAGCCCACTGAACATGTAAATTTTGTCATGTTTTGCCAAAACATACACATTTAACGTGATGGCGTGGGCATTTTACGAAAATGAATCAAAATTTCATATAAAAGGCCTGATAGTAAATTTAACCAGCTTTGAGATGGAAAACAGAAAATTGGGATCGGATAGATAGTGTTGGAGTTATAGTGAGAAAGGTGCCGAAAAAAATCGTGGATTTCACAGCAGTATGGGATTCTCAGTATGGTTGTTTTACGGGGTTTGATCAAAATTGCTTAAATGGGATCTAATCGTAAATTTAACCAGTTTTCAAATTAAATAAAAAAAAAAAAAAAAAAAAAAAAGCAGTGGATCGAACTAATAGAATCGGAGTTATACCAGGTATGCAAGTTCAAAATGTCGTTTATTTCTTAAAATATATACACAGTAATTTAAAAAAAAGTATAATATATTTTATTCAAAGTACTGACCCTCGCTTTCTACACATTTTGTCCATCTCTCGGGCAATATATGAATACCATTCCAAAAGAATGCTTCATCTTTATTTGAAATCCATTCATCGAGCCATTTTCGTACGTTTTCGAAATTGTTGAAGTGTTGCTCCGCCAATGAGTGTCCCATCGATGAGAAGAGGTGATAATCAGAAGGCGCCAGGTCAGGTGAATACGGCGGATGGGGTAGGAGTTCCCAACCAAGCGAAGAAATCGTTTCCTTAGTCAATCTGGCTGAATGTGCAGGAGCGTTATCATGCTGAAGAATGACTTTGGCGTGCCTGTGAGCCCATTCTGGGCGTTTTTTCGATCAATGCGTGACTCAAATTGATCATTTGTTGTCGGTAGCGCTCGGTATTGACTGTTTCGCCGGGTTTGAGAAGCTCGTAGTAGACTACTCCCTTCTGATCCCACCACACACACAGCATTGTCTTCTTCCCAAAACGATCCGGTCTTGCACTCGATGTGGATGGTTGTCCTGGCGTTACCCATGATTTTTTTCGTTTGGGATTCTGAAAATAAATCCATTTTTCATCGCCAGTTACAACTCGATGCAAAAAACCCTTTCTTTCGTGGCGTAAAAGCAGCATTTCGCACACAGTTTTTCGTTTTTCCATCTGTCGTTCGTCCAATTCATGTGGAACCCATTTTCCAACCTTTTGAATCTTTCCCATAGCTCTCAGGCGATCGGAAATGGCTTGCCTAGTGACATTCAACTGTTCTGCCATCATTTGTTGGGTTTGGGTATTGTCTTCGTCTAATAAAGATTGCAATTCGAAGTCCTCAAACTTTTTTGGTCGATTTTCTCGTTTTTGATCAGTAACATCAAATCACCACGTTTGAAACTTTGAAACCAACGTTCACATGTCCTGACGGTTGGAGCAACATCGCCATAAGTCTCAACAAGAATTCGATGGACATTCAGATGCCTTTTTCTTTTGATTAAATAAGAAAATCATGACATACCGCAAATGCTCTTTATTTGGCTTAAAATTAGACATTTTTAACACCAAAGAAAGGTATGATACGTCCACGTAAACGACTTAAAAACAACTGACTTTTGTAAACAAATGACTAACAAACAAAATAGCGTTTAGAGATAAGCAAATCCTTCAATAGGCTAAGAGCGCATTCTATTGGAATTAAAACGACATTTTAAACTTGCATACCTGGTAGCTGAGTTATACTTGCTTTCAAGGAGAAATGCTTGAAAAAGTGTTAGAGCCCGTCAGTTTTGAAAATGCAACCGATTACGTAATTTTCCGTAATAAGGTTTATGACCTACTGACAGTAATTTAGCTGTTTATGTTTCCGTCGAATGGAATATTAAAATTTAATTGGGAAATCAAGATTTTTCGTTGAAATCTTAAAAGTGCTGTAAGTTGCGACGTGTTCAATATAAATTAATATATGATATATATACAGGTAAGGAACTTTATTTTGACAATTTTTCCCTAAAAAGAACGAGTGAGGATCAAGAAGTGAAAAACCTGTATTTTCTCTTATTTATACCATCCCGTATATATTCTTGAAAAAATTGGAGCTATTATTTTTAATTCCTCTGATTTTCCTATTTTGACTAGACTTTCGAAAACATGCATAAATATATATATTTATATACACATTCAACTGAATAATCAGTTAGGCAATATTAAAAAAGAAATATATATATATATAATAAGAATGCAATCTAAATCTCCTCAAAGATAAGATGGCATATCTATTTCAATTAAAATGAGTGTTCTAAATAATTACACCTAATATATGATAGTCAAGATTTACTCGTCCAGTTTGCCAATAAATAAAACCCACAAAGTCAGATGCAAATCAGCACTGAGTCTAGTAGTGTTACCTCAGCAACCTTAGTTCAGGGCACAACACATTCATTGTAACTTGATAACTAAGTAACTTAAACCTATCACTTTGATTTTAGGCAATACCGAAGCAGAGTTTTCACTATATTTTTACACGGCAAGACATTATGAATGTAAAAACAATGAATACTGGACATGGTTGGCTGACTCGTTTTACAGGTTAGCGGTGAAAAATGTGAGGTCTTTTGATTCGGATGGTGGTTATTCAAAAGCATTAATCAACTATATGTATGGAAGATTCCTGCTCAATCAAGGTGATAAACAAATTTTAAAATATTTTTTATTAGCAACAAACCCTAAAATACTATGTTAATATTAGTAACACAGTAATAAATATTATACTAGTAATTAAGTAAGGAATAAAGAAAGTATATATTGACATTATAGGCCAGATGACTGATGGATGAACGAGTTTAATTATTTAGTGAGTTTCCATGACAAATAGATTTCCTCCACTACATTCATCAATGGTTTTATTGACAAGTTATTTCCTTAGTAGTAGAATGTGATAACTAACTGAGCAGCCTTATTTTAATGAATAAAGGTTTACAAAAGAGGGCACGATTTAAGTGATAACTTATGCAATCAACAGATTGTTTAGTTATAAATGTAAGTAATTTTATTAGCCCTTATCCTTTTTCCCACAGATAATATTAGAGGTCATGGTCAATCACTTACTAAGCTTCTTTTTCAATAAGAAAGCTTTCCAACTGCTAGCCACTAATTTCTTTAATGTCATTTGGGGTCTGGTAAGTTGATTAGATTGTAATAATAAAACCAAGTGGTGAATTTCTCTTGAAGCACTCCTTCTTTTATCTTTTAGCACTGAATCAGGCTGCTTGGATATAAAAAAAAAATTAAATTGAATACTATCCAACAAATAATACCAATGACTTCAAGTTTAGAGTGAACTTTAAGAAACTGATAGGTGAAAAAACATCTTTTCCTAAAATGTTTATAACATTTTTTTTTTTTAAATCAATGATTTTTCTTTTTACAACTGGCCCTGCCAAAGAAGGAAATTGATTTCATTTAAAAACAAATAATGAACTCATGAATATATATAGAAAACATTGTATCCTTAGTGTCTTGTAAAAGAATTAAACGTGAAGATAAAGCGTCCTTTACAGTATTGAAAAAAAATTAATAAATTTTTAAAAGGACGAAAACTAATTTGTCGAGAAGGAGTGGCCAAGGATGTCATTCGGCCATCAAAAATTGTCAGATCCTGGCAGATCAGAAACCAGTATTCTTTAGTGGCTTTTGGACATAATGCAGTGGCTATCTCATAATTCCGCCCCGAACGCCCACTGCCATGGTTCTATATTTAGTAATTTAATTTTGTAAAAACTTCCGACAAAAAGGGTTGAGAAACTATCTCCAACTTCCCGACAAATGAGTTCAACAACGACAAAATCCAAAGGATTAAACCAGAAGTGTATCCTTTCTAAAAAATGAAACAATTTAATTTTTTCAACAAGGACAACAGTGGCGGTCAAAGAACAATAATGGCGGCATATCCTTCGGCTATCTTAAAAATCGTTGAATCCTGGAAGATCTCAGAATAGAATGCTTATGTGCCCTGTTAAAAGGATTAAATGTGAAGAGAGAGTGTCCTTTTCAATATTAAAACAATTTAACTAATTTTCAAAACAAGGACAACTAATTCGTTGGCAAGGAGCCATACGATGTCCTTCGGCCATCAAAAACCGTCAGATCCTGGCAGATCTGAAACCATTATCCTTCTTTGGCTTTTTGGAGAACCATGTTTCAAAAATAGAGAAATAAGATGGTTGGACCATGAAATGAACGCATAAAACATTAGAAAAACCTCCTAAAACAAACATTGAAAGAATGAGGATGGAAATCCATACAGCTGCAGGTCTAGTGAACAGTGGCTAGAAAATAATAGTAACCTAAGTTTACTCGATGCAATGAGATGGAAAACAGCTGCAGAGGATCTATCTAACAGAAGAATAAGTGTAGTAGAGACCACGGTCCTTCATATATAATAATGTCAACAGAAAAAATTAGCTCCTTCTTTTAAAATTTAATAATCAAATTGGAGGGAATGAAGTCCTAAGTTCATGGCATGATTAGATTTAGTCTTAATGAAATTAATTTAAAATTAAATTTTTTTTGCTGATATAAATTTTTTTTTTTTTTATTACAGGAAATGCACCTAATGCAACAAGACGACTTCAAACAGCTTATGAACTATCACGAGGAAAGCCATGGGGAGCAATGTGGGCAACAAATATTTCTTTTGAAAAAATTAATGAATATTCCTCCTACTTACTTCACATAGCGCAAATTATAACTGCAAATAAAATCCAAAAGAAAAAACCTGAAGATGCTTTGTATTTAACAATGGAAGCAGTGAAACATGCAAGGAGAGGTAAATCAATATTATATTATTTTTTTAAATTATTATTATTATTAATATTATAAATGATTCTTCATAGAAAATGGTCACCTTAAAATGAATAACTTGAAGTGACATACTGCTGGAAACAAATTAAAACAAAATTATAAAACAAAGCAGAAAATAAATTATCGATAAGAGCTCCTACTAGCCAACCAGCAATTACTAATATTGTCCTTAATGAAAATAATGATTTAAAAATCTAATACACATATAATGAAGTTATATATATTTTTTTTCAAATTGTTAAGTAAAATCGAAATGCTTCATTATATGTTTATTTCGTTTAACGTCACTTTATGCTACTATGGCTAATTGGACGATGCTATGGTGGGAGTCCTAAATTTTGCCTATCCAGGTATAATTAGGATAGGGATCTTTAACGAGTACCTGACATCACACAGGCTTGGGACCCCCATTTTACGTCCCTTCCGAAGGACGGCATAGCTAAGGATTTTAAACTCCCTTTAAAAAATCCTAAGGTCATCTCCCGGGCTGCGAACCCACAATCTTGGGTTTAGTAGGTTGCTATACTGACCACTACACCACATTCTTCATTATATTGGGTTGAAGCAAAAATAATGCAGGTTTTTTTATTTGACAAAAAAAAATTTATTATAATTTTGTACAGTTTATTACGTTTAGTGGTTAACACTAACTACTCTCACAATTTACCAAGCACTTTCTTTTACCAAAGCCCTCATATTATTTCATATTATGATCAAACAAAATTATTAATATTAATTTATTCAATATTCTTTATTTCAGCATTACTCCTCACTTTAACAATCATTATCATGTTACATGTTCCGGGACTATGGTCTCATCTTCAGACTTAAAATTTTAAATAAGACCATGTAAAGGACTTGGTGGTAACACCAGAAAAATGTATTTAAGTCTGAAGATGGGACCATAGTCCCAAAACATGTAACATGATAATGATTGTTAAAGTGAGGAGTAATGCTGAAATAAAGAATATTGAATAAATTAATATTAATGCTCCTTTATTGATGAAATTATTAATATGATATTATCAGCCCTCATATTATGATAAACAACAGGCCTACCACGACCTATCTTGTCTTTAAGATCAAAATCTCCAAGACATAAGTTTTAGAACCATCGTTGCACTGTACATTCATTGATGCCTCCTTCACTCCAAACAACATTGATGTTCAGCGCGGCTTGGAATAGAAAATTATTGATTTTTCCTCTTTTATCCTGAATTTTTTTTTTTTTAATATTCACTTAATAGTTTTTACAATTTTTTTAACATGATACATGTTTTTACGGAGACTAACTCGGTTTCAACAGTGCAACTGTCAGTCTGTTAACTCTAGTGACAATTATTTGATTGTTACTCATTAATAAAAAAAAAGTGATATTATTAGCTAACATTAATATTTCTAATATTACATTCCCGCTTCAATGTCATACTAAATTCTACTGAGAATAAATATTAATATTATTAAATGATTGTACATACTAATGGAAATGTATTCCTACTCAAAAAACATGTACCATGTAACCTTGCTTTGATCCTTGATCTAAACAGAGATAATCGGGGGGTCTGGGAGTGTCCCCCAGAAGTCATAAGACAATGCATGTACCATGGTAAACACAAATCACAGGTGGCTATATATTTTTTTTGCAAAAAGGGACTTCAGTCAATTTACCTGGTGAATTAATCAGTTAAAAAGGAGAAGAAAAACAATTTATTGATAACATTTCATTATAATGTGGAGAATAGAGAACGAAAGAATCAATATTTTTGGTAATGTAACACATTAATAAATCATTATCAGCAAAATGTTACAAAAGTGAGAAAAAATCTCATGTTCTCAAGTACCAACAAACCTAGTCACTTCTGAGGTTTTTTTTTTGCTCTAATAATGGCACAAAATAATATCTAAACATAGCTTTGCTAGTGGATAAAATTATTCACAATGAGAAGCAATTAAACTTAAGTTTTACCTGAAAAACATTTAGTCCAAATAACTAATTTTCAATGAGAAAATAGTCATAAAGGATTAACAATATCCACAAATAGTGCCTCGGTTAAAAAAGAAAAAAAATTAAGCTGAATTTCACCTAAAGAAAAAAAGTTAGGCAACTTAAAAAAACTTAGTCCTCATCACTGGATACTAGGTTTTCTATACTTGGCCCACCACCATTCCCATTGCTAGATGAATCACTCTCACTGGCACCTGAAACCATTTCATGACATAATTCAACATCAACAATAACTAATACTGAAAATTCACGAGTATAACCATGTCCTGAAATGTTTCATTAAATAATAAAAATGTAAATTGTAAGTTACAAGTGAGTAAATCTTATATAAAAATTAAATAAATCTGTAAGTTGAAGGATTTTTAGATGGAAAACTTATAGTGTACAAAAAAAAGATTAATAATAAAAAGCGTAGTTCATTTGATTACAAATACAAGAAAATATATATATTTACTTTTTGCCACATTTAGAGCTAAGAATGATTAACAATTTCCTTCAGTCAGACCTTTTTATTTTTGGAGTTCAATGATTGTTCTAAATTTCCCTGTACTATAAGTCATTCTTGAATCTTCTTGTGCCCTAATCTTAACATACATGCTGTTGTTTGGCTTCAAGTGCAAAAAACTACAAATTATTACTATTGATACCTAATTACATTTTATAACATTTTAAGATGTTCAAAGGAAAAAAATAATATAAATAATTAACTTCAATAGCAACTGAGGAAAATGATTTGATATATTGTAAAACTGCATTCAAGTAAGCATCAGGGTGGGCATAATGATATTTATTTTTAAGACTATCAATGTCTCAAAAAATTGAAAATATAAAACATAGAATCAACCATATATCACCAAGTAATGACTTTTCTTACTTTCTAGTAAAAATAACTTTCTTATGAATTTAATAAACTAAATAATATAATAAATACTGGGATAGTGAAAAATACCATTAATTAGGTACAGTTAGAATTATTTGCAGTAATAAGATCAGTTTACAGTGATTTAACCAAAACAAAATAAAATTAATAAAAAGCTCAAAATAATTGGTTTAAAGAACTAGTAGACATGCTGAACCAGCCCCCCTCCCCCACTAATAATTCCACCATAGACTTTAAACGTTGTACATAAATTTTAAAACACCTTTGGCTATAAAGAGGTCAAAGCAAGATCAGAGGCATCTTTTTCAAGAATACTCTTAAGTTAGTTATATTCAATTACAGGCAACTGGCACCCAGATTTGGAAGAAGCAATGATGGAACTAGCAATTCAATATACCAGAAACAAAAAACATGATAAAGCAATCTCCACTCTTGTTCAATTAAACGAAAAAATTAATCCCAAAGAAAATAGGGACATGTATATTAGCATTCAACTCTTATTAGCACTATGTTATAAAAGGTAATCTAACTATGATTATAACTGATATTGCATTACACCTAAGTTCTAGCTGTATCTATAGCAAAAAAATTAAAGAAAGATACACGGCAATCATTCAGTTTTTCTTTTAAGTTATCTAAATTTAGATTTAAACTGACAAATAAATAATCTTCATAGAGCATGATAACTAAAAGAAAAAATATATTTGTATGTTAGGACTGCTTAAACTTCTTATGTACTTCAACTAGGGCTGGGCCAATGGGAAATGACATTTTTTTCATCACTAACACACCCCAAGGGAATGTGCAAATTTCAGAAACAGAAAATTAATGAATAAAGAAACAATACCTAAACTATGAGACAGAGTCATAGAGCAAATAATAATGCTTATTTCAGTTACAAAATTTTATTTTTAAAGAATTTTAACATTTTTTTCTTACATTGATGAAGATTGTTTCACATTTTCCACAAATAATTAACATAAAATTGCCTAGTGTTACTAATGTTGTCTTGTGCTTATGCCAGCAACTATTTTCTGTTTTTAATTGCAGACATCATTTAGGTAATACTGCGAATTTGTCACAATCTCTTGAGGGTCTAGCTTTCAACATGCTATGTTGGTCTCTGTCCTCACTCATCCTGCATAGTTGTACGAGCCCTACAGGTTATTGTCGTGTAAGAAATCTTTTATTAAAGGATACTTTGAGTTTTCCCTTGTCCTATCAACAGGAACTAAAAATATTCATTGCATGTTTGCCAACCGCCACAACAGTTTCAAAGAAAAACATTTTTCTTACAAACAGTTTTCAGTGTATTTAAGAAATGATGGGCGAGCAGGTTTGGGCATGTATTACCAATCCCATTTTTTTTCCTTAAAAAGAAAAAAAATAAGGAAAATTTATTTCCTGGTAGACCCAAGAAATGACTCTGGACCTTCATACTTTGGCTCAAATAGGTTGATAACCTGTAGGATAACCTATGCTTCATGCCTTAGTGGAAGTACATAAGGATTTTAAGTCCTGTGAAACAACAGCAATGTCTGACACTAAATTGTACCAAAAACTCTCCATTTCTTCATAGCTAAAACTTTTTTGTTTTTTATTAATAACTAACTAAAGTTTAAGTTCAACTAAATCTTCTTATCAATAAAATAAAAATATTTAATCCTATTCAAGAAATATTTAAATAAATGTATTCAACAATTTCAACACTTTATCTATGTAAACTTGAGAGTCGCAGTGAATAATTAGATCAAAATTTTCATATTAGAAAAGGTAAAACTAATCATTATTTAATAAGTAAATACATTCAACTTATATAGGGGCAGAAAAAAAGTTGAAACACTCAAGCAACTGTTTTTCTTGGTGGAGTTAGGAAGAGAGTGGGAAATGCCACAATTAGTAGCTTTTGGCCACAAACACATAGCTCAATACTTAATTGAAAAAGTAATTATTCACAAATTACAGATATAAGAATAAAATTATGACTAACCAATAATTAATAAATCTAACATTTAATATTCAGGATAGAATAATCACAGCGAGAAAATATTTGAAATCTTGCATTCTGCTTTATAAGGAACAACAAAATTACAAAGAAATGATAGAGTCAGTTTATCTTCATGGAAGCTGCAAAGGTATGTCACTTGTCTATTTGTCCATAATCTATTTTACACTAACTTATCTTTTTCTACTCAAAAGACTAAAAAATAAATAAAGTTTCAATCTTCACAGTTTTCAAATTCCTGTAATACAGGGTTTACTAAAATATTTCCCATATTTCAAAACTCAGTAACAAAGATACAGAAAAAATAATTGATTAGTAAACAACGAATACATTATTAGGTCATAATAATTATGTCTGGACACATTTAAAAGCCTTTCCTGGATGTTTCCCTCAGTTTTATGTAAATTCTGTTGGGATGGCAGCCACAGTCATAAAATAAAATAAAAAAGCCCTACGAGTTTTAAAATCTCTCTTAATTATTTGGTAACAATCATTTTGTAAGGGTGCACATGAAGATCTCAAAGCAGAATTCTTTTTAAACTCTTATCAGAGAATCCCAGGGCAGTGATATATTTTAGTGCTAAATGCTTTGGAGCTGCAATGTTGTCAAGGTTCAGGGAAGACCAGGCAGTTTATTTTTAGTACAAAGCCTGTTGTTAACATTGATACCCAAACTTGAATAGTTTTCCTATCCCAAATAGAATCCTGTCAGCCAAATTCAAACTGAATGTGAAAAGCTTATGAAGTACAGGACACACAACCACCGTATTCCTCCACAATAAACATACACTGCTCACCATGGCACACAATAGTGAAAACTGAAAATGGCATACAGATAACTATTAATCAATAAACCTTATGCCATTGTATCTCCCAACAGAACTCACAAAAAGTCCTCTACAAATACTACATGTTTGCCAGAGCTTTAGTATTAGCATTCTGAAATTTAGTCAACTCACATAAAATAACACATTACCTTTTCAACTCACAGTTGAGGTCAGGTCACATAGGATTCAAGTAAGCAAAGTATCTTCTCTTCTTCTTCCGCTTTTTCCCATAATTTCTCTTAGCATGGGGGTGCACTTAGCTGTCTTTCAGCTTTCACGGTCTCCCATAAAGCCTCTCAATCCTGCGAGTGTTCTCATTCTTAACTTTTTTATGTGACCCATATATGATGTTCCGGGACATCACTTGGTCTCTTTTTCAGTCAATGAGTATTCCATATACTTAGCTGGATCACGTTGCTCGATTCAGTGGACTTGACTGAACAACAGCAGTTATCCTAAATCTTGAATGAGACATATAATGTCTCTTTGATGCTCTCATTCCACACTCTATATCAGCTTGTTTTCCCCAACTGCTCTCCTAAGATATTTCATTTCAGAGGCTGTTATTTTACTCTGAAGTTTTTCTGTCAGGACGCAGGTTTCTGCATCATACAGAAATATTGGAAGAGAGTATTGGATAAATAATGGACACATGGAGAAGTATTGGAAGTTACACCCTTTCAAAAGTGAGCAATTTTGTTTCTCTACTCCCTTCTTTTTTGCCAACAATAGTATTACATATCTAATAATAAACAGCATTAGCACATCCTATTCAGTGTGATTCCACTATTTTACCAGATAAATCTACAATTGACCTAGGTAGCTGTAATCAGAAACTATTTACAGTTCCTCCCATATATGTCATCATGGTGCATACCTATAGAATAGAAGAAGAAGAACTTAATTTGTTGCTGTATTTATTCCATACAATTCCAAGATGGCCTGTTGTAGCTCCTGTTTGAAATCCATAACATGAGATATATTATCTGCATACAGGAGCATTTTTATAACAACAGATTTCATATACTACTGTCCAAAGTAAGTCTGCCCAGTTCTTCATATGCATACAGTTGCAATCTAATCCATGTAAAGCAGGAACAAGAGAGCTTAAACAATCCCTTATCAACCCCTTATTTGAAACTGAACCCAAAAAGACTCTTGCTCATTAAATCTTACTATTCCTTTTATATCTTAATATAGATTTTATTGCTTCCATTTAATATTTTTCTATACTTTTAACTTGTAGAGCTTCCAATATTTTTATCAATTCCAATTCTTTCTTTAGTTCAGGGAAAATTAAATATATATACATCTATATCTATACACATATTTGTATATGCTTAATCACATTATCAAATGGGAGAAAAGCTAAAATAAAACGTTTGACTAATAATAGTTTTGAATTAAAAGATTTTTAAAAAAATTATTGAAAGCAGAGATATTTTTATTTTTTTTAATTTGCAATTTAGAACTTTTACTGCTTAAATTTTGGGAAAAAATAAAATAAAAATAGCAGATAAAAATGGCAGTAATATAACACATGTAAAACAATAAATATAAAGCAGTTTTCATTAGAATAAACAAAGTTCACATTAAATATTTTCTTTGTTATTTTTAGTATTACCATATACAGGGTGTCCCGGACAAATGTAAATAAAAAATTTGCTAATTTAAAAAACATGCTAAACGGGGTAGAATGGCGCAGAAACGGCTTCCTATCTCAATCTGTTGAGGAGATAGAATTTTTTTGTTTTTATTTTTAAAATCTTACTTTTCTGAAAAATGGCAGTTTTCTCTACTTTGTTTTACCATAGAAACAAAAACTATGATATTTTTTTAATCATCATTAAATTTTCTAAAAGATGCAAAACGTCGAGTTATTTTAAATCTACTTTAAGTGGTCTTTTTAACGCGCAAAACACAAAACATTAATTAAAACTTAAATTTTTAATAGGTTTTGAAAATTCCTCACTCCCCACTGGAGCACCCTAGAAGACGTCAAATTTCCCCAAAACTGTGGACTTTAGTTAGCTTTTTAGTGGTGTAACCCATGATACAATTGCACTTCACTTCTTGAGTCTAAAAGAAGTTTTTCTGATGAAAAACACGCCAGGGAATAAATAATTAGTTATTTTATCTCTTGTCCATATGCATGAGGGGTAAAGAGTTGTGAAGGTGGCAAGCCCTCCCTCCCTCTCCCCCCCCCCCCCAAAAAAAATCCCCAAAGGGTGACCCAAAAAAATCTTATTTTTTTTTTTCAAATTTATTTAGGATTATTTGGGAGTTACCCAAAGGACATTTCATAATGTGCCCTGTTACTCATTAAAACCACGTTCTGGTTATCAAGTCCCGGATTTATTTAGGTAAGCTTTGCAAACAATTATAATCCCACTGTGTGCAAAGGTCAGAAGGAGTTGTCTATTAACATACGCAAGCCCTATATTTAGTTCTAGGTCTAAAAAAAATTATAAAAAAACTACAAGTGCTCCAAAACAAATGCCTTAGAATCACAGGAAACTGCATTCTAATCAAAAATTGAGATTTTACATAAAGAACTGTGTATACCTTATATTAAAGCGTTCATTGAGAAAATATGTAAACAATTTTTTTTCAAGTATAAAAACAATAAAAACCCACTTATAAAAAATATAGGGAACTACACAAAAAATAGTACAAAACGATATGTACATAAAAGAACTAAGCATTTGTTATTGTAATATATCAATCTAATTTATTTATTGTTATTTTAAATATGCTTGTAGTATGTATATGTATATAAATTTGCATATGTATATAAATATGTGTGTATATAGGTATGTATGAGTATGTATGTAAGAATATAGTCACAATTTTTGTTTATTATAGTCACAATTTTTGTTTATTATAGTCACAATTTTTGTTAATTTTATTACTAGGATGTTATATTTTTCTGTTTATTCGTTGAAAGTTTTTTTGATTTTTTTCTCATATTTTTCTTTCATTATAAATTATGATTATATCAATTATAACATGTAATTTTGTGAATTGTAAAATTATATAAGAAATAAAGAAATAATAATATAAAAAAAAAAAATAAAAAAAAAGGAGTTGTCCTCTCACTTCATGACTGCATCAATTGCCATTCACTCTTCAGCCATGGACTTCACCACAAGTGAGTACGCAGATCAGTTTGCAGGAAATTTAGGTAGGCTTCTCCATTTAGATTCCCATAAAAAAAATGAGGCCCCAGCAATATGTCTCCAACAACACCGACCCATACTTTGCAGGAAAACCGATGCTGGAATGAGCTCGATTGGCAGACGTGAGGGTTCTGAGTAGTCCAGTAATGGGAATTGTGTGTGTTATAAATTCCTTCCCTCACAAAAGTAGACTCATCAGTCCAAAGAATTTATTTAAGTTTAAAGAAAGTATTTATTCTCTAGTGTGTTTTTCATCAGAAAAACTTCTTTTAGACTCAAAAAGTGAAGTGCAATTGTATCATGGGTTACACCACTAAAAGGCTAACTAAATTCCACAGTTTTTGGGAAATTTGACGGCTTCTAGGGTGCTCCAGTGGGCAGTGAGGAATTTTCAATAACTATTAAAAATTTAGTTTTTTTTTTATTTTTGAAGAGAAAAGATTTAACCTCGGTTGGGATTCGAACCCAAGTCTCCACCTCTCTAGCGTGGTGCCTTATCCACTAGGCCACCGAGCTCGTATCCGAACCAGGGAAATCTTTTCTCTTCACTGATCCCTACCCCCGGGCACTCGCAATTGCGAAGTACAATTCGGGGATGAATGTTCAATTTGAACATTACTTTAAATGGATCTATTGACGAGCTGTCCTATATATTAAATTATGAAATAATTCATCATGAATTAATAATTAATCATGAATTATTTCATAATTAAAAATTTAGAAGTAGATCGTTGGGGTATGCAGTCATAAACTCATTTATACTCTCTACTATTTAGTCATACCTTTTTGTTTGATTTCTAGCCCTGAGGAAGGCTTGCAATGCAAGTTGAAACGGCATTAAAGATTAAAAAACTTATTTTTTAATTGCTTGTATCTTTATGACTGTATACCCCAACTATCTACTTCTCCTAATACTTAACAGTCAACTATACCTCATCAATATTAAAAATTTAAGTTTTAATTAATGTTTTATGTTTTGCGCATTAAAAGGACCCCTTAAAGTAGATTTAAAATAATAGACATATTTCATCTTTTAGAAAATTTAATGCTGATTAAGAAAATATCATAGTTTTAGTTTCAATGGTAAAACAAAGTAGAGAAAACTGCCATTTTTCAGAAAAAAGTAAGATTTTAAAAATAAAAACAAAAAAAATTCTATCTCCTCAACTAATTGAGATAGGAAAATTGTTTCTGCATCATTCTACCCCGTTTAGCATGCAGTATTACCCTTTTTTTTGTTTTACGCTATGTCTGGGACACCCTGTATATTTGTTATATTTTATTTATATTGTATACAGTTGTAAATTTCATTAAATAGCTATAACTATAACTAAATATTTCCTTGATGTTTAGATTTAAAACAATAAAATAAAGTGCACGTCAACAACTCAGTTTTAGTGTTTTCTATAGCCCAATCTATTACTTGATTTAGGTTTAAAAAGGTAAATGCTTTTTATTAAATAAATGCTTGACTCATCCAAGATTAAATATTACCTGATCCACCTATAATTGCTAAAAGGCAAAAATATCCATCCTACTTTTCACAACAGTAGTTAATACCTTCCAGTATCAAGTAAATTTCAGTAACATCAGACAAATGAAAATCTTCTGAATGAGAAAAGAAATTTAAAAAGAAAAAAAAAATCAATCATTCATTGAAAACTTGATTTTAATCTATTGACTTTAAGATTATTTATTTAACCAATCACTAATTTTTATCAAATATAAATGAGTTTATAACTAATTTTCAGCTCAGCAACACTTAAAAGAATACATCGAGCTTATGCTAGAGTCAGATACACCAGACAGTCCAGGATATAAAAAAATTCTTAACTTCTTATCACATGGTACACCATTTTGGGAAGAGAAAATCTTAGAAAGATATATCGTAACGAAAACCATTGCACCTCTCATTGAAAAGAAAGATGTTTTAACAGCATCAGATAAAATATATTTACTATTAAAAAATAAGTTCGGAGAACAATTTGCAGATTACGCTATGGAAGAAATAACAGAATATGGTAAGAAACCCTTACTGGGTGATCAAACAAACTATATAATGGAAGACCCTACAGAAATTCAATACTTTGAAACAAGGAAAGAAGCTGAAGCTTACAAAGATTACTTAGAAGATAAATACAAAGAAAAGAATATGCGGTTAAATAAATTATATGGAGATCACATATATTTTCAAATAGAAAAAAGGCAATTAGAAGATGAGAGTGAAGAAAAAGAATACTTAAAAACACTAAATCAAATTGATCCTATAATACCATATGAGAAAGATTCTCCTTTGTACAAGCAAGCCTTAAAAATCATACAAGACTATATGCATCCACCTAGTATCACCCAATCAAAGCAAGTTATTTTAGAAATAACAGATCCCAAGATTTTAATAAGATTAATGAACACAATTGTAGACTCAAAAAATGTATTATTCAAATTTAATGGTCCAATAGATTTTGAAGGTATCTTGGCTGAGGTTATTAAACAGAGAGACGAACAGAAAAAATTTGTCAACTCTCTGCCTGACTTACTACATATGCGATACTCATCCGAAATTCCAGTGACATTTTCAGCAGAAGAATCAAAAGGAGATAGTAAGATTACTCAGCAGGAAGATGAATTTATTGAATACCATTTTGACAGACACATTGAAAAAAATAGAGATATACTATTTAACAGAAATTTTTATTCTACAATGTGAATCACTTTCAGAATAAATTATTATAAATAAAATTTTAAATTAGGGAGAACCAAATGTTCAATGTTTGTTTAAATTAACATTACATACTTATCATTTTTTTTTCTTGTACTGTCTCACTATGTGCCACTTGTTCTCCAGGAACCTCCCTATATTTTATTATTTCCCAGTTTATCACATAGTCCATTTTACTAGAAACTTCAGAAAGAACAAGGATGGTGTTGGATCATCATATGATATCAGCAATCCATCACTGAGAGTAGTAGATCTTCAATTAGAACTAGATAAGGTTGTGATTCCTCAAATGATTTTCCACTACCCAGGAGGTGCTGAAAGCATTGTTATCATTTTCTTAGGATTCTATTTTTATCGTTAAATAGGAATCCATTCTCTGCTCTACATGCATTTCATCTCATGGTTCTTAAAGTCTGAGTTTCTAACAACTGTTTATTCCTTCATATTAGTCTTCTTCTACAGTAATCTTTTTTAAAAAAGTCTCATGGGTTTATACTCGACCATACTTCCTAAAGTAGGTAAATAACAAATATAGTGTGATCGATTAGACTAGGAAAAATAAAGAGGGCTAGAGATTTGCAGATGGTGGATAAAGATTCCATCCCAAAGAAAGGTTTTCTAGAGGAGAATCATAGACCCAGGCAAAGAGGAAGACCTAGGTTGCAGAGGTGAGATGGCATAGCACACTATTCCTGAACATTGCTTTTTAGAAAATCAGTATTTGACTGTCATTAAGTAAAATGTTGGTGATATCTTTCATATGTGGGTATGGATGTTTGTGCATGGATGATTATGATATACATGTTTATCTAAGTGTATTTCTGTTGTCTGTGTCTGGTCTGTATGGGTGTGTTATTGTTAGCATAAATGCCATATCTTAAAACATACTTCAAATAAAAGTGCAATCATTTTTTAAAAAGCATAACTCCTATTAATCCTTTATTCATTACAATATGTTTCAGAACTAATTTGCTCCATCTTCAGGTTCTATAATCATATTATATTCCATTTACAATTATATATATATATATATATATATATATATATATATATATATATATATATATATATATATATATATATATATATATATATACATACTTATACTTTTACTATTATATTCTTCAATATTTGAATTTAATAAAATAAATAAATTTAATATAATTTATAATTATAAAATTTAAAATTATAATTTAATATAAATATAAATACAATAAATGGAATATAATATAATTGTAGAACCTGAAGATGAAGCAAATTAGCTCCGAAACATGTAATGAATAAAGGATTAATAGGAGTTATGCTTTTTAAAAAATGAAACACTTAAATTAAATCTCCTTCAATGAAACAATTGATTGTAAAAGTGTAATCTAAAAACCTGTAACAATTTCAATTCTAATCTAAAATAATGAACACAGCTTTATAATTTATAATTAATGAATGATGCATAAATTTACTAAAATATTTATATTGAATTGAATTAAGAAGAGAAAATTTATTAAAACTTATTATGGAATATATTCAAAGAAAAGGGATTAAAAAAAAGAGTAAAACTAAATACAAATTACCAGACAGATTGGTGTATTTGTTTTGAAAAATATTAGACATCAATTCAAAAAGAATAACCCATAAGTACTAAAAAAAAAATTTTTTTTCAATCAATATAATAATATAAATGACAGTCAAAAAGTAAGCATGTCACAAAAAATACAATTCCTTCATATGAAAAAATATACCAAACTTCAACGTAGCAAAAAATAACTTTCAAATTAAATTAATAACAAAATTAGGAGCTCCAATTGATTCTATACTTGATTTACAAATCATTTTTAATAGGCTTATTAATAATTAATAGTTATTAATAATTAAATGAAAACATTATCATCAATAACAATGAAAGATTTTTCTGGATTTTTTGAGAAGATTGAGACAGACATTATAATTTTATTAATTGATTTCAAATTAATTTTTGAAATTATGTCTAAACCGTAATGTGTATAACTAATAAGAAAATAAAAATAGACAATAAAAAAGATTAGCATAATGTTATGAAGAATATATAAAATATGAAAATTATTAAATACTACCTAAGTTAAGCAAATACAGCAGAATCAATGATTTTAGAAACAACACATACAACATTATCTATTAAACTCAGTACTTGCACAGGTGTTTCTATTCACACCTTTTGAAAATATCTGGTATATTTTAATAACAGAAGCAGTAAGTTTATCACAGATGCTAATCTCCAGGAAAAAAAGTTATACATTAGATGAGTTCTCTGGAAATTTACTATTTTTTCTCCCATTATTATTTAATATGATGAGAGTAGTTATTGATGATTTATAAATTATTATTATTATGTTCATTCATTATTAGTAATGAATAATCAGGAATAATGTTATCATAATGTATTTAGTTGTGAGCCTAAGCAATGAACTTCAATTTAGTGGAGGTGAAACAGCTCTAAGATCAAATTCATAATGGTATGGTGGAATAGGCTAGTTGAATAGCCTCCTAATATATCTCTATATAATTAAATACTTTTTATTTAAAAAATTACAATGAATACCCAAGTGTTGCATATAATATAATTCAGGTGATTTCATTAAGCCATGAAAATGAGGTATGTGTTGTATTTAAATAACAAATTGAAATTTATCACTTTTTTTTAATATATACAAAATGACTTGTACAAGTAATGATTAATTATGGACATTCATTATAATGACTACAGCAAAGGGTATACCTTCAAAGCCATTGTTACAAAACAAATAATGTATATTATAGACATAATGTTGGTGTTTTTATTAAATGAAAAGTCAATATTAAAAATAAAATATTTAATATATATAT
This sequence comes from Euschistus heros, assembly GCA_003667255.2. NCBI lineage: Eukaryota > Metazoa > Arthropoda > Insecta > Hemiptera > Pentatomidae > Euschistus > Euschistus heros. The sequence goes on from RCWM02000360.1 coordinate 645,558, forward strand.
ATAAGGCGATGCTACAATTATGATTTTGTGGTGTTTCAATACGTATCAGATTACTTTATATAATTATTTTCTACTCAACATTTTAAACAAATATTTGAGCATTTTAAAAAATTTAATTGGTGTTATTGAAGAGCTGGGCTAAAGACAAGAACAGCATTATTAAAAGTGAAAGAATTTGATAAATCAAAAACACTGAAGAAAAACGTTTTTTCTAAATGAGAAAAAGCTGTCAGTTGCCACTGCTCATACTTCCAAAATGTTTTTGAACTGTTTAAACAGTACTTATTTTACAGAACATTTGGCAAGTTTAAAAGTCTTATGAGTAAGTGGATGGAAAAGATTATAGACTATGCAGTATTACAGGAGAGAATACACTGACAGATTGTGTCAGTTTCACTAAAAAACAAAAGCATAATAGTTGGAAAAATACAAATTTAAACATAACTGCAATACACTTCTAAACCAAAACAAGGAATCGATATTTGAACAAGGTAAGGACACCAAGTCTACATCAACTGATCACAGATAATATAAAATCAAGGGATCTTAAAGAAAAGATTATAAAAATGGTGAGTATACTTTAGAATAACATGGCTGATGTATATGTGACTAAGTAAACAATGTATATTTTCATTAGAACAATGCTAAAATATATACATGTTTGATTTCTGGAGAGTTTTTTCATGTCCAGTATTATAAATATTAATATTGAGAATGAAAACCAATACTAAAATTTAACTAACCATTATATGAAGTTTCGATTTAAAGATGAGTATGAAACGTACTTTAAAAACATCACACATCAATAAGTGTCATTAACATCAAGATGGACTTTTAATTAGTTCAACTACTTCTAAATATTAAAAAAAAAATTTTAAACTGAAAAATTGATTGTATTTTGAACTTATTGCCACGAGTCAGTGAATTCAGTTCACTAACAAATCATAAAAAGACCTTACATATTTTAATTCAACATGCTGATAAACCTCACCTAATTTTTTCCTCATGAATAAATAAATGAAATGATAAACCTAAATAAAAACTAAACCATAAGCAAGGAATTTTCAATATCCAGTATAAAGTCCAGTTTATTTACATTGATATTTCATCCACAAACAAAAGTAGCACTAGCTTAAAATGATTCAAGGAAGGAAAAAAATATAGATTTTTGTATGGGATAAAAATAAACATAAGTTCATAAAAGTTTAGACTGTGGCAATAAACAAATGAATCGGATATTTATGAGTCCGATGTTAAATAACATTGTAGCCACATAAAAAAACATTGAATGAGGAAACTGTATTTATAAAGTATTTTCATAATGATAAAAGTGAATTAAGAGACGTTTTGAAGCGATAAACTTTTAAAATCTAAGGGAAATTATAATGTAGTGAAAGTAATTAATTACTTTTACATTTCTTTTTGATTCGCCTTCCTAAAAGATCATATCTAACTTTGTCTTCTTCGATATCAGTACTGCAATCACTTTCATCACTGGATATATCATAATTCCCAACTCCAGGAAGAATCCCAATACATGTCAAACTACCAGCTTTGGGTTGGTCATGTTCTGTAGTGACAGATACTCTTTCACCTGAATCAGTGCCTAAAAAAAATCAGTAATGCTACCATGAGTCTCTATAAGCAAATAATAAGTTTAGGTATGCATAAATGAAGTATTAGTTTTTAAAAAGGCGATTTCAATATTTCTTAAAATGCTTTATATATATTTTTTTTATTCTCTCAGTTTCAGGTTTTCTCTGGTTGAGAGATAGGCTATAGAATTTAATAACAAATTTTGAGAGCTCTAGCTAAACAGCAAAGGATAAGCACACTCACATACATATATTATTTTAGTATGTAAATATATATATATATATATATATATATATATATATATATATATATATATATACACACACACACACACACACACACACACACACACATATATTTATAATTAATGTCTGAATTGAAAATACTGCTGCAAATTATGTTTTTATTTGTATGATTTATTTGAGATTTAGGAAAAATAATTGAATCATAAACCACTAACACTTTTACAGCTAACTAGGCTCTAGCATAGATTATTTATATGGAAGATAATAAAGAAATATGTTAAAATGAATTATAAGAAATAAAAAATACAGAAATATATTAAATTATAAAAATAATAATAATAATAAATAATAATAAAGTTCTTTATTTATTCTGGGACCTTAAGTCCCTTAAGAATAAAAAATGATGTACAATCAAGGGCCTTCAGAGCCTTAAAATAAAATAATATTTACATAGCAAAGTAACAGATAATAATAATAATAATAATAAAAAATAAAAATAGAAAAAAAGAGCAGAAAGAAGATATTAATAAAAAGTAACAGAAAATTTATATTAATTTTTTACAAAAAGAAAAAGATATCTTAAATATAAACTGTTTATAATTATAGTTTATAGTTTATAAAAACTAGAAAGTGGCTATTGTCAGTTTTTGGAGGACAGGATCTGGGTGGATAGTAGGTGGTTAAAGAAGTGGTATTTGAAACTAGAAAGGTTAATTGAATGACGAATGTTGAGAGGGATGGAGTTCCAGAGAGAAGAGGATCGGATTACGAAAGATCTGTCGAAAGTGGCTGAGCAATGAGCAGGAGTATGCAAATCTGATTGACGGGATCGGGTTTGGTGGGTAAGAATTGAGGATTTGAGTTGAAGGAGTTCGGAAATGTAAGGTGGATGATGGGATTGAACGGTTTGAAAAAGTAAGGATGCCAGGAAATACTGGCGACGGTAGGAAGGAATAAGCCACTTTAACTCCGCATAAAACTGCGAAACGTGGGCGCTCCTCGGGATCCCGAAAATAAAGCGGATAAAGCAGTTAAATAGTCTTTTGATTCTGGCCTCGAGATCCCCAGAAACACCCCCACACACAGCACAGCAGTAGTCAAAGTAAGAGAAGAAGAGAGAGGTAACTAGTAATCTACGGGTTTCGAAAGGAAGAAGGTGGCGAACGTAATTGAGACGTTTTAGGATAGGGATGGTGCGGCGGGAAATTTCGGATACATGATTTTTCCAGGATAGGGTTTCATTGAAAACGACTCCAAGGTTTTTGACCGAGGAGTAGAATTTGATAGGATCACTTTTCAGGAAAAGGGTGGGAATAGAGGATATGGTTTTTAAGAGGTGACTCGAACCTATTACAATCGCTTTGGTCTTTTCAGCATTAAGATTTAGCTTGTTTTTCGATGCCCAGTTACAGATTCGATTCAGGTCTTCTTGGATCCTTTTAGTGGCTTGTAGTAAGTCAGAGTTGGGAAAGGATAAATAGATTTGGAGATCATCTGATTTTTTACAATATTCTAAACAGATTGTCTTCAACAGATGCAGATGAATGTGGGAAGCCAGATTAATATTTTAACGTATCTTAGGCTTAACTTTAGAAATTTATATATATTAAGAGGAAATTTATTTACATATATAAACTTTTATTTTACCTTCATTGTTATTGTCCTCAGATAGTGGTCGAAGGCGTTTAGGATTCTCTTTAGATTCACTTTTTGCCTCTAAGGGTCGTTTTTTAATAACAGCTCCTGCTAGAAGCTTTGTCTGTGATGTTCTACCACTTAAAAATAAATTTCAAGTATCACTTGAATAATCAACTATAAAACAATTAATAAACACGAGATATTAAATGTTAAGTTATTAATCATTATGAATACATTAAATTTATACCATGCAGACAAAAAAGGAATAGAGCAAATCTTTAAGTACGCTAATGATAAGTTAAGATATATAAAAAGTAGTCAAACTTATCAGTTTCTCACCTTTTTATATTATTGTTAACTCTGAAAGGTTGTCTTATTTCCTGTTGAATTCTCTGCTCAAGGCTTTGTTCATGAAGAGATGCAACTTTATTCCTAAAATCAGCAATCTCTCTTCTTTCTTCTTCAGATTTCTTCTTCTCTTCTTCAAGTTTGGATCTGTCGACTAGATCCAAAAATTCTATTTCATCATCATCGAGGCCCTTTATCATATTTTCTAAACCAAATACACAATTAAAATATATTCAGCTTTTAAAATTTTAAATATTTGATATAGTAAATAAATTTACTTAATCTATGTGTTTCTTCATATTCCAATTCTTTTTTCTTCTTCTGTTCTTCTAGTCTTTCAAATAATGATCGAGGGTCATATTCTTCTTCAGGAGCCTCTGAAGATTTAAAATTATCGTTATAAACTAAGGAATAATTAATTGAAATGTAATAGTATATCAAAAGGCAATGTATAATATTACCCAGTGGTTGATTAGGTTGCCTCACTTTTTCCCATTCTTCTTGTCTTATTCTCCGCCTTTCAGCTATTTCAGTCTCAGAAATAAAACCTGAACTCATACTTACAATGAATTCTTTAGCTGACCAATAAAAAAATATCGCCTAACATAAAAACCAATAAACACCAAATATTGTAATAACAGAACTCAAATAATCATAGTATCTATTACTGAATAATCAATATTAAATAAACATTAGAATATTTATTGAACGATAAACAAGGAGTAGCAGCTGGTTTCAGCTTCCAGTTAAAGGTTAGGAAAAATAACCCAACGTGATAAAATAAACTTAAGCTACTCAATTAAACTTTCAATATGATGGTTGTTTATTAAATTTATATCATGATTACAACCGTTTTTATAAAAATTGATATTTTCAATGAAATTTTTTTCTTTAAGTAGATTACAACTAAATATTTATATAATAATCATAAATGAATAAATTGCCACGAATGAACATTCTGGTCCTAACTTTATTATATAACAATTCATAAGAACATTAAAATGCATTATTGCTGATGAGTTATGGATATAATGAAGTACTAAAGGTAGGAAGGAAGATCCACTAAGTGGTTAAACAGCAACTATTTAACCTAATTTTATAGATATATTACATTCAAATGTCTTTTAGAACACTGATATGAGCTCCTTTTATAATGTACTAACATCTCCCATCACTGCTTCGCTCGCTCTCATAAATAAAGAACTTAAATAATTTAAGCTAAATTATGAATTTTTATTTTTTTATCTATAAAAATATTGTATTTTAGAAAACCTGTAAAATGGGAAAATGAATGCATTAGACATCCAAATAAATATTTTCAGTTTTGTCACCCGATGTTAAAGAAAATTATTTGATTTTTATGGTTTCCGGTTTTAAAAAATCTATCATCTAATTGACCGTGAGAGAAATAGTCAGTCAAAAAATTTAACCCAACGTTTTTGTTAGTCTTGCTATCTATCTGTTGATTAAAATATTAAAAGATTACTTTGAAATTCTAATAGTTTGAATTGAAATGGTCGATCAGTAGGAATCATCGGAATTTTAAGAATAAATGCAAAATCTCCAGTCGTTGGTCCATTAAAAATTAAAGCATATCTGTTATTTTTAACTTGGTACCATTGAACAAATTAGGTGGCTGATCCATTTTTAATTTTAATGGATGAGTTTACAATCCAGACAGACAGAGACTATTAAGAAACTTTTGCAAATAATGTACTGCTTCATCAGTGCTTACAACCTTATGAACAGAGAGATAATCTCGGCTGTAACTATTTGATATTTCAAGAATAATGTTATTTATTTCCTCTTCTATAATATTTTTAGTGAAATCATAGCTCTATTGCACAACCAATGATACGGTATTTTTAATCATTCTAAAATAATTTTTAAAAATAAAACCATTGACCATAGTCACTATACTAACTACTTTTTTACTTAAATTTGTATAGTCATTTTCATAGTCTTCTTTTCCATCACTAATTTTTGGCAAATAAATTGGAAATTAAGGGTTTCCTTCCGAAAGATTTGTTCTTTTCTTTTCTCAAGGTATTATAGAAAATATTATAATTTTTTTTTTTTGTAATTTATGTAGTTGGATTTCCCAAATACGTGAAGACTTTAAACATTTTCATTCTGAACACAAATAGTAGGTTAACTCTTTAACGGGCAGGCCGAAGATTTTTGAACACATTTCTTCCTTTTTTTTTCCTTTGAATGGCTATAGCCACGCCTACCCCCACACATGTATCATGAAATTCAAGGTTAGATAAAGGATATTAGACGATAATGAGTAGGATAATCCGTCGGACTTTGAGCAAAAGGCATTAAATATGAGTATCCTCAAGTATACAATGCCTGTTAAAGGGTTAATCAAAGCATTTATTCACATATTTGCAAATTTACTTAATTGCTTGAATTGAAGGGCTGTATTCTGGGTTGATGTGTGCATTACAACACCTTGGTAATAGATGGCAGTATGATATAATCTTACGGTTATTTATTTGTACTATTTTACCAAGGATATTCAAAGAAGATGAACATCCCCCATTTTCAGGACACGAAAACAGTAACCATAATTTTCAGTTCACGTTTCTTCAACGAAGTTGCGAGAATATTTTTTTTGAGAATTTAGCGTTATTCAAGCATAGAGATGACAAATTAAAACATTGCAGGGCCCAAGAACCATATTTTTACACATAATATCAAAAAGCAATCGATCTACATTTTGATTTGGCAATAACCTCGGATACACCAACAAAACGGACAGTGTGGCAAATCTCGTTTCTACCTTTTAGCACTATACATATACAATATTTTCCAAAGATTAGACGTCTTATTAAAAGATCCCTTAATTCAGTTTGAGGTTAAAAACTCTGGAAATGATGCTGTGTCAATCAAACAGTTTTTGATTTCCTATTAATTCAAATTTTATTTCAATCCAAGAGATTACTTGTAAATTTAATTATAAATCAGGACGACCTTTGCTACGGTCATATGCAACAGCAGCCTTACAGCTTTACAGTTTTTCATCCATATATCGTGGTGAGCCTGTGAATGATAAAGGAAGTATAACTCGGCTCAAGTATGCAGCTGTTAAGCTACGTTCTCACGGGGCGAGGCACGCTAGCGTGATCCACGCATTCGTGGATAATATGTTGAAATATTCCAGGATCCGAACGATATTCCGCCATTTTTGTCCTTATAAGGATACTGTTTTATTAATATTAAAATATTTAACGGTTTTTAAGTTAACCGAAGGATATTCCGCCATTGTTGTCCTTAAGGATACTGTTTTAAAATATTCCTTCCACCATATGAAAATCGTTAAATATTAGAAATATTAATAATACAGTATCCTTATAAGGACAAAAATGGCGGAATATCGTTCGGATCCTGGAATATTTCAACATATCCATTTTTGTTCTAAATAAACCACTTGTTAACTCTCTCACGCCTGAAAATCAAACAGGTTTGATACCGAGTGGGAGCGGTCGTGGACTCCCTCATCTCTAGATGGCGTCAGAGGCATACTCACGCTACCTCGTTCGGACGGAGAAAATTCCACGAATGCGTAGATCACGCTAGATTTCCACGCACCATGAGAACGTAGCTTTACATTGGCAATGTAAATGTACGAATTAATCGGAAAGCTATTTCTTCTAGTTATTGCATATAAAACTCTCAAAAATTATCTTAGCCATCATATCAACAAAAATTGATTATAAGAATTTTAGTAAAGAATTACATTTAGATGGTTAATACTATTTCCTTTTACTATAAAACATCAAGTGTAACATTGCATGTAAGACACAGTTTTTGCTTGAATATTATTTTGTTGGACACTTATTTAGTCTCCACTTTCTCCTCGTGTGAACTTCAGCGGGTACTGCTGAAGATCATATTATAGATCAGGTTTAGAAAGCCGTAGTGGTGAGCCCTCACGACTGTGTATAACTATGTCCTTTGGACCTATGCCTTTGTCAACTAATAATACGGCAATTCATTAATTCTGGGCCAACTATCAGTCGATTTTCAAACTTTACTGGAATATAATAGTTGAATTAAGAATAGTTGAATTTTATTACTTCTAGCCCTTCCTAGAATAATAAAGATGAGGCAGTTTAAATTGGGTCCAGATTGGTTCAGTAGTTTTACCACTGTAAACTGTTGCAGAATGGCGGTAGCCGCATATCGGTCGACTTTCAAACACCTTTGGGGTCCACAGGTCGCATTTTTTACAAATAAATTTTTTTTACTAAATTTTACTATTGAAAAATTATTGTTTACATTTGGTTCAGACGTATTTGTGGTTATTAATCAGAAACGAAATATGGCTTTTGCATACTAGTATGGATGTATCAGAAAGTTTTCTGTACCAATTGGAAATAATCTTTAATTTGGAATAATCTTTTCTAAGGTTTGTTAACGATGGTGTTCCTAGCACGTTGATTTGAACGAGCTTTATTGAAGGGTTCAGTTCAAACCAAGATTTGAAATTATATTGGGATGTACTCAGGATATGTTTTCTTAAGAAGATTATATTTTATATTTTATTAATCATTTTAAAATTGAAAGACAATGCCTCCCAATCTAAAGAAAATTGGCAAGGTTGTAAAATCTACAATCAAGCAAGTCCCTGTAACATGTCTGAAGTTTATTGACAAATATGTAATTGCAGGTATAAAGGGAATTATTTAATCTATGAATATTTATTTTCTTATATTAATTTTGGAATATTCTAATCCTGAGTTTCAGTCTCAGGCAACATATTGAAAGTTTTGCACGCAAATATTCAGGATTGAAAAACTTGACATAATTGATCTGCTCAAGAGCATTCCACCAATATTGTGGATTTTAATTTCTCTCTGCAGATGTATCTTTACTGAGCCAGTAAATGTGAAAAGGTTGCTTTTTCCATTGATTTCCTGATCACTCTCCCCCGTTTCCCTCTTTCACTTTTTTACTTAGTTATTGGACCACAGTTTTAGGAGTTATTTTTTATTGAAGTTTGAAATCTTTATGTTATTCAGCTATTTTATGTTATCAACAGAGGTTGGAAGTAGGGGTTACCTTTGCCACTACCCTAGCCAGAGCATGGTCAAGATTGATTCAGTGTGTTGGCTATGCTATTGAATTCATCCCGCCCAGGCTGTTTTCAAACTGGCATTTCTTTATACTTGAGAAAACTTGAGTGCCTAACAATTTAATACACACATCCTCTACAGCTTCCCTAGTAGTTAATTTTTTTTTTTTTTTTTTTTTTTTTTTTTTCAGTGAATCATGATTTACAGCCCCTGGTAATCACCTACATTGAGTTAATTTAATTTAATTAATTAATGAGTTTAGATGTGGTCTTCATCTTCTTTTCCGAAGAGTTATATGATCATTCCTGATCTGGATCGTCACTTTTTACTGATTTATAAATATGTATGGTAGTTTTTTCAATGAATCTTGAACTTCGCTCTAATCAGTCTGAGAGCTTTACTGTTTTTCCTGAACCAGAATGAATCATTCTGATCTTTAAGGAGAATGGTATTGGATATTTCCATAAAAAATGCAAAATCACATTAATGTTATACCAGCTTATGCAAAGTGCTGGCAGTTCTATGGTAGAATATTATTTTCAGGGTCTAAAGGCTATTCAATGGAATCTTCCTGTAATAATATTTAATTTTTGAATATTTTCTGATTTTTTATATTTATTTGGTAATTTTTCTAACAATTTGGTAGTTGCCTTAAACTTAAAGAGAAAGAAACTTAATTTTTATTTTAAAAAAATGTGTTACTATTTGGTTTTTATTTCTGTGAAATACTTAATTTGATTATAATTTTTAGGAATTGGTGGCGATTTATATAGTTTTGAGCCTCCTAGCAGGGTTTATCAACAGTTTAATAGAATTTTCATGCTTGAACTTTTTTCTTCTGAATATATCTATGGAATCATACCAAATAATATTAAAATAGCTGTTTTTGGAGGTAAAAGAGTTGCAATAGTTGAAAGAAACCATAATTTTTCTTGGTAGGTATAGCTTTGTCTAATAAAACCGAAAATTTCATACCATAGAGCATTGAAAATATCATTACTTCTTGATTTAGTTTAACACTGAAAACTTCATGGTCTGTAGAAGATTGGGTTTTAGACAGTGTGTGGACTAGTGATTTTGAAGTTGCTGTTTTAACTGCTCATAATGTATTACTGTTGTATCAATGCTCTCCATCAGATGCTGTTATATCTAGAATAAGTTGTTCTGAGCAGTGTATTTTGTATCCTTTAGTTTACCAATATTGTTACAATTATTATTTTGCCACTTTTGAAATTTTTCTTTTACATAATACTATTGAATTTCACTTCAACATTATCCATTAAAATGTTAATTTTTTTAATTAGTGCTGAAATTATATAATATGTAATGTTTAAATCATATAATATGTATTTAGTGAATCGCCAATTCAGAATACTTTTCTTGCCATTATCATTCTTAATGCTTGGATATCAGATTTGGTTGAACATTCTTATCTTATATTTCTTATTTAGAGTTCCTCTTTGCCTTCTCTAAATCAAAGAAGAGATAATGTGTTTATTGTTTATATTCCCTGCCCCTTCAAAATGCACAGGGAATCTTGTATATTGGCAAAACTCCACAAATTGGTTTTTGAATTAAATTCATCAATATGCCTGCATTTATCTTTTTCATTTTCTGGAAAGACAAGAGTGCATCTTAAATTCTTAGCTGCTAGAATGTGATATACAGTCAGAGTCAAAAGTATTCGTACACTAGTATAAGTTTTATTTTCTTTCGTTTAATTTTGAATTTATTTCATATTTATTTAATTTAAACAGATATAATATTGCATTTATGATGAAAGAATAGAGTTATTATTTTTTCTTGAGAAAATTGAATGAATTTAGCTTAGTATCTTATACATTATAGTAAGATGCCTCATTTTTATGAGTCAAAAGTATTCTTACACTAGACTTTAACTGTAGTTTCTACTCCCTTTCCTAATATTCTGAGGATAACCTGCAATAACCAATGCAAGCATTACATCTAGTACTCACTTGATAAATTGCAGCTAAACATTGTTCTGATGATATCTGGTGCTCTGCATCTATGATTCGGTCTCTTAATTGCTCTCTTGAGTTGAATGACACCGAATAAACTTTCTGCTTCAAGGTTCCCCATATGAAGAAATCCATGGGTGTTATATCAGGTGATCTGGGAGGCCAAGGTACTACTCCTCCACGTCCAATCCATCGTTGTGGGTCATTTATATCCAGCCAAGCTCGAGCAACTCTGCTATAATGAGCTGGACATCCATGGAGTTGGAACCACATTTCAATCCGCTGCTGTAAGGGAATGTCATCTAAATAATTAGAAAAGTCGTTCTCCAAAAAATGTGTAAATATGATACCATTCAATCTTCCAGGTAAAAAATATGCTCCCACCAGTAATCTGTTCCAAATTCTAAGCCAAACGTTCATTGCAAATTCATGCTGAAACCTATTCTATCTAATAGCTCTGGGATTTTCAAGAGCCCATACATGATAATTTCTTTTGTTAACAATTCATCCTCTTGTAAAGGTAGCTTCATCAGTCCATATAATTTTTAATGGAAATAAATTATCATCGCGCAAATTTTGTCAAGAAACCAGTTACTAAAATTCAATCTCTTTTTTTGAAGATGGTATGGGTAGCGATTATCACCTTTCAAATTTCGCCATATTGCTTGCCGCGATATTGCTAATGCAGCAGATGCTCTTCGGATGCTAGTCTCAGGATTGTTATCGAAGTGGTGTTGGACACAATTTCTTCTCCAATAATCTGCTCTTATTGCTGCCTGGAATTGGTTGCCTTCATTACGTATTAAGAATGACCCAGTCTCTCGTAGTCTATTAAAAGTTAACGAAAAGACTTGTCGATTAGGCACTCTTCTATTTGGAAATCAGCCCGCATACTCCCGCACCGCTTGTAAAGCATTACCGTTACAGAAACCATACACAAAAATCATATCAGTGTATTCAACATTAGAATATGTATGCAGCATTGTGGCTGATGCTATTCACACAAAAATATCTGAGTAACTGACTGAAGACTGATTTAGGAATTATAATCCTAGAAGGAACCCAAAATGTAAACAAATAAAAGAATGTATAGGATAACATTAAATGTTTACTTATCTCACTGCCTAGCCTGACGAATTTTGAAAGGTGATAATCACTACCTGTAACATTTTTGTTTTGTTTCTTTTTTTTTGTGATTTTCTCTAAAACTAAGCAAAAACAAGCAAATCTCTAAAGGACTTTTTGTCTTAGTTTTTTGTTCCCCTATAAGTTCCTGAAGTTTTGCCTGACCAAAACCAAGAATTAGTGCCACTAAATTAATGAATGAGCATTTGTCTGAAAGAGGAGAAAAAGGGAAGTGTTTTAACAATTCGCTAAGCTTGAGACGGAACGAGCTTCACCCAGGTCATCTAGGAGAAAACCATCAATAAGCTATGGGAGATTACTATTAAGAAATCAATGGGCCAAAGACCATAAAAAATAAGATAGTGACCTTGGGAATAGGATAATATTTACCGACGAGGGTAAAATTGAAATGTTTAATCTTCAGAGGGGCAAAAAAGTATGGAGAAACAAATATAGTAATGGAAATAAGAAATATAGTTTCAACTTTTCTGAATACAGGAAAGTGACTTGTGGTCTGAGATTGTTGGAATGATGCTAGAGTGGGGTTTCTTGAATTCATCGATAGAATAATGAATCATATAAAATATATCGAGGCAATAAAAAGAAATTTCCTTATCAGTGGTGAAAATTTCGGGATTAGGGAAAATTACATTTTTCAGCAGGATAATGATTCCGAACATACAGCTTGGGTATCCAAAATGTGGGTCCTGTACAACACATCAAAGTGGAGGCCACATCCCATGAATCACGATATATTAATCCTATAGTGCATTTTTGGAATAATCTAAAGGATCGAGTATGGAAAAGGTGTGTTTCTAACAATCAAAATTTAAGTGACGTTATTATTACAAAATTATAGTTACTTTGACACAAAAATTAATGAATTCAATGCCACAAAGCAAAAAGAGCATTATAAAAGCAAAAGTTGGTCCTACTAAATATTAATTGTTCTCGAATGTCAATATTAAATAGAAATTTTATCAAGCGTACGAATACTTTTGACTCATGATATTATTGTTTTGTTTTTTTTCAGTTATTCTTCTTGTATTATTTTATGAAATATTTTATAAATACAAAAATATATTTATAAATAAACGAGTTGATGAATACATTAAATGGATTTATTGTTTTAAATCAATCCTATTAAATAATGCTAATATTTGTTATTTCTTATGATTTATAGCAGGTGTATGAATACTTTTGACTCTGACTGTACATTTTTATTAGAGGAAAGATGTCTTATAATTTTTATAAGTGGCCATTTTCCTTAATGAGGAATACTACAATCAAAAGAAATTGGTTTAATGTGTGGTTGTTATACAAGTTTACTATTGTGCATAATTGAGAATGAGTGATGTACATTTGAACTAGGCCACTATGATTCTTAACTGGCAATATCTCTTTTTTATGTATGGGGCTTGCTTATAAAAATCTTGTGTTTTCACATTGTTTGTTAAATATTATACAGTTATGAATGAACTTTATAGCTCTAACATATTTAGCCATTTTTTATGGGAATTATACTCTTTTGCATATATACTCCATGCAAGAGATGATTTTGATGCTTGATAATAATTTATATTTATAAATAAATTTTTCATTAACATTAGCTCATATATTCTGGAAAAATTCTCAATTCCAAATGGAAAGAGCTTATAATTTTGTCAGGTACCGTATATCAAGAGGTAATAATATGGTCAAATGGGATGTCTGTTTCTGATGAGTATCCTGTCATTCATCGACTGAAAGGACACAAAGTAAGAATCAAATTATTTATACTTAATTTTTATCTTTGTGGATTTTTTTTTTTAACTTTTTTTTTTGTAATGAATAACTATTTTATTTCTCAACTCCTTTATTTTTTTTTTTTTAAATATTAAAGAATTAAGGTTACGTTTATAATGTGTATTTTAAAAGAAATATCGTTGTATTCATGTCTTTATTGTTTATTGCACTTCCTTGAACTTTGGATGGAAGGGGAATGAATTGCTTGATCAATTATTACCATTTTGTCATGGCCCTGATTCATATTCAGGACTCATCTTCAATTCATCCATTTGCTAGGGTTACACACCTCTTTGAAAAGCTCATTACCAATATGCTACGCCCTACTCCTCTATGCCATATTCCTAATATTCAATCCAAAAACTTTGGATTGTAATTAAAATAATCATGAACACAGCAGTGCCAGTTTGTAATATGACATTTTTTTGTCTACCAGTCAATGTGATCATTATCAGTAGTAGAAGTAATGGTAGTGATTATTGCTGCTTAATTATAATAATTTGTACTTATGTCTGTGAATTATAACAATATGAAATGTTTTTATTTCACCCAAAGATTGAAAACTTAGAATATTTTAATTATACTACCTACTTTATTAATTATTAATTGTAAAATTATTTAATTTAATTAAATCTTCTTTTGTTTAGTTTTTAATTTTTCAATAAATTATCTACATTTTAATCATTTTGATAGTGGATAAGGGAGCGATTAATATCTGTGAAAAGATTCTCTTTGAAGTTCTAATAATTTTATCTAACAATTAAGAAATCCTTGTTAATGGTTTAATTGGTTACAATATTAACTACAAGCGTTTACACAAATCAGTTTCACTCTTATGAAGCAATACTTATTAATGAAGACGCATAATTTATAATTATAAATTATAAACAATTGTTTATAAATATTTAATTTTTATTTTCATATTTTTGAAGACAGTATAAATATTCATATTTATTTCAATATTCTTAGGGTGTTATATTCTCTATATCTTATGATGAGGAAACACAACGGATTTGTTCTACATCTGATGACAGAACTTTAAGAGTTTGGACTGTTAAGTTTCCTAGTTTTAGCTCTGATATGGAAAAATGGATAAATGCTGAGATAGTATTGAGCTTCAGTGCATTTGGCCATTTGGCGAGAGTATGGAGGAGTGTTTTCATACCAGGGGGTCAACTTGTCTCTGTTGGAGAGGTATTTTTTCAAATTTGATTGCTTGATCTCATTGTTCTGACAATATTTAATTAGTCCATTTTCTCCAGGATTCACAAATATGTCTTTGGAACAAAAGTGGCGAACTTTTAAGTCGATGGGAACACAATGGTGAAATATGGTGTTTGGATTATTCGAATCACCAGATTGCTGTTGGTGGAAATGGCATTATAATAAGATCTATTCTACCTTTACCAGCTCTATCATCTTCAAAATTGAGGTTTTTAATTAAAAATTATGTTTGAATTGAAATAGTTTATGATATTCTTTTCTAAACTGTTCACATTCTTTTCATTACGGTATTACATTTTCAATACTACATTAAAATTTATAGTTTCATCAACCATTTTAATAATAAAAACTTTTATATATTTGCTTAATCATTCCTATATTATATTATACTCTAATACTAGTTTTTCCTTTAAGATAAATTTGAGCTTTGAATTTGATTGATTGTCTGGGATCACTTTGGCAACTATCATTTGAACTAGACAGATACCCAATCAACTTGGCTGCTATACAAGAAGTGAAATGGAAGAGAAAAGGATTACTTGAGAAAAGATTCCATGCAGCTTACTACAGTTGTCAGGAGCACCAGTATACATTTGAAACAGGATTTATAGCGAGGGGCAGAACAAGGGAGTTAGTAATTCAGTTCACTCCCATTGATCACAGACTTTGCATACTGAGAATGAAAAGCAATTATTTTATGATTTAATATATGAAATCCTAGACAGCTATCCATAAAGAAGTGTCAATATAGTTCTTGGAGATTCAAGTCAAAGATAAGAAAGGAACCTACCCTCATTCCTATTATTGGTAAACAAAGCCCCCATAAGGAAACTATTGAAAATGGTCACTTCCATTTTGGAAAATGGTCCACACATCCAAAGATCTGATAGTTGTATGTACAATGCTTCCTGGGAAAAATATTCCCATTAGGGCAAGACATAAGTAAACAAATTAGTACAGTGGACAAATTTCTCTCTTCCTACACAAGTACATCACCCCCTAAGTTTTTTTGTTTTTTTTTCTAGTTGGAAAATTTTTTTTTAAATGACTCATCTTTGGTCAGGTTAATGTTTATGTATACCCACATAAATAATTTGTTATAGCAAACAGAAAGAGTGCTAAGGAGTGGATAAATCTGATGTTACTTTATTTATTTTATGATGTATTTAATGCCTAATTGTGACATAAATTTTGAAATAATCCATTGGACAGGTGTGAAAATCCCTGCTACTCTCAAAATTCAATAGCCAATGAAACCATCATACCTATCAGCAGCACACCTCAGATATATCTTGGATAGATTATACATATTATGAAGTAGATTATAGATTATATATTATAGATGGGTAGAGATGCTATCATACCATCTTCTCTTTAGCCTTCTATGAAGTCTTGCTCCATCTGGTCGATCATAGAACAATTTTCGGCATAGTCTGCTCTCACTGATCTGGAATACATGCCCCATCAAACTGAGTCGCACTCTTATGTAGACCGTTAATGGTTCATCACCCTACATATTGGTGGAGTTCTTGATTCTTCCTTTTCCACCACTTTCTATTATTCTTTATGGGTCTAATTTAATGACTACTCACTTATTAATAGTCCATATGTCGCAGGCATATGTGGCTACCAGTCCTATTAGAGTTTTGTAAAGTCTTTGGTTGTGGGGCTGATGAGTTGACTCTTAATGATGTTTTGTATAAGAAGAAGAATTTAATGGTTGTAGAAAGAAAGCAGGCAGTATCCTACTTTTTGTATTGCCTGTAAACATATTGAAGTAGTGACTGACTTGAAACCAATGAATTAGAAAAAGTTAAAACAAACATTCCAGTAGAAAACAGAGCACACTAATGATTTTAAGACACCTTATGAGTGACATAAGTACCAAAGGAAAGTGCTACAAAGAATGTATGGAGGTTATTTTGAAGTAGATAGTGATTGTGGAAAAAACAATGGGTCTACAATTTATTTAATGATCTGAGTTTTTCAGAAATTTTAAAATGATTTAGTTTGTTTGGCCGTGTTATTTATTAAAAAAGAAAGTATATTTGCCACAAGACAAAAAGGTTGACCATTATGGAAGAACAAAGTGAAGGAGAATATGTGGTAAATAGGAGAAATGGTAGACAGATGGAACAGGCATAGGACCTCCTTGGGTTACAGAAGCCTTATACTTGTTTTCACTTTACTGTGGCTTGTACCAATGTCTCAACCTTCTTAATTTGTATTTATTTGTTTCATTTTTTTTTTTTTTTTTTTTTTTTTTTTTTAGGAATGAGGGAGATTGATAGTTAGTTCATAACCCTTACAGTCACATACATAATCGGTACATGAATAATGATTTTTTTCAAAATCTCATTTCTCTAGAATATTTATTTTTACTGTAAATTAGATTGATGGCATCTCAAAGAACCTTTTTGCCTTTATTTAAACTCCCCATGAAGTATCACAACACTTTGAAATAATTGAATTTTATAAATTATTTTATAAAAATATATTTATTTATTTTTTTCATAATAAAGAAAGGTTCTGAAGTCTATAATAAACATTCCTAAACTAGCATAAACAATTTTTATTAAAATAAATTACAATGTTTCTTCCAATAAACAAAATAGTTAGAAAACTTACTTTTTAAAATTTCCATTTTTTACAATTTTAACTTTTAACTTTTAAATTTATATTTAATAAGACATATTGCCCCCTCTGGCTGGAATGACTGCTTCCACTAGTCTTGGTATACTTGTAAATAATGAAACAAATGATAAACATGGACTGAAGGAAATTTGAAAAAAATAATCTAAAATTCCATTGTTTGTTATTAGTAGGAAAAACATTGATGTGTCTAAACCTTAATGTTTCATGTTTAATAAATAATATTTATATGAATATAAACCAGGTATGGAGTAAGGTAAAAACCAGGAAGATCTCGAGAATAATGGGTGTTCCAATACTTTTGACTGGGAGTTTAATTTGTATCCAATATTTACAATTTTGTAAATGTCAGTGTTATCTTTAAGATTCAAAAGAGTTTCTTAATTTTCAGAGAGGATTTTGGTTTAATGAAAAATGTTGTAATGAGCAAGAATGGTAAAAGGATAATAATAACTGAAAAAGGCAATCTGATATTATACGATAATGAAATCATTGATTGTGTTGAAGACAAACTATTTTATAGTTATTGTGTCCTATCTGTATCACCTTGTAGGAACTATATTATACTTGGAGGAATTCATGGAGACATTAAACTTTTCAAAGGTGCTTTGTTAAAATTTTTTTTACATTTGTATCAATTTCTTCATTTGATATTCTGTCTCTATTTTTTATTTTTTTTTAGTTTTAGATAGTAAGTTTGATGAATTATGTAAAATAAATATTACTGGTCGGGTTTTCTCACTTACTTGGCCTGACTGTAGCACCGTAGTTTCCAATGGAATTGATGGCTCATTATCAGTTTGGGAGTTGATTAAGGATTGTGGTAAGATTTTAGCTTTTAATTGCATGCATTTTTATTATAATTTTTGGATAAAAGTTATTGGAGGCCGGGGTAGCCGACTGGATTAAGACATGTGCAGTAGATATTTTAATTTAAGCACTGTCGAGCGTGGTTAGCACTTGGATGGGTGACCGCCCACCAGATAAGACCAGAGTCCAGATACTCAGACTGATACAGTGTGGGTTTGCTTCCCCCCTGGGGGCAGTACACTGTCCTCACCCTGAGAGTCCAGGGGGATGAGCGACCTCCGCGTCTGACCTAGCTCCTAATCCTCCAGGTTGGGGGGTTGGGCATAGGGCTAATAACTCTATACTATAAAAATCGTCGTATTGCGAAACCCTGAATCAGCCTCAGGAAATTTGTCTTAAAACTGTAATGATCCCTAGCTTAGTATAATGAAGATACCAAAGGCATCTGCTGCATGCAACAAAGTGGAAGCGATAGGCAGAGTGCCTTACCTACTGTCATTCATTCAAACACCTGACTGTAAGTGTTGGGCCAATTCAGTCTTAAGCTCATGGATTATGGTCGTTCTTCTGGACTAGTAGTCTGACTTTGATCTCCTTGAAACAGACCATTCCTCTACTCAACTTTCTCTGGGTTATTCCTTACCTTGGAAAACTTATAACTAAACTCCATACCTGATTAACATACACTTTTTTAATTAGGATATATATTATAAAACTGGTTCATAATTGATATTTTCATAAATCTAGATAGAATTAACCTGGAACATAAGAGCTCTTTTACTCTGCCATATTCTAAAGAGCGGTGGATAACTTGTGCTGTTTTGCTTGAAAATTATCTGGTGTGTGGTGATAGAATGGGATCCATGCATCTATTTTTATCTTCAACTATTTTGAAGGTATTAGTTATTTAGTTATCTTATTAACAATAATAATATGTGAAAATTAATTTTATTCTTTATCTTATTTATAATTTATTGTTTAACTGTGCATCCTGACACAGATGTCATCATCCATCAATACCTCTCTCACATCACTCATTCCCACTACCAGTCCATGATTTCCTACAATGCCCTGCAATTGTCCCATTTGCTCTTGTGCTAATTGTTATTCAATCTTCTAAAAACTCATATTCTTCAGCATTTTGGAGTATGCAATTTCTTCCTTCATTGCTTTGAGCTATATTTTACTTTAGAAACAATGGTTAACGATATCATAAAATATTTCAATTTCATGAAATGGTTGATTACTCTGTATGATCAATGCAGTATCTGGCAACACTTAATAAGTTTTATATTTAGCATAAAGATTTAGAACCACCTGTACTGAATACTACTTATGGATACTGAATCTTGGCCTCTCGTGACATTACATTAAATTAAATAAAATATGAAAAATAGAAAACATTTAACTTCCATTATATATATATCATAACAATTTTTTTGTTAATAAAAATCAAGCATAAACAAATTTATAATATGAGAATATTATATTTTTTTTTTGTAATATCTTTAGCATTGTATACACCAATGTCCATTTTCCTTTTCCTATTCCGAACTATTTTCGATGTAACACACCAAGAAAAAAAATATATTATCAAAGGAGGCACAGTATAACACTCTATGTTACACTCTGCCACACACCCTACTGTTTGAAACGAAAATTCGTTAAAATTATATTGGTTAGAAAATGCAATAAACTTTGTTCACTATTCAAACATTAACTAATTGAAGAAAGGAACATATACTTACTCACCAAAAATCATTAGTTTTCCAACAAGAACAAAACTTCATTAGCCACAAATTGTTCGCAAATGTTTTGCAAAAAACTTAAATTTGATTATTCTTCCGTTTATCCTACAATTTGTCATATCATTGCCAGTGTCAGCTTTTTAAGATTGAGAACATGATATTGACAAACAAATAAAGATATAGCTTGGTCAAAGTTAAAGGTTGAGAGCTAATCATGATGTTACATTGTGCCCCTTGTTACACTTGACTCTATTTGATGGGGTTCACACATATAGGGTCAAGGGGAGCACACACTGTGCTGTGTCAACATCACACTGTGTCAGAGAGACTTGATGTGTCCCGAGAGGGTTTTCCAAGACAAAGTCTATCCTCATTTTATATAACAGACTGTGATAGTTGTAATTTAATAATATTAATTCGAATAATTTAATGTGATTATTTTTACTAATACCTAATTTTTGTAGGATCCAGTTGACTCACTCCATAAACTTCATGATATTAAAGGTGTTAGTGATGTTAAACACATTAATGGTATAACTTATTCTACTGGGAGGGATGGCACACTGAGGGAATTCACCATAAAAGACAACAAACTGCTTTTATTATCAACCCTGAAACTACCGATGGACTGGGCTACTTCTGTTGTCCACACTGATATCTATGGATTGATCATTACAGGTTTTCATGGCGTAAGAATTATTATTTTTTTATTAACAGAATTTTACTATATTTAAATATGCTGGGTTGATCATAATGTCTAATTTCAAGTGACAGGAAATGATGGATAATATATATTTCAAGGAGTTAGCTTATTAGGTAACATGTCAATTTTTTAAAGGTTAAAATGCTCAACTTTGTTTGAAGAAGAAGAAGTTATAGCAATTCAAATGTAACACAATTTATATATATATTACTGTGTAGGAGCCTGTTCTATTGGTTGTAGGTTAGCATTTATCTAAAAAGAGCTGACATCCATGCCATACTATATGACAAATTATTGTTATTACAATTGTATTTTTAACACATTAATTGTATCATGTTGTTACATAATATTTATTGTTGACTAAAATTTGTATTTATTTTTATTTTGTTTTCCAGTCAGACTTCGTTCTGTGGAATGTTGAAGAAAAAATTACACTGTTGCAATTAAACTGTGGGGGTGGCCACCGTTCTTTTGACTGGATTATCGATGGAAATCTAGGAAATTTAGTAATAAGCTATTTGAGAATGAAAGAGATAAAATATCTTTGTTGTCCTTTAGAAAGGGTCTCTCATCAAACAGTTCTCGTCAGTGTTTATTAATTTTTCTCTATGGTAGCATTTAATTTTTTTTTTTTTTCATGCTAAAGTTCTTCTGTTATTTATTTATTTATATTTTTAGGCTGGATACCATAAAAAGGCTATCAACTGTTCTTGCATATTGTCAACAGAAAAAGAAGGAAATACTTCTATATTGACAGGAAGCGAGGATAATTCTATTAGACTTTGCTCTATTGACAAGTTAGGTTGGAAATGCTCCTCATCTTATGTAAGGCACATTTCTAGTGTCAGAGCTGTTGCTCTAGTTGATGATGTACTTGTAACAGCTGGTGGAAGAGCTCAAATCATACTTTGGCTTATCCAAAATCATTCTGGTAAATCATTAAAAATTATTTATATTTGTTCATTTAAATATACCTTAGTAACTATAAGTTTTAAATTATAATTTATTAGTTTGTATTTAATGAATTGGTGCTTCCCTAAAAAGAATTAAGTGGTATGGATAACCGAGGAATCCACAATCAGTATCATACCATTATTTCTCCTTATCTATATGAATTTTACCACATATTGGATACTGATAGCAAGGCATCCGAATTGAATCCTAGCCATTAAGATGCATTTTAGGAGAGGTACAAAAAGAAAAAATTGATCAGACATTCCATATAAGGGTCTGTCTAAAAGTTCCTGGTTAATTAGTTTTCAAAGAATATTGAATATGTTATTAGTTTAATGAATGATGCGAGATTTGCTAAATTATCAAAATAGAAAGGCCACGAAACACTTGGAAGGAGTGGAAAGAATGTAACATATTTTTGACTCAACATATTGGTAGGAAGAGAAATTAGTTGTTAGTGCTATTTATTTAAAATTGGACCAATCTTTCTCACCAGTCTGTCTTTCTGTAGTGATATGCTAACAAGAAATAAATATAATAAAATAAAAAATAATCCATGATATAACATTACAATTATTTATTTTAGGTGAAACTAAGCTTCAAGAAATTGATTCTCATATGTTGCGTGAAGAGTCTGAGCATCGAAGATCTTGGAGAAAAGCAGAGCCACTTGTCGATCCTGAAACTAGGTATTGCTTATGTTTTGTATAGAAATGTGTTTACTGATTTTGATTATTCTGCCAATTGATTTATTGAGTAGATTTTTGGTTAGTTGACTTTACTGACTTACAGCTAATTGTAGCATAGTAAGTGTAGTTACAATATTTAAAACAAAAATACTACCGCTACAACACATGCATGGTCTTGGGTTCATTACTTTGGTAAGGATGTTCTGTTTCCAGGCCAGCTGTTATGAAAGCAGGAGATTTTCCTTGATTAAAGGTACTCCTTTTATAGAGCCTAGGTCTTCCCAAGGAGGATCTGGCTCTGAAGTTGAGCCATAGTTGTAAAAATAAGTTTTCTGCCTGCTGCCACACTTTTCCAGACCTCAGAGCTTGAAGTCTAGTGTCTTACCCACTGAATTACCACACATTTCAAATATCTAAATAATGATAGTTATTTATCTTTTATAAATGTGAGCATTCTTTCTGTTACAGCCAATAATAGTGCTTTACTAGTTTTTCATTATTGCTATGCATGACCTTCGAACAGAGTCTATAATCCATTGTTAATGAAGAATATTGGGATTAATGTTGGTTTATGATTTTAAAATATAAAAAATAAAATGATCTGAAACATTTGTTATTAATCAAAATACTCTCCATTACTCTTGACACATTTCTTCTAACGAGTTAAAAACTTTGCTATGCCCTGTGAATGGAAGTTTGGAGTCTATCCTCAACCTTCTTTGTTTTCAACCGCCTGAAATTTTTCAAACCACTGTTGAATGTTACACTCACTCACACTAACGTCACCCTAGGACTTTATTAATGTTTCTGGCTGTTTGTGCCATGATCCAACTGTGTTTGAACTCATAAATCGAAATTAGACTAAATTCACTTATTGTAATTGTTTCATTAGGTAGGTTTTTTTTTTTAATTAACATTTTGATAATGGTTGTAGGTATATGGATTTAAAAATTGTAAAAAGAAGTGATGGCATTTATTCAATATTTTCCTGTTGTTCTGATGGAATATTGAGGTAAGCTTAAAGCATGTATAATTTATGATTAAAGTGTGTGTGTGTGTATACACACTCTCACATATATTTTTATAGTTCTACTTTATAGATATTTATAGCAATAGCAATATGAATTATTTGATAAATGAATTTATCACATAAAATTTAATGAAATTACATTGAAATAAGTCTTATAATAATACAGATTATACATTGATAATACCAATAATTCTTCTTGACCATTTTAGTCCAAGCAACAAATACCAAAAAAGGCCGAACAGGAGACATAATTCATGTAGAAGCCAATTTTGGCACAGTTGTAGGGGGAGGTATCCTTAACAGTACTGGGGGTGGGGTTGGAGCTAAGGGTGGGGAGGGGGCGCTCTAAAGGTCGGTTTTTCAGGTTTTCATTAATAACTCAAAAACTCTTGCCTCTAGCGAAAATATGTTTATGTACTAAATTAATTTACATAAAATTGTTTACAAAAAAGATTTTATACATTTTTTTTCTGGGATCAATGCTTAAAAAGATACAGTGGGGGGGGATATGGAAAATGTAAAAAAAACACGTTTTTATTGTTAAAATTTATGTATTTATTGTTAAAATTCCAATGTTTATGGTTACAAATGAATAGTTTATTATTATTAATTGAATGCTTATTGCTAAAAATAAAATTATTGTCATTAAGCCTAATATGCTTATGATAGTACTTGCGGTAAGTCGCACTTTTCCTCAAAAACACGTTTGTCGGTACTCTTTTGGCTATAACTCGGAAACTATTTGTCTAATCTCGAATTTCTTTTTTTCATCTTAAAGCTGGTTAAATGTATTATCAGATACCATATATTTAGTTTTAATTACGTTCCGTGAAATATCCATTCCACCTCGCTGAATTCCGTGTACCGTTGTGAAATCCTTATTTTTTCGGAACATTTCTTGTTATAACTCTAAAAATATTGGTTCGATTCTGAATTTCTTTTTGCCATCTCATAGCTGGTTAAATTTGCTATTAGATCCTATAAATCAAATTTTGATAAAATTCCGTGTAATACCCTTGCCAGCACGCTAACAACTGCGAACTGTTATAAAATTCTAATTTTTTTTGGCATACTTTCTTCATATTTCCTAAACAATTTGTCCGATCCCAAATTTCTTTATTTCATTTTAAAGCTAATTAAATTATCTACCAGCTCCTATCTACGACTTTTAATTATATAACGTGTAATACCCATGCTAGCACATTAAATGCATATGTTTTGGCAAAACATGACATTTTTCATATGTTAAGTGGGCTGGCATGGGTGTTTCACGGGCTTTATTCTGAATTTTATATTTAGGATCTAATAGCAAATTTAACCATCTATAAGATGACAAAAAGAAATTCGGAATCGAACCAATATATTTAGAGTTATAACGAGAAATGTTCCAAAATAATAAGGAGTTCACAACGGTACGCTGAATTCAGGGAGGTGGAATGGATATTTCACGGAACGTATTTAAAACTAAATATATGGTATCTGATAATACATTTAACCAGCTTTAAGATGAAAAAAAGAAATTCGAGATTAGACAAATAGTTTCCGAGTTATAGCCAATATTAGCTCCAGCACTTAGCTCCACCCCCACTCCCCAGTAGTTTTAGTATGTTGTTAAGGACACCTCCCCCTTCAACTGTGCCAAAATTGGCTTCTACATGAATTAACTCCTCTTAAAATCCTTCGTTGCCTGGACTATTTGTAAATACAGTCAAAACTCGATAAGTCGAAATTAAAGGGTGAACAAATTTACTTTGAGTTATCAATTTTTTGAGGTAACAAATTTTTGAGATATCAAGTTCACTAAGTACCACAGATAGCCACTGGCCCTCCAGGTTGGGGGAACAGTACAGTACTGACGCTCACACAGTACACAGATTACACCACACAACGCTCACCCCCCACATTACTCACTAAAGTCAATAACAGTACTCACCCTTGGGTCACCTCCCCTAGGTAGCCTCCCCGGATGGGGGAGGGAGTAAGGGAGCTTAGAGGAGGCAGCCCCTCCACCTGACTCGAGGACAGTGGGCTAATAACCCGCTTCCCTTAAATTCAACTATTATGAAACCTCAAAGAGATAATGCCGGACTGATGATTGGCAACAAACCTGGAAACCGCCTTAAGGATATAAAAATAGCACATTGGAACATTTTAACGTTATATACACCCGGAGGTGTCAGTGCCTCCTGAAGCAAATAGACAGTTACGAACTGACATCACCGCACTCCAAGAAATTAGATGGACAGGCTCAGGAATCCTCGAAAAACGTTTCCACACCGTTTATTACAGCTGTCACAATATCCACACACTGGGGACGGGATTTATTGTGAGAGGACGCATGAGGAGAAATATTATCAGCTTTGTTCCAGTGAGCCCTAGGCTTTGTCGCATACGTGTAAAAGGTCTATTCTACAACTTTAGCATCTTTAGCTGCCATGCAGTAATGGAGGACGCCAGTGAAGAGGATAAAGTAGAGCTCTATGATGCCCTGTAAAGACAGATAGATTCATGCCCTCGGAGTGATATTAAAATACTGATGGGGGACTTTAATGCTAAGGTTGGCCGTGAAAAGATATTCCGCCCCACCATAGATAGATACAATGTCCACGGCGAGAGCAATGATAATGGCCAACGACTCATCCATTTTGCTGTCTCATGGAACCTGACCATTGGAAGTACACTCTTTCCCGGGAAGAAGATTCATAGAGTAACCTGGAGGTCTCCTGATGGGTGTACTTTTAATCAAATAGACCATCTCGTAATCTCTTCCCGACACAAGTCTAACCTGATAAGTAGCCGGACATTCCGGGGTGCTAATATGGACCACTTCTTTGTGATATCCAAGATTAGAGCAAGGATCTCCAGCAGCCATGAAGCAAGAATAGAGAGAAGCAGGCGGATGGACACTGACAAACTCAAGGTTCTGGAGGTGCGTCTGAGATACCAGGAGAAAGTCAGGGACGAGGTAAGCTTGACATATCGGTTGTTGGAGGAAGGATCGAGTGTTGATGGGGAATGGTTAGCTTTAAAGGAAGCAATTAAGATAACAGCCAAAGATGCGGTGGCAGAGGAGAGACTAGAGAGGGATGGTTCGACGAAGAATGCCGGAGGGTCACAGGAACAAAAAATCAAGCATATAGGAAAATGGTAAAGAGGAGATACTCCAGGCAGACGACTGAGGAATACAGTAGATGTAGAAGGGAGGAGAAAAAAATTCACCGAGGAAGGAAAAAGAATTGGGAGAGGATGAAAATGGAGAAGATTGAAGAAGTGAAAAATGCGCTCAAAAGCCGGCTGTTTTTTCAGCGGGTCAACCAAGAGAGATTAGCCTTCCAGCCAAAAAGCATTGCATGCAAGAATGAAGATGGGGCACTCCTAAACAAGAAAGAAGAGATCCTGGAAAGATGGGCAGGTCATTTCGAAGCACTTCTAAATGAGGGAAATGGAACAGACTTAGAGGAAAGAAGACAGACTGGAGAGAAAAATGTAGATAACCTTGGAGCTCTCCCAGATCCAGAAGAGGTGATTGAGGCTGTTGGCCGGTTAAAAAATCACAAATGCTCAGGACCAGATGAGATATCTGCGGAACTTCTCAAGTATGGCATGGAAGAACTATATAAGGAGCTGTACAACCTGATTCTCCGAATATGGAATTTTGGAATAAATTTAGTGTATCTGGTAACGCAGTCGACGGATTAAGGCAGCCAACCATTGCTACTTTGGGCTTACAAGACAGATGAAGAGCCGCCTGCTCACCAGAGGAACAAAGGCACAGCTGTACAAGACACTAATAAGGCCAATTCTTACCTACGCTTCCCAAACCTGGACTCTAACTAAGACAGATGAAAGGGGTCTGCTAATTTTTGAAAGAAAAATATTAAGAAGAATATCCGGACCTGTTAGAGAGGGCAAAGTGTGGAGAAGAAGGAAGAACCAGGAACTCTACAGCTTTTACAGAGACATCGACATAGTACAGTTCATCAAGGTGGGTAGGCTCAGCTGGGCAGGGCACGTGGTGTGCATGATTGAGGATAGAATACCGAGAAAAGTTATGGAGGGGGTGCTGGACAGAACAAGGAAAAGAGAAAGAGATAGGTTGAGATGGATCGACGGTGTGGCCGAAGACACAAGGACAATGATTCAACAATGGAACTGGAAGGCGGCGGCAACAGACCGAGCTGGATGGCGGAGGCTCTTAGAGGAGGCCAAGACCCACCCCGGGTTGTAGAAGCCATCGAAGTACGTAAGTAAGTAAGCAAGTTCACAAAAAATATTTTTTCAAGTTATTGAGCTTTTTTTTATAATATATATATAGGATAATGTTTTAAATAATTTATTCTAAGAAATATTAACAAAAACAGAGTTACTAATGCAAATAAAACATAATAAATTACATAATTTAAAACAGTCTGTAAATTTCTTCTGCTTATATGTAGGGGTGCAACGATCTATTATAAGCTGAATTGTGTGCAAAGACATCAGCTTCTACCCGCTGGTAGCCATGAATAATAAAAAAACAATTAACACAATGAATGTCTGTCTTGTCCCCGAAATGAAACAGTACTAAGGATAAGCAATGATTGGGTTGACTGTTTTATACTTGTCCATAGTTCTAATAAACTTCGACTTATAGAGCTTCCTGTCTCAGGAAATTCGACTTTTAGAGTCTTGGGAGTTATGTAGACAAAAATTTTACTTCTAGTTAACGATTGTTGGTTCAAGTAAATGAATACTATTGATCATAAAAACATAATTGGGAAATTGGATACACTTAGACTTAACGAGTTTTTACTGTAATTTTAAAATTAGATTTGAATGTTTAAGCATCATTTTCTCATAATACAATCTTATCTGAAGATTATTTTTAAGGATAGTTCATCATGAAATATTGACTTAACAAGTTCTTTAAGTATTATGTGATGAAAAAAAAAAATTAATATTTTGTTGATAGGTTAGTTAGTGTGTTAAAGAAAACAATAAATTATATGAAATATTTTGTTTCAGAATTTTCAATTATGACAAGAGAGATAATAAGATGCATTTAATCGATTCGCTAGAGAGTGATCAGGGTTGCTTATTAAAGATATCCACATTTCAGTGGCAAGATGAGCCAGTGGTTGTCACTGGGGGAACGAGTGGAAGTGTTTCTTTTTGGTACTCTCCGCACAACAAAACACCTCTGCACAATCATTCATTGCATTCTTTGGGTATAAATAGTATGGATCTTATACTGGACAAAAAACATGTGATTCTTTGCACTGGTGGTGATGATACTGCTCTTGTATTAACAGCATTTTCTATGGAAAAGAAAGAAAAGGAGTCAATTATTTTTAGTTTACGAGAGCATGTTCACTATTGTCAGATCACAGGTAAGGATTGTTTTCAAGTTTTCCCCTTAGGTTAATAAGTTCCCTATTATAGTAGGCTTAACATGTGCTTAGGGAGCAACTTTTTTGTCGAGTGTTGACTCAAGTTTTTTGTAATGCAATCATTTAAACGTTGTCAAGAGTTTAGTTAAGTATTTAGTTGCCGAGTGTTCGCACATGGCAAATGTTTAGTTGGTTTTCTTTCTAGTAGTTCACAACAGGTAACTAAGGTGTAGTATTCATAAAGTATGTTATCAAAGCTATATTAAGCGAAATTTTAGAAGTGGAAGGCGAAATAAACGAAAATAAATCCAAAAGACTATGAGAGAGAAAATGGATTAGTAGGAAAAATGAACTTGGTGCTAGCACATTTATTTTTAGAGAATTAGCAGGAGAAGATAAAATGAATATTTCTTTGCATTGCGAATCTCAGAAGAATCTTTTCTTCCTTCTACCTTCCATCCAAAGTTGAACACTTGCTTATTAGAAAAAGATACTGTGATGGGACCTGAGCTATTACCAAAATTAAAATTACACATTGTTTTATATTTTTTTGCAACTGGCAATAATTTTCAAAGGCTCTCCAATTTATTCAGGGTATCTAAATACAGACAGAACAGAGAGGCATTACGGTTCCAGATCCTAAGGGCCTCCTCCACAACAGCCAACCAATCTCTTTGATCTTGTGCTCTCTCCCTCCATCCCTGAACCCCCAACCGCCTCAGATTTTCCTCCACATCATCCATTTATCTGATTCGGAGGTGTCCTCTCCTCCTGCAATCAGATTTCCCGTATAGCATCTTCTTTGGCATTATTTGGTTGGTCATTTTTTCCACATGACCTAACCACCTTATACATGCTCTTTTTATCATTGCCACGATGTCGGGTTCCCCAAACAGGATTATGATCTCTTCATTTTTTCTTCTCCTCCAAAATCTGTTCTCGAAAACTCCTCCCCATATTCTCCTCAACATTTTTTTTTCTCAGGTGTTGAGCATCTTTTCTGATTTTTTTGTTAAGGGCCATGTTTCACATCCATACATTACCACTGGTCTTACAATGGTCTTGTAAATAAGAATTTTGATTCTTTTAGATAAAGAACCGAAGTTGAACATTTTTTTAAAGACAGAAATAGCATGTTTTCTTCTGCTATTCTAGTTTTTATTTCACTTTCAATTTTATTGTCTGTTGTGACCAGGCTTCCAAAGTACTTGAACTGGTTTACAGATCTAAAACTATGATTTCTGAAAGTTACTTCTTCATTTTCTGCAGTTCTCCATCTTGATCTTTTCATGTAGACTGTCTTATTTTCGTCCAATGTAAGACCCAGTTTCATAGCTGCCTCTTCAAATTCTTAGAAGGTACCTGATAACGCTGTTTGGGTTCTAGAAATTATGACCACATCATTGGCATATGCCAGGAGTTCTGATAGGCAATTATATATAGTCCCCATTTTGGATTTGTCCTAATACCATGGATAAGTGCTTCTCTTCTCTCTCTTCTTCTCTCACTATCTCCTGAGTGCTGTTAAGCGTGGAGTAGCATCCTCTGACCATCTTGTCCAACGGTCCCTGTCCTGTGTACGCCTTCTCATCTCCGGCTTGGTGCTTCCTCTTGCTGCGCCAATTCTCTCAATCAAGTCTGCATACATGAGCCTTGGTCTGCCTTGAGGACGCCTTCCTCCCGGTCTTGCTTCTAATAGCCATCTGGCCTTACGGTCATCTCCCATTCTGTTAACATGACCAAACCACTTCAATTGTCTTTCCTTGATCGTATCCAGAACGGATCTAACTCCTAGTTCACCTCGGACCCTTTCATTCCTTATTCGGTCTCGCCTGGTTTTTCCTAATATTTTCCGTAGGAATCTCATTTCCGCAGATACTATTCTGCTAGCATGGCGGTCCAAGAATGTCCAGTTTTCCGATCCATACAGTAGTACTGGGAGAAAAACTGATTTGAAAAGCAGAATCTTTGCTTTCCTGCTCAACTCCTGTTTTCTAATAAGTGTCATGGATATTTGGTAGAATATTCCGTTGGCCTTTTGGACTCTATTCATAATCTCCTGGTCTTCCATCCTTACAGATCATTGTTCCCAGGTAGCAGTATGTATCGGTTTGCTCAAGGGTCTCTCCATTGCGAGTGATTCTTAGATCATTGTTCCTTCGCCCAACACACATCACCTTGCTTTTGGAGGCATTGATCTGCATGCTTCTTAGTTGCAGTTCTTCTTGCCACTCATCCACAGCGACCTGGAGAGATTCAGCAGTATCCGCAACCAATACCACATCATCTGCATACAACAATGCCTGTACCAACACTGGAGTCATATTCCAATATCCCACTATTGCTCTGGGTGTCCTCCTTTTACAGAATTTCCAAATTGAATCCATAAAAATTATGAACAGTAGGGGGCTCAGGCTATCGCCCTGTTTGACTCCCTTATAGAAATGGAATGACCTGGACTCAGTGCCGGCTAGCCTTATTACTCCCTTTGGGTCTTGGTAAACTGATTTGATGGAACTTATAAGATTTTGTGGGATTCTCCTATCTTCCAATGCAGCCCATATTTCCTGTCTAGGAACGTGGTCGAAAGCCGACCGTAAATCCAAGAAAGCGAGGTATACTACTTTTCCTCTATCCCATGCCTTCTCTACAATCATTCGCAAGGAGAAGATATGATCCTGTGTCTGCCTACCGGGCCTAAAATCTGCCTGTTCCTCTTCCAAATCCTTTTCCACCAATTTCCTTAATCTTTGTTCCAAGATCCGAGTGTATAGTTTGTATACCACCGATGACAGACAAATGGGACGGTAATTATCACATACACTCTGGCTTCCCTTCTTATGGATTGGGATAATGATGTTGTTTTCCCATTCTATTGGTATCCTTTTGAGATCCCAAACCTTTTGGAACAATGTTTGGAGACACTTGACAAGGTCATTTCCCCCATACTTTATAAATTCGGGTGCAATCCCATCTGGCCCAGCCGCTTTTCCCATCTTTATTTTAGTAATGGCTGTTTCGACTTCCTCCTCTTCTATGGCGTCATCCATGTCAGGGACTCCTAGTTCAGTTGTTGTAATTCTTCTACGGCAATCTCGAAAATTCCTCCGTCTTTCTTCCATACTGAATTTTTCTTGAAAGTGTTTCCTCCAAACTTCTAGTATGTTCCTGTCCTCTGTCACCAATATGCCATGCTCATCTTTTACACTTCTCACAGGCTTTGCTTTCTTGTTCCTTAGTGCTCTTGTGATGTGCCAGAATTTCCTTATATTTTCTTTATAGTTTTTTTATCCAGCTCTAGTCCGAATTCCTCCCAAGATTTTCTCTTAGCTTCCTTAACTATTCTCTTAGAGTCGTTCCTTTTCTCTATGTACATTGCCCAGTCTCCTGGTGACTTGCTTCTACAGTACCTTTTCCAGGCCTCTTTCTTTGCAGATATGGCTTGTTTCACTTCCTCTGCTGTTTTGAGAATACTGCATTTGATTTGCGCCCACATAGTGTCAACATCTGTGTCCCCATTTACTTCTTGAAGTTGGTCTTGAAGGCGACTTACATAAGCCTGCCGTTTCCCCTCTTCTCTTAGCTTGTTAATTGATATCCTATTATATGACTTGGCGGTCTTTTTTTCCGCGGTTTTAGTATCTTGGAGTCAGCCACCAACAGCCTGTGGTCCGTATTCAATTCTGCTCCTCGTATAACTTTAATGTCTGTAAAGTACTGCCTGAGTTCCCTATCAATGACAAAATAATCAATGATGCTCTTTCTGGTGTCTATCCCATTGCCTCTTTCAAATGTGGTCTTATGGATCGTCTTATGTTTATACCATGAGTTTCCAATAAGCATATTATTTTCCACACAGAACCCAATCAGCCTGATTCCATTGTTATTGGTACAGTCTTCACCTCCCCATATACCCATCGTTCCGAAGGCTGCTTGATGATCCCGACCTGTTCTTGCATTTAAATCTCCAGATATTATGACCATTCTATTTCGGTTCCTTGCGTTGTCTACTGTTCTCTGCAGGTCTTCATAAAACTGGTCCTTATCTACCGTGGCAGAATCTTCAGTAGGGGCATATACCTGTACCATGGATACTTTCCCGATGGAGAGCACGATATCCATAGTAATAATCCTTGATGATATGGGTTCCCAGGCTTCTACTCTATCAAACAGCACATCCTTCATAACAAAGCCAACACCTTCTCTGGCTCTTTGTCCTAGATCAACTCCTGAATATATCATACTGTACCCCTCTGAAAATTTTACCAATCCATTCCCTTTCTTCTTCACTTCACTCAGCCCAATAATATCCACTTTACATCTTTTTAGTTCTTCCACCAGTTCTCTCTCTTTACCTGTAAGTGATGTTATGTTCCAATTTCCAAATCGTAAGTCCTTTTCCCTGCCGTGTCTGTACCCATTTGACTGTCCGGATCCGAGGCTGCTTATGTTTCTTTGAATCAATTTACTCTAGATGGGTGATTGGCCCGATGCTAGAAGCCCTGTATCCTCGGGACAACTGGCCTCCCGAATATTAGTATCCCCTCAGGAGAAAGGGTGGCCGGGCTATACCCCCCAGCACTGGGTACCTGTTGGTCCACGGGTCTTTATTCAGTATATTCTGACCACCCTTCCTAGGAGGGATCCCCCATCCGCCACCTGGAGGACGCGTTCCCTAGTGGGCAGGTTCCACCGAGAGGGATAAGTGCTTCCGGGTTTATATTAAACAGAATTGGAGATAATGGATCACCCTGTCTTAGGCCATTTTGAACACCAATTTCATCTGACAGCGAATTTTCATGCTTAACTCGACAAGTAGTCTTCTTTAACGTCATTTTCGTCAGTCTGACTAGTTTTTTTTGTTATGCCATATTTTTTATTACTTTTCTTAAACAAAATAATCTATGACGAAATGTCTTGGGTCACCTTTCACTGTGAAAATGAGATCAGTACTCAGTTATGTCATTCAAAATTATATATTTCTACTTTCATTGTTATACTCTGTCTATATGCGAAATATGTATTTGTTTATCTTTGTTAACAAAAAATGAAAAATTTGATTTATACTGAGAAAAAATTTCAACAGAGATTCATGGACTTGACACACACTTGTGTGCATCTGTCTAGCTATATTTGTATAAATATAGCATCTGTCTAGCTATATTTGTATAAATATAGGCAGTAGTTGGAATGAAAATATAATATTAATAATTAGTGGAATGAATTATATTAAATAATTATTAATATTTTTAACTTTAGGTTTGAAAATCACTAAAGACTACATAATAAGCATTGCCTTGGATCAAAGGTTGTGTTTAATTGATTGGGGATTTGATGGGAATTTCTTCCGAACTTCTATCATTTCTATATTCAACAGCTCAATTCTTGATATCCATGGTTTGTTGGCATGGTCCACAGAAACCAGGTAAATACTATTTATTATTTTTTCTTTTTTTTTGTTGAAACTTCCAAAATGGAAGGAAGCCAGTAATACTTTCGAGTTAAGTGGATGAAAACACTGTTTTAACTTTCTCAAAAACTGCTACTTTGAACATATTACTAAATCTCTATCTTCCCTAAGGTAGATAAAATATAATTACTGTAATTTATTTTATTTTTTTTAAGTTGTAATATCTTCTGAGTCCAAAAAAATAGATTTAAATTTAAAAAAGAAACTATTGTTCTGTATTTATTATTTTCACCACCAACGTTTCTAAAGACTCCTTATTTTCCTAAACTAATGATTTGATTTTGATAAAACAATGATTATGTAGCAATCAGTTCAGAGTTGTTAAGGAATCAAAATTGTGAGAGAAAATATTATGGAATGGTAAATAAAATTACAGTACAAGCTCAAAACAAAAATAATCTTTAGTTTATTGCGTTCATAGACCTGTATTGACTAGTTTGACCCCTTGCTGAGAGAAAAAAAAAAAAAAAAAAATCAACCTGTATGTAATGATGGTAAACAGTATAAAAGAAATAACTGTCATTAACTATGGAACTCACGATAAAAGTTTACTTTTTTTGCCAATTTGAAAAAAACAAACCAGCACTATAATATTAAAATTTTCTAATCAAATAATAACAAATGCAAGTAGGGTAACATTATCTGATCTTATGAAATTATTTTTAAGGAAATTAAAATTTTTATGTCATAACAATTTAATATTATTAAACTGATCATTATTCTGAATGATAAAAACGACAACTTTATATTAAAAAGTATATTCTTTTACATAATTTATTGTAAAGTGTTATTTCCTCAATATTTTTCAGAGATCAAATGAAGATACTTGTTTTCGGAAGAGGTTTTGAAGTGCTTCATTTTGACAAATCAAAACTGTCTTCATCAAAATAGCTTTTAAATGTACTTTATGTAAATAGTTGTACAAACATTTATTTTTATTGTTTTAATAAATGGATTTTTACTGAAGTTGATTTTATGTTTTTTTATTTATTTATTGTTAAATTTTAAAGTATTTTTATGATATAAAAGTTTGATCTTTAGACTTTGATCTATTATATGGTTATGAATATTATACTTATCTGCATGGCAGTGGTTAACTTAAGAGTGTAAATTGGATTATTAAGAGAAGTAGTCATTTTTTTTAGAAAGTCTAGAACAAATTCCTCTGAGTCTTGTGGTGATATATTGAGTTAAATTATACTTTTTTTATTCAAGGTAAAAAGTGTGCTCTCATTTTGAAAAGTAATTCTTTTTTGCTTCTGACTGATGGATTTGATAAGGATGTTGAAGCATGAAAAAATACACATTGAAGCTTATAATTAAATGAATTGGGACAGTATTTTGAAAAAAATAACAGGTTTTTATTTTATTGTTGCATTTTTACATGCTAAATAATTTAAGTTATGTACAACAAGTATAAAAGTAAAATATAAAATATACAAAAACCTCCTCAAGAGGCAAATTCTTATTCATCAATATCATTTCGTGGTATAATTAACTAGTCACTTCTGTTATCCCCATTCCTTCGATCCGCGTTATCCGTTTATAATAAATAAATAATAAGTCATAATTCAGTTTGTACTTTGTTCGACATGCACTCAGGCATATTTCTTCTAATGAGAAACGTATAAGGTCTTCATCCGACCAGAGGACATGAGCTGAGAAGGATGTGGTGTAACGAAGCCATATTTATCCAATCTTTTCTTTCACCGTTGATAATTATGTTTCTCATACACCCTTTGAAATCTTCTCTGGTTTCTAAAGTCCCACTTGAAGCATTTTCTATAAAAAGATACAAGATTCACATGCAGTTTCTCCAATAAGATATGTTCATTACAATACTAAAGAAGATCAAAAACAGTTTATTCCAATATACAATATGAAATATATTATGGATTTAATTATTTGACCAAACTTCCATTTTTTAAAAATTTATTTATATTTATTTATTTTTATAATTATAGCTCTCAATCTTATCTAGGATCAGTTAGGATTGTGATTGTAAAACTGACAGAACCAATAGTCTGTAAGAATTAGATATTCAAATATAGTGGAACAGCTTAATTTCAACCGCCAGGTTTTTCCCCAATTAAGGGTACCCACTTTTTAAATTAATTAGTGATCTCAAATTTGTATAAGTTTGATCAAATTGCATTGCATCACTGTTTAAACTGATTCAAATCTCAAGTGGTATCCATTGCTTGATTTTTTAATCCATTAATATTAAAACACATTTTAATTTGTTGATGAGGTGTGTATTGACTGTGGAACTAATGAAGATGTAGGTAGTTGGTCTGTACAGTTATGGTAACACAATTAAAATATAAATTTTAATTTATTGTGCCGATGATTCAGCCTACTATATAAGCCTTCATCAGGGCTAGAAGAAAAACAAACAAAAATATATCACAAAAAAAAAAAGGAATACATTTTAAAAAGATAAGAAAAGAAAATCAGTATGAAAATAAGAAAAAAATGACAAGTTTAAAAAATAAATGATTAAGAGTTATGCCATTATAATCATTCCTTTACTGGAACATACAATCTTATGTAGTTATAATTTATTTATTTTGTTAATCTGCCTACTGCATTACTTTATTTTGTTATTATTCATAAACTATACCCTATAACTATATTTAATTTATTTATTTCTGTTTATTTTATTTTATTTTTTTTAACTTTTCATTTTTTTTTTTCTTATTTTCAAACTGTTTTTCTTTTCTTATCTTTATAAAATTCATTACCTTTTTTTTGTCATATCTGTTTGTTTGTTTTTCTTCTAGCCGTGATGAACGCTTACACTGTTGGCCAAAACATCAGCACAATAAATTAAAATTTATATTTATTTGTGTTTTCATGACTGCACATCATAACTACCTACATCTTTGTCTTTGGAATTTCCAAAAGCAGTTGTAAAACTTATGATTTTAAGTTTATGAAACACAGAAAATCATGGAAGTTGAGTTAGCTGATTTTATATTCAGTACATATTTAAAATCCAATGAGAAGTAAATAAGTTAATTCATTTCTTTGTCTTGTTTATATATTTTTAATTATTTTTAATTTGTTTTAATTATTTTTTTTCTAATTTTCAGTTATTTTTTCTTCTATTCAAACATTACTCGGTTCTAATAACTTCATAAAATTCACCAATAATTAAATTAATTAGCATAAGTTAACAAAACTTTAAAATTTTAACTTACATACATAATGAATTAACATTATATGCTTACCTGGAATGCCGCCAATATATAAAGGACTGTTAGTGGAAGCTTCAGTCAAATGGCCATTGTCAGACAGCCAGTAGCTTTGGTCAAGGTTATCAACGCGTAGGGTAAGCTCATCATTGATATACGTAGCATGAATCCTATGCCACCTATTATCACAAATAGCGTATTCAGTCGCAAGGCCTTGCTCCATCCTGAAAGGTCTTCGGTCGCCCATGTCTCCTTTCATAACAACCTAAGTATTATAAAAATTCAATTAATTCAAATTCATCCTTCAAAAAAATTGAAAACTACAGTGAAGTTCTTTGTATAATTCTATAATTGGATGACTCTTTGAATGAAGAAGCATCAATCTGATGTACTTTTTTTTTTTTTTTTTTTTTTTTTTTTAAATATTTTATCACAGTTTTTTTTCTTATCACACTACTTCGGGGTCTGAATGGACTAACGCCCTAAAAATCAACATCAATTATGCAGGACCTGCGTGGAGTCCCAGGTGCCAGCGGACAGATAGGAGAGGTTGGGTCCCTTTGTCGCAAGTACGGCAAAGAGTCCGAAACACCAGTCCATGTGCTAGGAAAATGTCCCAACAACTCACTTCTGATCACACGCCGTCACCACAGGGTCAAGAATGAATTGATAAGGCTCCTCAAGAATAAAGGCTTTACCTACTTTGACGAGGTATACTGCATCGATACCAACGGATCCACGAAGTATGCGGACATTGTCATGTTTCTGAAGAACGGACGGACAGCGCTCATAGTAGATCCTACTGTAAGGTATGGAAATAATAACCTCGATCAATCAGGTGAAGTAGAAAGGGAGAAAATGGATATTTATGAAAAATGTATCCCTTTCCTCAAAGAGAAATTCCGCGAGACATTGGGAAATAGAGATTTCTCCGTGGAAGGATTATGGTTTGGGTCTCACAGAGTCATCCTGGAAAAAACAAGGAGCTTCTTGGAGGACCTTGGCGTGGAGGTGAGGGATATAGCGATAACGGCGGAAAATAAAATATTGGACTCCCTGGGAATTATTCACCACCACATACATGGTGCATAGGATAGCCCATTGCAATTTATAGTTATTAAATATGTAGCAATTTATCTGATTCCTGATTCTATGTGCATATATGTATGTGTGGTAGATATGTGAATATTAGGGGGGAAATAACATAAAATGAAAGAATGAAGTGAAATAGGAAAAGAAGGGGGGGAAGAGAGGAAAAGATAATAGAAAATAAATAAAAAATAAGAAAAAATGAAGAGGAAGGGAAGGTAGTATTAAGTATTATACAGGGTGAGTATCTCTTAGCGTAAAAAAAAAAATGAAAAATGTTCTCGGTGGGAAAATAATTTCCTCTTCGAGTTCAACATCATGAGGAACTTGTCCCAATTCTTGACGTAACTTATGAACGGAACCTGTTTCAGATAAACGTTGATGAGTTCGTGAAAACACTATCGTAGAGGGGAGGCGCCTAAAAAAAAGTTGGTTTTATTAGTTTGTCTAGTATTAGGTATTATAGTAGTATGCTAAATGAGAACACCATGTTTTTTCGGTTTCAAAAGTAAATTTCTCCATGAAATTAAAACAAAATCATTACGTTTAACATATCATTTGAAAGCTATTTATATTATAGCTTTTAATCGTAAAAAACATGCTTTCCTCCAAAAAATCGTTTATTTACCATATATCTGCAACGGATTGGAATAGAAAGGTGAGGTCTGCGGCATTTGGCTACACTTTTGATCTAGTTTCACCCAATTTTTTTTTTTACGCTAAGAGATACTCACCCTGTATTATAGAACTATAACTAAATTATAAATAATATTGTTGTCTTTAATTGGATAGATGAGTATGCTGTGTTAATAGCAACCCAATAAAGTTGGGCAGCACTATGTTTATTGTTTATTGTCTCAATAAAGCATATATCACTCTTCTTTTTTTTTTTTTTTTTTTCTTTTTCAGTTTTCCACATTGCAGTAACCCTGCAATGGGTGCATACATTTCTGCGTGTTCCATCTCTTGATATAATGCTTATTTTAATAAATATTTATACAAATTATTTTTGTAATAATACATGAAATAATTTTAGATATAGACGTTAACAATTGAACTAAAGTGAAATATAAGCAATAATTAATCAAATGTATTTGTAAGTTAATTGATTAATATAAAAAAGATTGAAGAGAAAAACAAATAAATGAATAAAAAAAGAGAAAAAATAGAAGAAAAATATAATAATCATATATAATATAATATAATCATAATTTATAATATAATATATTCATATAATATATAATGGAGGTAAATCATATGGGGAGGCGCGGTAGCTCAGTGGGTAAGGTGCTTGACTACCATGCTCCTGGGCCTGAGTTCGAGTCCGACTGAAGGCAGAAAATTTATATTTTGTCATTTCATCCATGGGTCGGATTCGAGGTCAGGAGACCCACCTGGGGCACACCCTGCCTCTTAAAAAGTGGGTACCCTTAATTAGAGAAAACACCTGGTGGCTGAGTGTGAATTCTGGCCATACTACTTCCTTTCACAACTGTTGGCTTAGAAACAGTACAACCTTCCTAAGTACTGAACCCAAGATCCTTCATGGGTTATAAGTGGTACAGGTAAAAATAATTATATATACTGTTCAATCGTTGAGCTCTAAGTAATCAACGTGATCCACAAATGCATCAAACTCCTTGAAATATTTGTTTATAAGATCCTCCTTTGAAGGCGGCCATTGCTCTCCATTCAGCAGGACTTTGGTTATCAGTATATGTCTGTATCTTTCCAATTTTGTACAGTTGTAAATGAGATAGTCGTAGGTTTGTTCTCTGTTTCCATTACAGTTAGATTCTGTTGTCAGTTAGTTTGAATATGTACATCAGTTTTTTTTTTGTTTGTTTTTTCGATCATTTATAGTTTTAATGGATTCATAAGTATACCTGCCTTTTGTTAAATATGGTTCTACTGAATAATCTAGCATAAATGTATGAATATATTATTTATTAAAAAGATCAATATTTACTTTTCCATCCAGAAGTTCTAAGGAGAGAGCAGGATACCCTTCAGGCTCAGAGACGCTTAAAATTATTCCATTTAGTTCGGATGTTCTAAACTCTAGTTCGAATTCGGTTAATGTTCCCATGTTAAATTTGTTTTCTGAAAAAAGATAATTCTGTTAATTCATATTTTTTTAAAAATTATAAATGATAATTACAGTGTTTTGCATATTTATTTAGCTTACTGTAAACAGCATAAGCGTCTCCTGGAAAATACGATCCCCTTTCAACTTGAGGAATGCACTGCCCGACTCGATAGGGTGGAGTTGATTTTTCACTAAGGAGATATTCCTCATGATTGTTTACTTTCAGACCTCTTATACATCCTTTGAATCCTTCTAATTTATTAAGCTACAAAGAATAAGATATAGAATATGCTTGGAGTCTCAAACTTATTTTAAACTAACTTACTTTATATTTATTACAAAGCATTTTTTTTTTTTTTTATTCTCAAATAAATTTTTTTTGAAGTTTGATTCTACTTTGTAAAAATGAGACCTAATATTAGTGTGTAAACAAAGAAGGATAAATGTGATTTACCAGAGGTTGGGGAAGCATCACACCAGATTCAGGTAAGCCGCCAATATAAATAATATGTCCAACGTTCATTTTTTTAGGTGTTTTTGTTTTTTCAGGATCAATTGAATCAACTTTTAAGGTCATTCTTCTATCTTCTTTTTCAAGAATCATCTGTAAAAAAAAAATCCAATGAAGGAAGGTGCTGGTAACCTATGGCAGTGAATAAAAATGTGATTGAATAACATTCATAAAGCAAAAAAAAAAAAAACTAACTTAATAATAGTGGAATATATGTAATAATTTCATTTTGAAAAATCAAACTATCTCAATTTTCATACACCTTCAACACATGCTAGCAGAAGATTTAATGATATATCATAGAATTATGATCATAAACAATTTGTTTATTATTGATCTATAGTTATAGTTAATGGTTGGTTATATCATAAGAATTATTGAAAGGTTTAATAATCAAGAATTCATTGAAGGGTTGAAGTGCTCTTATATGTACATCATTTAATTATTCTTAAATAATGAGAGTAAGCAACCATCTCCAATGAAATTATCATCTCTTAAACTAAAAAAAAGTGTTACCTTATGCCAAACACCATCATTAAAAACAGCATGTGCTGTTGTTTCAATTTTTCTTCTACCCTTCAAGACAATTTGTACCCGGCCGTTTCGAAGAGCTGCCATTAAATAATGAGGTTGTTTTCCTTTGACTCCCTAAAAAAGCAAGAAAACATTATTCACATTCAGATAAATGAGAAATAGGGCTGGAGTGAGAGCACTGGATTGTTGTGGTAGGTAATGAGAAAATGTTAATTTATGATATAATTGAATGAAAGTAAAGGTCCTCACAAATAAAAATAGTAAAATTTTAGCTCTCAGCTCAATTTTTTTTTACACTACATTCCATAAATCTAAATTTCATGAGAACATATCCTGTATGGATTATCAGAAGTTAGGATTAAACTGATTTGCTGTAGAATGCATTTGACAAATATTTTACTGATTTTTTTTATTTTTTATACACATAAATATAAATAAATTTTCCTTCAGTTTGATTTTGTTTTCAATGCTATATTATAACCAAGTTATCAAATATCATTTTCACCAATTTATGAATTAATATAGAATTAAAAAAACAAAAAAAACAATACATCTTAGAGCATATCTCAAAATTTATTTATTTTACCAAATATACTGCAACAGAAACAACAGTATATTTAAAATTATTAAAAGTAAAATTTAAATTATTTTAAAAACAGAATAAAAATTAAATTTTTAAAAGGAATATATAAAGAAGCGTGTTCAATGGAGACAGGAACTATTAATATTGTTTCTGAAAAAAGCCCGTAAAGTTCTTTAATTTAAAGGAAGCTAACAGTTCCTTATGATCTTATAGTTTAAAATTTTGGCTTGTTTATAAAAGTTACTTTTTCTTGTCATTGAATTTTAATTAGTTTCTTTTAATCCCTTCAAAATTAATCAAAGATCACAATTATATTAGCTACTTTTTAAGATTCTACATTGAATCTCTGATTTATGTGAAATAATATATCATTAATTTTTTTTTTAATATAAAACTTTTTTTTTTGTAGGCAATACTAATAATTTTTTTGTGAAGCAGTTGATAATTTGCTAAATCAATTTATTAATATATCATTGGTGAGATTGCCAATTCCGTTAGTGCATTTTTTGATTTAGTATTGTTTTTTTTTAAGGTATTGTTTTAAAATTAAATTCAGCGTCTAATGTAAAAACCCAAACATGCAAATTCAGCTTAGAAAGGAACACTGTTTTTATATATATATATATATATATATATATATATATATATATATATATATATATATATATATATATATATATATATATATAGGAGTGTTTTATATTAATATTTAAAAGTTTGTTCATTTAAATATATAATTATATTTAAATATAAAGATGGAGTTTCTATTTCTGGTTTCATTCAAGAACAATCCTTCAAAAGTATTTCAATCGCTAAAACTAAGATAATGTTTTTAAGTCACTTACTGGAATCATAAATATAAGTCCATTAGGATAGAATGTTCTGAAATCAAGTTCAAGAGTAAAGTTTTTCTGTAATATCGCTCTTCTCCTGAAGTTAAGTTCCACGTATGAGTTAGGATTATCTCCGAATTTAACGGCTCCTGGTTCTAATGTGTAGCTAGTTACTTTCCGACAACCAATTG
Source organism: Euschistus heros (assembly GCA_003667255.2). Classification (NCBI taxonomy): domain Eukaryota; kingdom Metazoa; phylum Arthropoda; class Insecta; order Hemiptera; family Pentatomidae; genus Euschistus; species Euschistus heros. The sequence continues at coordinate 689,034 of RCWM02000360.1, forward strand.
AGCTCCTTGGAAGAAAGCCATCAGTATCACTTCCACCAGGTCCGAATCTTCCAATTGTAACTCCTTCAAAATTTATAGGATGATCGAAACCAAATATTCTGAAACAGATTAAAAAATTTGTGTAATAAATAAAAAACTATCTTCCAATATTTTTATTGTAACCTCTAAATTCAGAAACAATTTAATTTCTGGTTGTGTAAGTAATAAAATTTACAACCAATCGAGTTTCTAAAAATCTGAGGAAGAAATATTGTGCTTTGTGAAAAAATAAATTGTTGGAAGGTATAGTTAGAAATAACAATCTAAATGCACTTAAAAAGGAATACAAAACATTTATGTAAAAAAACATTTTCCATTAACAAAACTATGTTATTCTGAGATAATTTACTGCTGAGAAAATGTTATGTATAAAAATATTTTGACATTTATTTTATAGCTGGATACAAAATCAAAACAAAAGGAAGTTGAAAATAGAAATACATATTTTGACAGTGAAGCAAGGGGGTTGTGATAGTTTGGGGAAGTATGTCGTCTGCTGGTGTGGCAATATTTATATATAACTACAATGAATAATAGGCATAAATATGAATTATCCAATTATTAATAAAAGTTATAATAAAGGATAGCTTTTTCATAATAAATATTTGCTAATTATAATTGTTTTCAAAATGAACTATTATTGTTAACGGTTGATGAATATTTTTTTTGGATATATTAACTGGTAACCTTCATATATGAAAAAGATTCTCTATTAATACATGTTATTCATTTTTACCAAAATTAAATATCATTACTATCAATCACCTGATTACAAATATTAACTAATTTAAATCTTTTGGTATATCTAAACATTCAATAATAGTATAAAGAAGAATCTAACTCACTTTTCATTGAAAATAATATCCTTTATAGTTCCAATAAATGGTATATTAGAAAAGGTGCGACCCGTGCTGTTGAATCCTGGAGGAAGACCACCAAAATAAAGGCCCCCAAAATCTCCTGGTGCTTTTAGAGTGACTGCTCCTTCAGGCAAGATAGTAGTAGAATCAAGACTGTCGTCAACTCGTAATTCCAATCTCCTTCCATTTTTTACAACACTCACAGTATGGAATCTTGAGTCTGAATACTCAGAGCTGATGCTGGCTAATCGGACCTCTCCCTTTCCAGCATTAAGCCTGACATCTATCTGTCCTCGAAGTAAGCTTACAGAAAAATAGCTCAAACGATCCTAACATAAAACATATGATTAGTAACATAATCATTAAAAAGGATAAATTAATCTTAGGCTATTTAAATAATAAAGAAGTTTGTGACTAGTGTTCATGATGTTTCATCAACCAGTAATCTAATGTGTTTAAGGAATTATTTTGTATTGTATTTTGGGTTCTAGATATAATTATTATTTTAAACTAAAATATCTTATTAGGGTTTTAACAGTATAGAGCTTTCTGCCTTTTTTTTTTTTTATGGAGGGTGGGTCTTTGGTTCATTACTTGATAAGGAAGCTTTGATTCATGACCAACTATATATTATAAGTTATTGTGATCACCATTCATGCTCAACTCCAGATATTGCCCCAAACCAAACGAATGGACGGGTACTCACTTTATAGAGGCTGGGTATACTCCAGGAGGGTCTCTCAACCCTAGGAAAGTGTTTGCAAAACTTTTAAATAGTTATATTAATTTAGATGAACTTTGTTCCCTATGTTTCTCAACGGATGGCTTAAAATACTTCAGGTCTTGTAGATTTTTGAGGTATATGTCAAAAGGAAAAATAATAAATGTTATAATTAACAAATCATTATTTTATTATTCTAAGGTTTCAGCCTCATAATGAGGATAATAAATTAATTTTAACATTTCTTATTTTTCATTTTAACAGATACCTTAAAAATCTACTATAACTATTCCTTTACAGTGAACTAATATATCTATTCTATTGAAATACTTTAGGGGTAAATTAAAACCGTCAATTTTTAATTGTTTTTAAGAAGATATATAGCTAGTTTAAACAGTATTGTAACGACCACAAAAATTTTGGTTTTACCCATTTGTAAACTAGAATAAATTTCCTGAGAGTATACAGCTGGTATCAATAAAATGGAAAAAGATTCTAGATTAAATATATATGAAATAAGTCATGACATTTCAGTTATAGCAAGAATAAATTATATTAATATCAGAATATGTCAAAAAATGTTATGCAAAAAGTATTAAAAAGAACACTATGATATTGATGTATAAAAGAAAGGGATTACAGTGGATTATCCCTGTATTGAGAGTGGAATTATGGCCAGTGGGTTTAGGGACATTTAGCAGTTCGTATATATATTTACTGTCATTCATGTTAAAAATGCGATGGAGAGGAAAAGGTTTTTGTTGCCCTACATCTGAACTATAGTTTATTCCATCATTATTGATACCTTTTATTTTTTACCTTTCAATGCCTCATTTAACTCAGAATAATAAAAAATAGTACAGATTTGGAGGTGTTCCAATACTTTTTACACTAGCTGTGCTTAGATATGAAATTCAGTTTGATAACCCCTTAGGAACTTCAATTGTTCTTAGGCACTCTCATTGTATTTTTCTTATTGATTATAAGTTCAAGTTATTCAATTTAATAAATTATGAAATAGATACAATATTAAATTTAAGTTTGATCCTTTATTATAAAAAATAATTAAAAGTGTTGCTTTAAAATTTTACATGTCATGTTTATTAGAACAACACTTTGTCTTATTCGAGCTAAATAAGGCATTTGTCAAATTCAATGTTCAGATTTTATTATAGAAACATGAATAAAATTAGACATTATGACATCGCTAGGTAACTTGTACTTCACCCTTTTTTTCAGTTTATGTGTATTAAACTCGAATGAACATTCTCAGTTTTTTTTTGTAAAATGTAAAGTTATTGATGAAAAGCATGAACTCTAGGTGTCTCTGAACCTTTGCTTATGTTAAGTATTAAAACACTGATTAATTATTAGTGATGTAGAAAAGATGTTGGTTAAGGTAAGAACAGGTGATGTTACCTCCTGTTCTATGAGGTTAGTCATCTTCTCTTTATCATCGAGTGGTCCACTCTGAAAATAAAGTACCCTCCCATTAATAACCAGCATTAACATGCAAATATTAATAACATTCAAAGCTATAACATTGATATGTTAAATGATGAAATGAGAAATTAATCAAGTTGTCTCATGAGCAGTATGGCATCAGTGTCAAACTAAAACGCACCATATTATTGTACCTTAAAACAAATAATATTAGAACTGGAAGAGTGATCAATAAAATAATTCTTCAAATTGATCTGACAAGTGAAAGAAATTCAGTTTTGATTTCAAATAAGAGCTGGTACCTAATGCTCAGAATATAACCCATCACACTTGATGATACTCTGTTTCCTGACAGTCTATTAATATCTTATGAGTTTGATAGTCAAGTACACTGAGAACACAAAGTGTAATATTCTTAAAACCTGTTGAGATTAATTATTTTTAATAATTTACCTTTGTTATTTTTTGATAATGTATATTGTTTATTTGTAATAATAATCAATATTATATAGTTTTTAGTTATCCAATGATGTTATTTTATTCTTCTTTATCAATTGATATATTATGTTTAAATGTCTGTTTTTGAATTGGCGACACTTGTCGCAGATAACCTTATTAGAAGCCCATTGTCCCATTCATTGTAATGTAGAAATGTCTGTAGGTACTAAATAAATAAATAAAAAAGTTCTTTATTTATTCTGGGACCTTAAGTCCCTTAAGAATAAAAAATTATGTACAATTAGGGGCCTCAGAGCCTCAAGATGGTTATATAATATTATTAAATATCATAAAATGGTAAAATAATAGCGTTAACAAATCAAAATTAAACTTAAAATATTGATTAAAGAAAACAGAAATATTTTGATTCATTTTGTGAATCAATTGTGTAAAAACAATAAAATTTCGTGTACAAAACTTTTATATTTTATATAACTATGTGGCTAATGACAGTTTTCATGGATCTGGATGGACAGTAGGTAGTTAAATAAGTGATATTTGAAAACGGATAGGGTGTTTGAATGGCGAATGGTGTAAGGGATGGAGTTCCATAAGGACGAGGATCGGATTAGGAATGATCTGTCGAAAGCAGCGGAGCAATGAGCAGGACTGTACAAATCTGATGGGCGGGAAACGGGTTTGGCGGGTAAGAACGGAGGATTTGAGCTGAAGGAGTTGAGAAATGTAAAGTGGACGTTGGGATTTCACTGTTTGGTAGAGAAAGGATGCCAGAAAATACTGGTGACGGTAGGAAGGAAAGAGCCACTGTAACTCCGCGTAAAATTGTGAAACATGGGCGCTTCTGGGGAGCCCGAAGATAAAACGAATGCAGCAGTTAAACAGTCTTTTGAGTCTGGCCTCAAGATCACCAGAAACACCCCCATACACAGCACAGCAGTAGTCGAAGTGGGGGAAGATAAGGGAAGATACTAGTAATTTGCGGGTTTCGAAAGGAAGAAGATTGCGAACGTAATTGAGACGTTTTAGGATTGGGATGGTGCGACGGGAAATTTCAGATACGTGGTTTTTCCAGGATAGGGTTACTAGTTACATTTTCCAATTTTATCATGTACAGCTAGTACAAGAATTGAATCAAATTTATTGTGAACTAAAAAGGCCTTTTTAAATTATAATTTCAACTATCTAAACTGAATTTTTTATTGTTATTTTATCTACAAATCAAAAATAAATATAAGCACAACAAAACCAAATGATTAGCCTTGAAGAAAATGAATCTAACGTTAACTGGAACAATTAGCTAGAAGTGAAATTCAAAAGCAATATTTGTTTAATGCATATCCAAATGAAGTTGGACTAGTTTAGGACTCAACACATCAAAAATTTAATGATGTTCCATCAGATATTATTATTTGAAAACCAGAACTTTTTTTAAAATTTAATAATTATTCCTATGTTTTAATTAGAACTGAACCGTTAAAGTTAAATTTAAAAAATAGGTAAGCCTTACAAACAGAACTCAATAACTATCTGACACAGGCTAAAACAACATAACATAAAAAGTAAGAAAAAAAAAAAAAAAAAAATTTACAAAATATTTCCTTATTCAACCATAAGTATTAACCAAAGCACCAAAGTAATTAAAGGTTAATTCATCTCATACTAATTAAAGGTTAATTCAAAATTTTGTTCACAACTCAAATTTGTTACATAATTTTTTCCCTTGAGATATCATTTTCAAAGCATTAATTATGTATTTATTGTAATATTATTTCTTATCATTATATATTTGGTAAATATTTTTATTATATCACCCAGGAAAAATTTGTTAAATATTGATAATTTACTCTCTAATGCTTTCACAACACAGAGGTACTCAAACGGTGACCTGCCCATTCTAAACTACTTTGGGGAGCGGGACTCTAATTTTGGGCGCTTTAGAAAGGACATGACTAAATTCAATAATCGAATGATTAAGAAAAAAAATGATATAGGAAGATCACAAAATCATTCCATTTTATGTAATCTATGTTATGTTTAAGATTAAATATACTCAAATAAGTAACCAGCTTAGAAAAACATGAAGATTGCTAAGAAGCAGAGAAACCATGATTTTGTGTTTTTTTGTTTATAGAAATTTGATGTTCAAATGTGACTGAAATTTTGGAATGGTCTATAAATGTTATACTAACACATATTAATTATGCCTCTCCAAAGTGTATTAGTAATCACAAAAAATTATTATTATTATTATTAACTTTAACATAACATAGCATATTTTAAAAATGGGTTTTGCTATAAAAACTTTTTCTTTTTTTTTTTAAACAGAAAATAAAGTTATTTAAAAAGAAAACTTCAATGCCATACTACTCACAGGAAGTACCTTATATCTTAATTCATTCTTAAGTAAACAGAGAATATGTTAATTAACATACATGCAATTATTGAAACAAATATTTAGAAATATTTTTAAATATTGTAAAATTTTTCATATTATTGTTGCCATGGTAAACCCTCCTATGTGACAAAAAATTCAAAACGTTAGTTAGATTTCATTGGAAACAAGATTTTACCTCTTATGTGCTAGTGGAAAGTACACATGTGTAAAAAAAATTGTAGCACAATTTAAATTGATAAAAAAGAATCCTGCTAAATGTTAGAGTTGACCACATGCACAAATGTGGAAATCACCTATGTGATTCCAAGACAGACTTTATTATCAAATTTTTATATGTTAGTATGCATTGAATTTCCCAATTGTTTTCTGGGAAAAGTTACTATTAAATTGTTTATAAATTAGATTTTTGCTTCTCCTGTAAAATCATGTTTTTGTCAGATAGGAGATTTTACTGTGGCAATGATAATATAATAGAATAATTTTTATGAAGGTAAAAAAAAAAAAAAAAAAAAAAAAATCATTTATGGTCAACATCTTTAAAACTTTTAATAAATATCTACTCTGATAGATAACTATTGGGGAAAAAATAAATCTATTACTTTTTAACCGATTGAGTGAATAGGAGAAGTGAAATATAAAAAATGACCTGAGCTAGTCAATAGTCGCAGAACTTTACTAAGTAACTAAGGTTACTGGACATTCCCCCTCCTAGCCTAACACCCTTCAATTGGTTCTTTTTATTTTTTTTGTCAAATACTTAAGATGAAGGAAGTGTAACAAGTCAATATTAATAAAACACTATAGTTGTACAATTATGATATATAACCACTGAGGTATTGAATCCAACTTCTTTTTAACTCTTTTTTTCTTTTCAATAAAATATTTTTATTAAAAAATATAGTTATAAATATTTTTGCATGTACAGGGTGCGGCAGAGGAATAGGGTGTTTTTGAAAAAATCATTACATCGTTAATTTTGAAAAAAAAAAAAGAAAAAAGTTTTTATTGATATCAGGACATTCGTAAGGATTTACCATTTGAGAATATTAGGTACGGAAAATTACATCAGTCATGTGATGCCCATTTTGTAAACGCAGTTCCCAAGCCATTCCTGGAAAATGGCATCTACTCTTTTTAGTAGTCTGCATTGATGAGAGTGTTTTGATGTTTTATTGACACCTTCAGCTCTTCCAATGTGCGTGGTTTACCCTCGTAAACATGTGACTTAAGATAGCCCCATAAAAAAAAAAAAAAATCACATTCAACAATCGGAGCGATACATCGCGACATTGAAAAATTTTTTTATTCCCGAATTGAGAAGAAGGCGAATCGATCGTAATCGGGTATGGTTTCAGCAAGAGGGTGCCACAGCACACAGCTCCGGTAAAAATGGCTGTTCTTCGTCCCCTGTTCCCCAACCACATCATTTTAAGATTGGGTGATCCTGATATTAATAACAACTTTTTTTTCTCCTCAAAATTAACGAAATTATGATTTTTTCGAAAACACCCTATTCCTTTGCCCCGCACCCTGTATATATGTTTACTGGCTAATATTTTCCAATATATTACTTTGTAATGAAATTAATAATTTTTTATTTATTTTCAAGATAATATATAAAATTCATAAATCTAAAATATTAGTAATGTTTAATATCATTGCAATAAGAATGAATCTGTTAATTACTTAATCAAAATACCATTGATTATAAACATGAAATAAAAAAATAATTTCCTTAATCTAAAATTATTAGTCTTTCATAAAGTTATTGAAGTTAATAGTTGTTAGTTTAAATTGAATATTTACCAATCCTTCGAATGTTGACAACATCAAAAGTGCATCTCTCTGTGAAGTTGAGAAAACAAAACCAAAGTTGTCTTTTTTTTTAAGAGTATGAGACGGCAGCTCAATATATCCTTGCCCTTGAAAGCCAGCAACAGTGATAGGCTAGAAATGAAATAAACATTTCCATTATTAAACTCAATAAAAGTAAATTACTATAAACTTATAAGATGTTCAGTCCCTTGTTAAAAATGTATGAATACAATATTTAGTACAAGTGAAGGGTGTTAGGTTAGAAGCGGGAGTGTCCGAAAAAAATCAAAACTGAGATTTCATTGCCACCTGTTAGCTTGTCTCATGTACTATCACTTAAGGTGGTCTCATGGAGGCAAGGAACAGGATTCATATGTTTCTGGAGTTGAAGGACCCGCTCCCTATAAGAAAGCATATAACCTTTGTAATTTACTTTTGCGGTTTACTCGGAACTAAAGTTACTGGACATTCCCCCTTCTAGCCTAACACCCTTCAATTGATTATTATTTTTTTTTTTTAATAACTAAGGTGAAGGAAGTGAAATAAGTCAAACAATTTACATGATTTTTTTGTATCTAATATTTATAAATAACAATAATTTCCCTAAACTATGGAACTATAAATGGTTCTTTAGCTGTCAGTTCATAATTGTGAGTTTTAAAAACAAATATACTATTGATTACAGAGATATAATAATTATTCTATGAAACCAAAACTAATCTTAAATTACTTCAGTTTTGTTCTATTTATAAACAAACAATTTCTTTTAATTTCTTTCATTTTATTGACTAAAATTTTATTAAAATCTAATAATTGATCTTTTAGCTATTTAGAAGTTGATTATTAACTTAACATAATTTTTTAATACCTTAGGATAGATTTTTATTCTGTTGTCATTACTAATGATCTATTCTAATAGTCATAACAAGTTTTGAGGGTTTTTACTTGAATGAAAATTCTTTTTCATTAAGATAATTTACATTTATCACTATATATTTACCTTACCATACATACCTTTTTGGAACAAGAAGCTTGAATTCCCCAGTTCTGCCCTTTTAAGAGACTGTATTCACCTTGATCTATTTGAAGATCTTTCATACAGCCTAAGAAAGGACCAGGGACATTAACTTTTAATTTTACATCTGGAGGTAAACCACCAACATAATAATTTGCTGCTGACATATCAGGTATCATATCTTGGGTGGGAGGTGGAGTAGGGGCACCATCTCTCTTTTCTTTTCCAACCTTCAATACACCTAAAACAATCTCTACTAAAAACATCTGTTTAACATGAAATGATGAATTTTTATTAGCTGAGAAATTACTTTACCTTTTTCCAATTTCTTTTTCCTGTCAAAATAACGACTTGCTTCCACCCTTGTCCAGTTCCCTGTGTTATATTTTTCAAATGAAGACATTTCTAATGTCGATTCTATACCATAATTTATTCTAAATACTAATCGTCCATCTTTAAGAGTCAGGGTAATAAACCTTTCCTGAAATATAATGGAAAACTTTGTAAGATAGTTTTTTTTTTTTTTTTTTTTTTTTTTTTTTTTATTTTCTTTTTTTTTTCTTTTAGTTAAACGAAAACAAACTTTTTTTACCTGTTCTGGACCAATTCCAATAAACAAAAGTGCATTACTGTCATACGTTTTAAATGACAAAGACACGCTGAAAATGTATTTATTGTAAGCACTGGCACTGTCATGATGAAGAACGGCATAACCATCTCCCAAGAATGTGAATGAAGAGACATCCTTACGTTCTTCTGCACTGTAATAGACAAAATCTGTTTCAAGCAGTTTTATTTATTTAGTTATACTTTTATTATTGATTTAAATAGTAGAGTAATATTTTTTCACATGTCAATCTTCTTTATAATTTAAACTTGAACAAAAGTGTAAATAACGATACTTACCCTTCCACGCAAGCTGTACAAGAGTTTGGATTTTGAGTAGTGAAGTCCCACAAACCAATCGGCCTATCGTTGAGATATAAATGATGAAGACACCCAACAAGTCCTGTCTGAGTTGACAGCAAATGTGGATGTCTTCTGTCAGCACCACCGACCCAAACTCGATCTCCTGGAGCAACATCAAGTCTTCCAATGCCTGGAGTTGAAGAGTTTGTAGCAAATGACATGTTAGCGAGAACAGATCCTTCAGGAACAACGACTGGCCTCACTCGTAAATGGCCAATATTTGATATTCTGATTTGATAAAACAATGTTTTTTAACCATTTAAATAAAATAAAGATATATAAATATTAAATTTCAGCAAGTAAATATTAATTAAAACATTACCTTTCTGCTTCTACTTTGTACCAATGCTGGTCTTTGCTCAGATCTCCGGCAGTTTGAATATGATGAGGATGAGTAACTTCACCCATTCCTCCACCAACATTCCAAACAAATCTAATTTTTCTATTCACCATTTCGATAGCAATGAAATCATTCTAGTATACATAAAAAAATTATAGACTTAGATAACTGAAAATCATCATTCAAATATTCATATTTATATTCAAATATACTGAAACAACATACAGTGGTTGAACTTGGCAGATAAAAGAGAAGTGCATCTCTTAACTGAGAACTGATAGCATAAGTAAGAACTACTGAAGTCATAGTACTAGGCTCTAAGTGCTCAGGCTCATAAGTTCTAACACAACTGCCTCCCGAATCACCGATACTTGTCATTGACAGTCTTATCTATACAAAGAAAGTTATAAGAAATAAGTATCATATAAATAATGGAGACTGTCTAAAAATAATCACATCAATATTTGATAACTTACACCATTGGTTATGTGATGGGCTTGTGTGATTTTATTTCTAAGCGTCTCCAACTTATCAGATATGGTATCGTTCCACTCAGAGAACAGTTTCGTTTGCTCATTTAGACCAAAAGTCATTTTTTTAACCATATCGTGAGCTTTCTTTATGTTTGATTGTACTTCATCAACTAGTAAGTGACATAATAACAGCAATTATAAACTAAGAATTATTAAATAAATGAATACATATTTTAAGGTTTTAAACAATCATAATAAACTTACTTATATCTCCTGTATTGAGACTGATTTCACCATCATTTTCCAATTGCTTGACCCTTGTTCTTAAATTGGTAGAAATATTGTGTGATAAAAATGAAACACTATCTATAATTTCCTGAGTTGTTTGCAAGGTATTGTCACAGTTTATTACAGTTTCCAAAGAAGAGTTTTTTACTAAACAAAGAACATAAAGTTAACATTAAAGAAATAATGAAAGAAAGTGAGAAGTTTGCATAAATTAGATACAATAATTAAAGAGTTCCTTACCATAAATAATACTTTAGAATTATTTAAAAAAAATAAAACTCACCAGATGATAACTGATTTAAAAGCTCATTGATTTGTTTATTGATATAATTGTCATCATTTGTAGCATTTTTTATTTTTTCTTCCAACTTGTTTAATGATTCAGTATACTGATATAAGTCAGGAGGCAGCGCATAAACCCTGTCCAACTGGTCCTGGGCACGAATGCTCAATTCATTTGAAACTTCTCTTGAAGATTTTGACTGATCAAATAATGAGTCAGTGCCCACACCAGGATATGCCTTGAAATAAATTTAGAACAGAATAGAATAGATAGAAATCTTTATTCTGGGACAAAGTCCCATAAGAATAACATTACATTAAACAAAGTAAAATTATATCAGGCCTAGAGATTTTTAAAATAAAAGTAAATACAGATTTACATTAAAACAAAACCAAAAAAATAAAATAAAAACTAGAAACAGGAAAAAAGAAAAATAGTCAATATAGAAATGAATATTATAAACAAAATTATAAGAAATATATATATATATATATATATATATATATATATATATATATATATATATATATATATATATATATATATATATATATTGTTGAGATATTTTAAAACTGAAAATTATATAGGACAAGGGATGAAAGTGTAAGGGTCTAAACCAGGTAGGAACCCTTGGATTAGGGACACCAGAGGTACCTGCAAGGTTCAGCCCTTGAGGCAGGTAAAGGAGGGCAGTTGGTTTTAGGACAGGGAAGGAAGAAGACAGAATCAGTTGTTTATGGACCTTAGAGCAACCAGTGTCAGGAGTCAGAAGACTATGGAACCAAAATAAGTGAAAGTGTTTACAGGTTCTCTCAGTAATGGACTTTAATTAAAATTAAATTAAGGTAAATTTAAATATGTTTTTATATATAAAATAATAAATATAAAAAGTATGCATAAAACATTGTTTAAAAAAATATCCAGTCATAATTCAAAAGAATATTGACAGAACCCTAATAATGAGTTTAAGTCAGTTAATTATAAACATATAATTTTATTAAAAATATATGATTTAAGAAAATCATAACAATATATATATATATATATATATATATATATATATATGTATATAATCAAAAATTATCTATGCAAAAAGAAAATATTATCAAAACTATTAATTTAGGCTAATGTTTTTCCAACATTAAAGTAGAATATGAACATTCTTAATTTTTTCTTTGACATCCCGTTAAAAAGGTAGTGAAGATTTTTATTGTTAAAGGAACAGAGCATATAAAATTTATAATATATAAAAATGAAATAAACTTTAAGTAATCAAATATAACATTAGTTCCTCATTTCATAATTTGAATTTAATACTTTTAAGTAAATATTAGAAAATATTCTCAAGGAAGTTTCCTTTAAAATGATGGCAGCACTATAATTATACAACTGTATTATTTATATATTCTACAAATATATACAACAGCAATGTAATTATTATTGTACATAAATTTTGAATAAGAAAATCATAAGTTTTCACTTCTGTGAAGTCATAAGCAAACATTTTTTTTTTCAAAAAGATTAATAGATCTGAGAAAGTATAATTAATTCTTACAAGAGCATAAAAGTTAACTATATGCTTTTAAAAACAAAATCTTCTCAGGTGCATAAAAAGCAATTAGGTTCCAAATAAGTCAATGAAAGTTCCAAGAACTGTAGCATCTTAAAAATATCTTATATTTAAAATTTGTTATAATTTTTCAATTGTCTTCAAGTAGTTGTTAATTTCCTCCTAACAAATGTTTTAAATTCTTGTTCCTCTGGAAAGTTAGGCCGAAAACTATCGTTTAGGAGGATGTATCACTGATTGCCGAATGAAAATGTTTAATGTCCACGAATCTTATTGATATTCTGTTGTTGACAGAAAGCCAGTAAATAACTCCATTACAATTGTAATTATATCAGCGGAGATACTCCTCGGTGAAGATTCTGGTCGAACATCCCCCCTGTACTTGGTATAATAGCTTTAGGGGTGACTCATCGCCTACAGCTAGGATACCAAAGACAAGGAGGTAACCATCATTCAGTAGAATATGTTATTTACATAAATTTATCAATAAAAGCTATATGGCATAATTTTTATTCTTATAAATTATCAAAACTACTTAAGATTTATTATCAATTAACATTGTGTAAATAAAAATTAAATTACAGACTGTATTATATACTGTTTTACATTACATTTTTGTAAACTACATATAAATACAAAATAGATTGAAAGTTGTGTTTAAAATGTTTAGATAAAAATAAATAAATGCAATTATAAAAATCTGATTTAATGATTTGACTTCTTATCAAATTTTCTATAATAACTCTAACAAACATATAATAAAATGTTTAAAAGTTTAGTTCATTACATATATTGCCATTTTCTTATTTTTAAACATTAATATACCTTTTCATAAGCAACATCTGCAGCTAATGATGCATTCTTAGCTGCTCCAAATGCTTCATGAATTGCATCAATAATATCTTGATATGCAGTGCTTGCTTTCATTGCACTCCCTGTGTCTTTCTTGAACATTCTGTAATAAGAAAATGTATGTTTATATCTAAATATAATTTATTATTATCAAATGCATTGTAATTGGAGATTTAATAATAAGCCAATAATTAAGAGAGAGGTAGTAATAAAATAACTCTAGTCTCTAATAGTATACAAAGTTATTATATCATTCAATACACATGGGACTCGATTAACTGAGCCTTATATTTTTTATTTTATTTTATTGTGTAACATTACTTTTTTTTCACAAATAATTCGATTACCGAACAAGACAGGCATTGCTTTGGGAAGGCTGGAGGATAGGGACGACGGTCTCTGAGAAAAACAAATCGTCACTAACAATGATTCATTTCTCATGAAGAAGGGTTAGCAGAGTTGGAGAAGGCACTTCAATATTTTGAAGGTAGAAACGTTGTAACATCAGTAGGTTTAATGGTTTTAGTCAATGGAGATATCATGCGGCAGCAGAAAGAATGTTGGTACTGAAACTTACAAAAATTAGAATTTTTTTTTAAAAGTTATGAACGGCAGGATTTACACCTGTAATAATATTGCTTATGTATATCATAATTGCATACATAATAAGTATAACTTAGTTATTAAATTGATAAATGTATCACATCAATTGCCCCACATGATGTTTTCTTATGTATTTCTTTTAAATTTTTGGGGTCTCCATTAATTGAGGATTAGGTTATCCAAGCTTATCTTGGTATTCACCACGTCGGTTAATCAAGTCCAAAGTGTAGTTTAAATTTCATAAAATTACTCATTAGCTTCAAAAACACAATAATGTGGAGGTTTAATAACAGAACATGTTGGGGCGAGGGTATCAGCATGCCCAGTAAAGGTAGTGGGTTTGAATCCCACCTGGAAGAATAGAAATTTACTTCTTGGTAGACTCACATAATGAATCTAGACCTTCCAACTCTCACTAGGAGAGGTTGGTAACCTAGTTTAGTAACCCATCCTTCCTGCCCAAGTGGAGTATACAAGGACGTAAAAATCCAACAAACAAACAAGCCTACAATGATCGATGAAATTGTCAGAACTGTGAAAACCAGAAATTATGTTTGGCTAACAATAAACAAAAGCAGTATTCTTGAGAAAATTAAAAATAGGAAATGACAATGATAGGAATAAAGATCATCATGAATTCTCTTCCAATCATCTCTTTTATAAAAACTGAATTATAATTATTATTATTTATTCAATTTTAAAACCTTACAGAACACTTCCACTTCTGTCCATGGACTACTCTGGGGTTCTATTGACACCTTCACTGCGGTAATGAAAAAATTGGTTTCTTTTACAGTGCATTATCGGTCCCCGGGGACCAATAGTAGTACTTACATCTGGTGCGGTATCGGTCCTCGGCGACCGATACATTAATTCTAGTTAATTCTGCCTGTAATTTTTCAATCAGACTATAACCTTATTTTTTTTATTTGTATCAGTCCCCGAGGACCGATGCCGCAGTGAAGGTGTTAAGATGCACTACACTAACGTGTCAGGCATAATTATTTCCCATCTAATATTATTACTACTTGCCAATTCATTTATTGTATTTATTAGAAACAACTTTATACTTAAATTAAATCAATTAAAATTTTGCGTACATCTTTACTAACCCATGTTCTATCCAGTTTTTGCTGGAATTCTTCTAATAGATACAACAAAAGAATGAATAGACAAGCAACAATACCATTGTCATGCCTGAAGATGGGAAAAATAATTCCGGAAACATGCAGCATGTGTAGTTTATAAATAAATAGGAGAAAATTGCCTAGTTTTGGGTGATAAAAAGTAGATAGATTAATGTTATGTGTCAGTTTCTTATGAATTTTCTAAAACAAAAAGATAGAAAGAAGTAATAGTTTTGTCTATAATTCTAAAGCTAAGGATCTATCTCTAATTTTTTTTTTTTTTTTTTTTTTTCATTTATTGATATTTACAACTGTACAGAATAATATACAACAAGTAAATGTGTTGACAGTGAATACATTGGCATGTAAATAACTTGTGAAGAACTACTCACTAGTAGCACTTCAATAAAATCTACACTAAAAGGTCTCTAGGCCATCTTCTTTTCAGACGCCTCGGAGGATTATCAGGGATGGAAGAGGAAGCAAGTTGGGAGACTAGTGGATTGGAGTGGTTATGGAGCTTACTATGGAAGGATAGGTATCTGGTTATCTCTAAATTAAACTTAAATTTAAAGTAAAATATCTTGATAGATTCTTGATTCTGATACCAGCTTAACAACTCTACATTTTAACAAGTATTTCTTACCCAACATATTTCTCTGTTGTATTCATTAAATCATCAGCACGCTGCCTAGCTAACCCTACGTACTGATCATAATAAAGCTCATTGTTATGTCGAAGTATATTAGCACGCTTTTGAATCAGTCTAGTAGAATGGTGGAGATCATTTTTCAGGGTCTTGATGGCCTAGAATACAAAAAAAAAAATACTAAATTGCTGTTTCGTGACTGACGAATATGGAACTGAAAGAAACAAATACATACTTCTAGGTTATCATCAGCTTCTTGTATATTAACTTTGGTAACTTCGTTCATGTAGTTAGTCTTATTTAGTACTTTACTTGCTTCGTTGTAAGCATTTTCTATTTCTCTAAAGCTATTTCTTAAAATTTCAGTCTTATTTTTATTATCTACATTCATTTTTACAATCTGAAAAAGTTAATTGATGCTCTTTTTAATTTTTCAACAAAAAACAACAAAATTATTATAATTATTATACATACTCTATCTCTTTTTTCTAAAGTAGCATCAGCTAAATTATCAAAATCATCCATCTTCATTAATAAGTCTTCCAGTTTATCAGCCAGTTGGCCAACTTCATTTCTCTCTCCGAGAATGTAATGAAGATCATTAAGTGTATTGTTACAAAGCCTGAAACAAAATAATTAATATAATAAATATATTAAAATAAAGGTTTACCTTATTCATATGCTTTCTCACCAGCTCCATTACCATTTCATTCTTTTTTTAAACAATATATTTAAATATTGTAAAAGATCATAAAATTCAACAGAACAGTTTATGATTCTTGATGATAAATATGATTCTTACATTTGTTGACAAAAAACTTGCTTATTTAAAATTTTTCATATTCATTTTTTCCTTGTATTTTTTTTTTTTTTTTTTTTTTTTTTTAACATATTTCATTAACATTATAGATATTTTTATAATATTGATATAGCTATATTGTTAAAAACGACCCCATATCATTTTGTCAGTCAATTTTGCAATTTTAACTCAGATCAAAAAAAAAGTTTTAGTTTTGGCAATATACATTTTTTTATATTTTAAAAGGTTTTGTCAGCAGATTTTTTTTTACAGTTTCACAAGATACCATATTTCATATTGGCATAATAAATTAATGACGTAGTCAGTTAATTGACTTTCAGGAAATATAGGATCATAAATCTGTCATGGTTTATTATTTTATGGAGAAGAAGATAGTCAGGGATGCAGTCAAAGTAACACCACGTCAAAGAAGAATTCTTTAATACGTGCCAACGTTTCGACCTGCGTTGCAGGTCTTCTTCAGGGCTATAATGAACAAAATACCAGAAGTGACAAAAAAACAGATGTGACAAAAATAACAGACCGATAAACAGATGACAAAGGAATACAGAATGGCATAGATAAAAAAACAATATACAAAAACCGTATAGAAAAGATCAGATACATAAATAACAAAGAATACAAAGCAGCAAGGTAAGAATAAGGACAAGACAGGAATGAAAAAAAAAAAAAAATAATATATAATATATATATATATATATATATATATATATATATAAATAAAAAAATAAATAAATAAAAAAAATAAAATAAATAAAAAAAAAAATAAAATTAAAAAAAAAAATAATAAAAAAATAAATAAATAAAAATAATAAATAAATAAATAATAAAATAAAAATATGGAAATATAGGAAAGAACGAGGGAAATAATGTAGAAGGTGATAAAAGAAAAGAAACGGATAAAAGAATGAAGGTGAAGGAAAATAAAAGTGGAAAGATAAAAGTAAAAGGAAAAGAATATGAAGGAACACTTACCCACCGAACCACACTTGTGAGGAGAAGGACGATGACTGATGTGAAATGGTAAGAACAGCTGGGTAGGATAAGGGAGAAAAGGCGTGGGACACATGGATACAGAATAGGAAAATAAAACAATGAAAATGAAACAAAAATATAAAAGAAAAATGAACAACAGAGAGACAATAAGATAACAAAATAACAAGTAAATACAGACAGAATAAAAAGAGAAAATACAATAAGGCCAATGCCATCATGATAGGGTGCATCACAAATATAAAAAAGATACATAAAATAACAAAATAAAGCGAAAAAAAGTAAAAAATGACAAGAAGAGACGGAAAGAACCAAAGGGAACGTTATTGTTTTTTAATAAGGTTAAAAACTTGGGAATAAGTACTGGAAATGTACTCTTTGTCACTATTGTGTTTGACGGGATTAGGCTCAAGATGGATATAAATGGATTCGGATAATAAACGTTTACTATGGTTAGGGACCGTGGCAAGAATAGAAGTTTTTTCAAAATCAAAAGTATGATTTAAGGATATGGCATGTTCCGAGAGTTTGGTGGCAGAGGAATTTTTGGAAGAAATTGAGAGTTTGTGTTGGGAGATGCGGGTTTTAAGGTGGTTTTTGGTTTGGCCAATATATGAGGACTGACAATTAGGAAAAGCACAGGGAATACGGTAAATGACATTGGATCTGAGTTGGATAGGGATGGGATCTTTGAGGTTAGTGTAGATGAAGTTGAGTTTGTTATGGGATTTCAGGCCTAGGCGTAGGTTCGGGAAGGTAGAGCGGAGAGTTTTTTGGATGTTATCAGAAAGGAAGGGGATATAAGGTAGGGACCTGTATAGTAATAACGGGGATGGAGGTGCGGGGGAGTTTGAGGCGGAAAGTGTAGAGTTCGAATTATCGAGGTAATTGGAAAGGAGTTTGTTTATGGTAAGTGGTGGGAAACTGTTAGCCTGGAGGATTTGTTTGATGCGTAATGTGTTGGTATGATATTGGGGATCAGAAAGGGAGAGACAGCGATGGATGAGGTTCTTGGCGACATTAATTTTTTGATGGTAAGGGTGTTGGGAATGGAAGTTCAAAAGTCTACCAGAGTAGGTGGGTTTGGTGTACCAATTGGTGGAAATGGAATGGTCAGGTTATCAGATTTCTGATAACAAGAAGATCAAGGAAAGGGAGGGAATTATTGATTTCCCATTCAATAGTAAAGCGGAGACGAGGGTGATAAGAGTTGAACGCGGAAAGGATAGAGGGAATTTTATCAGGGTTGAGGACAAAGAATAGGTCATCAACATACTTTGACTGCATCCCTGACTATCTTCTTCTCCATTCATCATCCAGTCAACCATACTTTTATCATCATTTATTATTTTATTATTGTTATTTATTATTTTATTATATTTTGTGATTTTTCTAAGTTGATTATGATCTTAGGAAAATAAATTAAATTGATATTTCAAGAAAAGAAGTAGTGATGTAACTCTCAATATAATATTAATAATAATTAGTTTTGTTTTTTCCCCCAGTATTGAGCAAATAATTACCTAAAAAAAAATCACAAAATATAATAAAATAATAATAATAATAATAATAATAAATAACAATAATAAAATAATAAACCATGACAGATTTAATGATCCTATATTTTCTGAAAGTCAATTAAACTGACTATGTCATTAATAGAGAGAGAGAGAGAGAGAGAGAGAGAGAGAGAGAGAGAGAGAGAGAGAGAGAGAGAGAGAGAGAGAGAGAGAGAGAGAGAGAGAGAGAGAGAGAGAGAGAGAGAGAGAAACACTTTATTAAGTGGTACTGCCTGTTTTAAATGGGTTGCTACATAAACAGTATACTTATCAATCACAATTTGACATTCAATATTCAACAACAAAATAAATATAGCACAAAAAAAAACAACCACATAATAGTCATATTTTTAAAATATAAAAATTTACATGCTAAAATTATCAATCTCATGCAACTTATAAAATTACAGTTAAAAAAATTAAAATATCAAAAAAGGCAACATATAATCTTATATATAACAATACAAAATATAACTAAAACTATACAAAATAAATATAAAACCTTATAACAACCAGAATAATCATGTAATATGTATATTTCCTTCTTTTTTTTTCTCCTCTTTCCTTATACTTTTCTTTTCTTTCCTTCCTCTTACACCTCCCAAACCATCAGTTATTATATATGTGGTGGTGGATTATTATTATTATGGAGTCCAGTATAATATTTTCTGCTAACACAGCCACGTCCCTCATACCAATGCCCAGGTCTTCCATGAAGCTCCTTGTTCTATTTGGTATAGTTCCACGAGCTCCGAACCATATGCCTCTCACGTTGAACTCTTTCTCTCTCCGAAAGACTCACGGAACTTTTCTTTAAGGAAAGGGATGCATTTTTGATATATTTCCTTTTTTTCCATTTTCACTTTACCTGCTTGATCCGGATCGTTACTTTCGAATCTAACCATGGGATCTAGAATTAATGCTGATTTTCTTTTATTGGAAAATGCAACAAAGTCAGCGTTTCTAGTAGATCCATCGGTATCGATGCAGTAAACTCTTTCTCTTCAAGGAGCCTCATTATTTTGTTTTTAATCCTGTGGTGATGGCGTGTTATAAGGAGGGAGTTGGGGCAAAGTCCTAGCACATGTGCTGGGGTTTCAGACTCTCTGCTGTATTTGCGACAAATAAACAAGTCCCCTTTCACAAACCTTATTTTACAATTAATCATAAGATTATTTTATTGAAATCTATTTTTCTTGAGCTCCCAGATAATTTCAAAACTTTAAAAAAATAAAATAAAATAAAAAAATAATAATTAAAGATTACAGTTACCTCAGTACTTCAATACCGTGTCTCTTATTAGCCTCTAGATCAGTATCTAAAACTCTTGCTAAGACTTGTTTTGCCTCATGAAGCATCGCCGAAGTACTAATCTGTTCCTTGTCACCTTCTGCATAACTGAGCAGGCGATCTATTGTGTCTGCAATCAAATAAATCTTAAAATGAATTTTCCACAGTCAAATTTGTTTTAGAAAAAAAATTAATCCTAAAAAAACTGATAATTTAAATCCAGAGATCATTTGTAAAATTTATTTTATTTAAAAGAAATTAAGTTTGATTTTACCATAAACTTCTTCCTTAGTGCTATCAACATCATGTTTCATATCATCAGTTATTATTTTTAGTTCTAAGGCAGAATCTAGTGAAGATTCTCCTTTCTTCTTTGACTTTTTTACCTTGATAAGAAAATAAAGAACATTGAATTTAAAAAAAAAAAAAAAACAAGACAAATTAATATCAGACTATTTTATTAATCTAACTTCTTACTTTATTTTGTAGGTGTTTCAACTTCATTCTAAACTCGCTCTCTACATTGTTGTTCAAAGCTTCAGAAACAATGAGATTTTCCTTTGTGGTGAACCATGTGTTATTAAGATCGTTGAAGTGTGTTCTAAATGACATCAATGTTTCTCTGGGAGGAGCAAGGGCTCCAGTAATAATATTGTGAGTATTGTATTCAAGAGATTTTGACAAGTTGCTGACTGTGTCTAGCAACAATGTTACACATGGGTCAGAACATTCTGAAATAGAAAAAAACCTAAATAAGTAATTTAAAAACACCTAAATAAGTAATTTTTAGTTATCTTTTTTGGGAGTATAGCTTTCTTATCGCAAGTTACGCAGAGATCACTGGATCGCTAAGAGGTGTGAACTCAAAAAAAAACAGCAAACGGACAGAAGAGTGAACAGAAGCTAAATATATTACAGCACTGGATTGCTGAGAGATATGAACTAAAAAAAAAACTACAGCAAACGAACAAACAGAACATATATACCTTATATAACATGCTTTAGCTTAGATGGTGTTGCTCGGATCGAAAATTTGAAGGCATCCAATTTGTCAAAAATTATTTATAAAATTTATATAAAAATATGTTACAGATTGAAACATTTTAAAAAAACTTATATCATTTAGATAGACAATAGAACTTAGTAATTGGCGCAAAAATCATTGCAACATGATTGAACTAATTATTACCTGAGCAACCACTATGATCAATAAGAACATGTCTCGGGAAAACACATTGAGAACAATCTCTACCAGTTACGTTGGCCTTACATGTACAGAGTCCCTGTTCTTCATGACATTCATCACTGATGCTGCCAAATTCGTTACACATGCAAGGTTGACATTTTCCACCAATTTCAGTCGGGTGTCCATACCACCCAGGGCTACACCTAAAAAATTATAAATTATATGATTGTACATTTTCAGCAATAAAATTATTAATAAGAAAAATATTTTATAATAAAAAAGTTTAACTAGATGCTGCAGTTTATGTTTCAGTTGTAAGATTTGTAGTATTTTTCAATTTATGAAATTTTAAAATTTTTAGATATTATAATGATTTAGTTCAACAATCAATAAATTCTGAAACATGTTTTTATAAAAATAAACCTTTCTAACTTGTACAAATTTTTATATTTGTAAGCATATTTGTCAGGTAGAGATGGAATCAAAGCTGAACTTATAAAAAGCATACCTCATAGTATGACCCCACCAATAACAAAGTTATTTAATGGTTGGAATCAGACATTCTATTAATCCACAAAAAAGGTAACAGACAAAACCTAACCAATTACCGCCCTATAAGTTTAATTACTGTATTTGCAAAATTGTTTTCCAAAGCCCTCCAGGAAAAGATTAAAAAACCAAATAAACGAAAACCAACCTCCGGAACAAGCTGGATTCCGCAAAGGGTACTCCACAATTGACAATTTACATGCAATCCACCAAATTATCGAAAAATCCAACGAATATCAAATACCAGTATATTTTGCCTTTATTGAATACAGCAAAGCATTCGACACCATAAAGCATAATTTCCTATTCAAAAGTCTTCAAAAACAAGCTATCAACAATGACATAATCCGTATTTTACAACATTGGTATAACAATAGTAAAGCCCGAATAATTCTCGAAAAACCTGGCGCTGACTTTCCGTTAGAAAGAGGAGTAAAACAAGGAGATCCTTTATCACCTAAACTCTTTAATTGTGTTCTAGAAGAAGTATTTCGAAAACTGGACTGGGAAAAAATGGGAATAACTATCAATGGAGCAAAATTATCGAATCTGAGATTTGCTGACGATTTTGTCCTGATCTCGGGATATATTGAAGAAATAAATTGCTTGCTGCAGCAACTAAACAAATAAGGGAAAGAAGCAGGACTAGAAATCAACTATAACAAATCTTTCCTAATGACAAACAGAAACAAGGAAGAAATTTATGCAAAAGGTCGGAAGTTAGAATGGGTAGAAGAAACCGTTTATCTCGGGCAATATATATCTTTTGAAAAAAGATTTAAAAAAGAATTAAAAAGGTGAACCAAAATAGCTTGGTCTAAATATTGGTCAAACAAAGATATATTCAAAAGTAACATGCCTATCGCCCTGAAGAAAAAAGCTTTCGATATTTGCGTTTAACCTTCCCTAATTTATGGTTGTCAAACTTGGCCTGCAAACAGACATATAATTAATAGCCTAGCTATTACCCAAAGAGCGATGGAAAGGAGCATGCCAGGGCTAAAGCTAAGGGATAAAATTCGTAGCAGGAAGATCCGCAAAATAACCAAGATGAAAGATGCAGTGACAACCTTCCTAGAAATTAAGTGGAAATGGGCAGGCCACATAGCAAGAATGGACAGTAGAAGATGGGCCAAAAGAACCACAGATTGGTATCCTGTCCATTCAACATGGAAGAGAGGAAGACCTAGTTCGAGATGGCGGGACGACATCGAAGATCTTTTCGGGTGCCTATGGCACCAGTCAGCACATGATAAAGTCATTTGGAATAAACTGGGAGAGGCTTCATTTATTATTTTTGTAAATATCTTACATGGAAATAAAGGAGTTATTATTATTATTATTATTATTAAGCATATTTGTAATGCATATTAGTATTTATATTTGTAATGTATAATCAATGCATTTTAGAGGATGGGTGACAATACTGATAAAAGCAAAATATAAAATACAAAATGATACAGTTCAGATAAATTGAAGCATAGTATTTTTGACCTTTAATCATAACTTAATTTCCAATTGAAATTAATTTTTCCTTGATTTTATAAACCCTAGATACTGTTTAAATAAAATAATTGTAATATACATAAGTACACGAACTATCAAAAACAAAAAAAATATTTTATAATGTTTTTATCTTTTAATACTTTATCGACCACAGCAGGCACATAGGTCCGCTCAGGAACTTACCAAGGGGACCACAGCGGGTACATACGTTGTTGTAAAATCAAATTACCTTATTATTATGATAGCTATGGTTCTTGTGAACATAATCATCACCTTGGGTTGAGTTTACTTTTATTCTATTGCCGTAACAATTCCTGGAAGCTAATTTGTTATTGTTTAGCATATTTTTTAGTTATTTTAATCTAATTAAAATTATTAAGGACTTGGAAAAACTGATAAATTATCTACCCATACTATTGTTGTATCCTCATCTGACTCCGAATGAGAAGGCAATTTATTTTGCATTGCCAACTCCACAATACGCTTAGTACGGGAAGATATTCCATGAAACATTTTTACACAAAAAATGGACCAACTTACAAAAAACTGAATTTCGATAACGCACTAAAGGTACTACTAAGTAAGTAATGTCTGTTTTCAACAAGAGCTATAAGCATACTAAATAAAGTGGAGGGTGTGAGGTAAGAGGGTTGAAAATAGTGAAAGGGTAATAAAAGGTGTTGGAAGGGTTTCGACAGGTCAATCACCTAAAGAACAGTTTTATACCTGATCGGGTGAACAACACATTCTTACTGAATAATAAACCTAATATGTTATTCCATCAATATTTTTAGAAATTTATTTTTTTTTTTTTTACATCTAGGTACTGTTTTTTGTTATTCTCATATTCATTTTATGGAAAAAGAACTGATCTTGAATGGGTTTATACATTTTTTTCCAACAGTGCAGTAATATTTTGTGTGAAAATGAAAAACAAATCAAAATATGTCAATAGAGAAGTTAAAAATATTTATTAAAGGAAAAAATAGTTATTTTATGATTTTAAAAAAAAACGGGCAGTGCCCCACGGACATTGGCGGGCACATAGGCCCGCTACATTTTTGCCCTAATCACCATAATTAAATGGTCGCTAATGATTATAAAAATGCATGACATTGTTATATAACTGCTAAATGCAGCTTTTGAGCGAAAAAAAAATGTTTGGTCCACAGGGAAATATTAACAGAAATGGCTTGGTCGTCAAAGTGTTAAAGTTTATTAACATTAATAGCAGAATAAGAAGCATCTGTTGAAAATAGAAAGAATATTCCCACATGAAACATTAGATTATAATTCTTTCTTCTGTTTGTATATACAATACAAAATATTTTTTTTTAGGTTTCTGATTTGTAAATAATCAACATATAGAATGAAATTATACTTTTTTTAAAAAAGCTGCCTTGTTATAGGAATGATTTTTAATTTTTTTTTTTAAAACCAAAGTTGTAATGATTATTTTAAAAATAAATTTCTGTCTTAAAACTACAATTACAATTAATTTTTAAGATCACCTTGACAAGATGGCAATTTGTGATTTAAATTAAATAAGCTAAAGTTAAATAGAAATTAATTAAATGACTTCCGGTCACAGCAGTATATACTAACAATTTATATAAAATATAATTTTAAAAATTCCAGTACAATATGATATTAAAATATCTATAGTAACAAACCTGTTACAAAGAGGTCCTGTATATCCTTCTTTACAGATGCAGATAGGATCCTCATCTGGATCGATAATGCAACTCTTAGCAAAGTTTTGTTCAGCTGATGGACAAGGGCATGGTAGACACTCTTTTCCCTCTTGTGGATTTCCATAATATCCTTCAGCACAGAACTCACAATTGAATCCAGCAGTATTATAACTACAATCCTGAAATGAAACAATATATATGAATAGGAGATTTAAACTAGATTTTATAATCATTAACAGGCTATTTCCAACTACACTCGAGTGCAAAAAAACCGGCGCACCTTGAATGTTCGCATATTGTTTGTTTTTTCTCTTTCACAATTAAATCAAATTTGCCAATTTTTTTTTATATATGTAGCGGATATATTCTGTTTATATGACACAAAAGGACAAATAATAAAACATACAATTTAAAGAAAAAAAAAATTATCAAACATAAAAGTAAACGTTTATTGATTTTATGATAAACAAATAAAACCTCTAAACTTCGTTTACAATATGCAAGAAACAAACAATTCATGGTATTTATATCGAGTGTTTCTTCCTCTTGCTTGAATAGCAGCCTGCATCCTTGCAGCCATGCTTTTTATAAGATTGGCCACTCAATCTTGCGAAATCTGCTCCCATTGTTCTTCTACAGCAGTTCTCAGCTCCTGGAGGGTTATGTTGCTGTCGGATGACCTTCTTAAGATGGTCCCACAGATGGTCTATAGGATAGAGACCCGGGCTGCGGGCTGACCACTCCAAGGCTCGGATACGGACCTCATCAAGAAACTCACTATCAACATTGGCGCCGTGTGGCCGTACATTATCATGCATAAACATAAAATTAGGGCCAATGAACAGTGCAATAGGGACTACATACCCTTCAAAGATATCTCTTATATAAGTTTGTATATTGAGGGATGGCCTTTGGAACAAATGGAGGTCTGTGTTCGCTTCTAAACAAATCCCTCCCCACACCATCACCGACACTCCTCCGAACTGCACTGTGCCTACAACATTGCACTGAGCATTCTCCTCATTTTCTCTAGACTCTAACTCGACCATCTGAAGCATGCAGGCCAATTCTAGACTCATCTGAAAAGAGAACAGAGGCCTAATCAGCTTCAGTCCAGGCAACATGTTCTCGAGCAAAACGGAGTTGAGCTGCTCTCTGAGCTGCAGTGAGGAGAGGGCAGGAAGCAGGAATATTAGAGTGTAGATTTATTTCAGCCAAGTGTCTACTTATTGTATGCACGGTGACATCCACACCTCGAGCAGCACGAAGCTGCTGGCAAGTCATTACAGATGACTGGAAGCGGTTTCTTAGAGTCTCCATTTTAATAAATTGATTATACGCTTGGTTTGTTACTCTTGGCCGACCTGATGCCGATCTCCTGGAGTAGCTGCTCATCTCCCGGTACCTCTGGATCGCCCGCCGAACCCTCGTTTTCAGTACCCCGAGAGTATTGGCCACGTATCGCTGACTTCTTCCATCTTCAATTAACGCTACGATTTGAGTGACTACCGTGGCATCCAACAACATATTGGGTAGAATTGGATTAGTGTGGGACAAAGAAAATTAAAAAAATTAGAAAAACTACACACGGGTGCTCATTGCACTCTTCTAGAGAACTGAAGACTAACTGGGAAAATGTTGATCTACATATTTGGGGCCTTCTTTGTTATTCCTAGAGAGGATTACTGCAAAGGATTATTGTAATGTTATCACTTATGCCCTGGGTATATGTGTGCTGATTCAATCACAACATTATTCCGTTAGTTAATATTTCTTTAATGAAAATCAAGGTGCGCCGGTTTTTTTGCACTCGAGTGTATTTTAAAAGGTATGATCTTAATTTAGATAGAAGATACTAAGAGTAATTCAACAGAAGATAATCAGAATGAAAGTATTTTAATTGTGATAATATTTATTTTGTAAAACAATTCTTTTCGTTCAAAGTACATCCAGAACATTGACTGTCTTTATGTTAAGTTAAAAGTTCTAATGAAAGATAACAGTAAAGAGCCCATTTTAATTTTTTTTTTTTTTTTTTAATAAAACCACCTTAAAGTTATAAAAAAAAAAAAAAAAAATCTTAATTCTCTGTAAAATAATACAATAAGGGTTCCATATATTTAAGAAAAGAAATGAAGAATGTCTGTTATACTCACTCGACAATGTCCTGTTTCAATATCACATACAGAAGATCTGCCATTACACTCACAAGGTTTTGCTTCTCCTACTAACTGTATAATTATAGTAGAAGAAACAACAGGACTTTTTGATCTGTAAAATCCTAAACTTGGGTCTTGACAAGAAGATGAGTTGTAGTTGACTGGACAATCACATAGTTCCAGACCGTGAGCCGGGTTTGAAACTTTCGTTCTCGATGGTGTTCCAGAATCCAGAGAAACGTCCCGTAAGCTAAAAAAAATGAAGATTTATTAGAATAATTTCTTTGTTTTTACTCAATATAGAATAATTTCACTTTGACATTTTAAAAGCAAAATCAAGCCATACAGAATTATTTATGTTTATATTTTAAAGAATTTTAATGAAAAAACTAACTTATGTTAAAAATTTTACCTTGCCTCGGTAAAATCAATAGAGTCACTCGCTCTTATGAGGATGTGTTGAATATTTTGCAAAGTAATCATCAGCATTTCCCTGCTCACTTTATCTTGAGGGTTGTTTTTCACTTTCCACAGCGATTCTTGCAGCCTGAAAATTATTGTTAACAATTCTTAAGAGGAAATGAAAAGAGATTTAAAGATGGCAGAAGACTTTTGATTTACCTTACTTGGTGACATTTTGTTGGATTCGGCAAAAGCGGAAAGTGTTCCAAAATTAATTTATCATTTCCCTGAATTTGTATTAGAGGATATGACAAAAGAACAGTAGATGGGAACAGAGTGTGTTCGCCTTTCGTGTCGACACAAAATCTCAAAAATCCGCCATATGAAAGCACCTTAATTTAAAATTAAAAGTATGTGAAATAATGAGATGAGAATGAATAATAATTGCATTAAATATAAAATAATGAGTTACCTTATCTCCGAGAAAGTTATCTGGTAACTGCCAATAAACAGGAGCATCAAAGAAATAATTTACCCCCAACTCAACATCACCGTCATCACTTGGAATGATACGAAGGTTGTTTGTGATGTTTAGCTGTTTATCATCTTTTTTCACAATCCCTCCATTTCCTGGCATAGCAAGCTTAATAAAAATAACAGATTATCCCAATGGTACTTTTTTATTAAATTAAAAAAGAAAGTAAAAACTACTATATTAAATAATACTTACATTTATGTAACATATTTCTTGAGTGTTAACAGGATATATGTTCCCAGTGAATGATGAATCATTGTCATATTTAATCATCAGTGTTCTCGGTCTAGGAATTCGGATCTGACTCCAAGTAAGGCCAGCGTCGGAACATTTTGTACTTCGACCAAAACAGAAGCATTCTGTACAACCATTAGGATCATCATAACTCATTCCAAATGTTCCATCTTTGCATGAGGCGCAATGAAGACCTACAGTGTTTTCCTGTAATGTTTATTCAGCAAAATTCTAAATCTTAGTGATAAATATAATACTTATTTCAAGAATATTACTTATTTATTAGTGGTAAAGTAGGGAGAGAGCTAGTAAATATATTAATTAATTTAAATTAGAATACTTAAGTTTAGATTTAGTACAAGAATCAGTTACAAAAATTAATAATGTTGAAGAATATGGTCAGAGATGAATTCAGGTTTATAAACCACATATCCTAATTAAAAAAAACTTTATATATGGAGTGCCGATGTTAAGACCTGCCTTGCAGGCCTAAAGTATAATAAATCAACTTACAGATTGTTGCAAGGTTGAAGGCATGACAGACAATGGCATTTAAATAATAAGATCAAGGGAAGAGGGTGTTATTTTTTTTATTAATATGCCAACTTGATTTTCTTTCATACAGTTTCTATAAAATTTTATTTGTTTGTTTATTGATGATAGTTGGTGAAATAATTTTTTTTCTAAGATTATCAATTTTTTATGGAACCTCAGATTATCCGGCCAACCTGGTAATCAACCAGGTCTCAATTCTGATTGGATCAGCGAAGAAAGGTTCTACTTCAATAAAAATATGAAGAAATCAATAATAATTTATTAAGAAATAAAGTATTAAGACTGTATGCATGTAATTACGGAAAGCATTTAATTTTTTTGTGAGTAAATTGTTAATTTTTGGACCAGATGAAATAGACATTTTTTAAAAAATATTTCCAAATGGAGGAAGACCATTAAGAAGTCTGAGTATATTAAAATTTATGAATTAAAAAAAAAAAAAAAAAAAATGGTATACTAACCTTACAAGGACATTGTCCTGTGTTATCACAGTCACAAAGACCCTCAAAACAGTACTGATTTTTAGTTCCAGTTACATCACAGCCACATTTCTGACATACTGGAAAACCATAATAGCCTCTTGAGCATGCTTGGCATTTAGGACCTTTATAACCTTCTCGACAATGGCAATTCCCTGTTAGAGGATCGCATTTTCCATCATAAGACCCATGTTTATCGCAATCACAAGCCTGAAAATTTAACATATTTTCAAAGGTTTTGTACAAAATATAATAATAATAAAATAAATACTTTTAATTGTTTACTTATAAAAATAAATTATCATTTATCAAGGAGATAAACAAGTTTTTAGAAAACTAGTAATTTAAAAAGAAGTTCATTCAGCAAATATTTATTCAATTTCTCAGATAATTCAACTTATGATTGAAAAGTGATTGTCCTGCAATACAATGCAGCAACAAAACAAGAGTAGACAATTATACAATTTATGAGAAATTTCTCTTCTTCTCTAAACTTCTCTAAGAACTTAAATTTTTCAAAATTAATAATTATAATAACCTTTAAAATCATAACAATAAATATCTCTAAATTTTATTATTATTATAGTTTTTATTTAGAAGTGTTAACCTTCTATTAAGGTTAAAGATTGGACTTGGATAAATTTATAGGTAGTTATTCTCATTTTCACTTATGGGGTTATAATTAACAAAAAATTACTTCTCATAAAATTTTACCTTGCATCCATGTTGAGGATGAAAACCCCAAGTGTGTTGTAAACATTCTTCGCAAGCTGAGCCAGTAGTAAATGGTGGACAAACACAAGCACCAGTGTCGGGATCACATACATGACCAGGCAATTCACATGATTCACATTCTAAAATGTAATTGTAAAAATAAAATAAGGTACTGAAAACTATAATATCTCAAGCTTAGTAAAATAAATCACTTTATTCTCATACCTGAACACCCTTCAGAAGACATATTGTAAAACCTTTGAAGACATTGATCGCATTTCAACCCACCTACTCCTGGTTTGCAGTAGCACTGTCCAGTTTCTTGGTCACATCCATGCTCTTTGGAACCAAGAATGTCACATTCACATTTCACACAACCTGTACTACTTAGGCCCCAGTAACCAGTCTAAAAATCAATTAACAAAATCATTACAACACCTTTAAGAATTTCATTAAAAATAAAGATAAGAAAATAATCTAGTTTCTAACATGATAAATAATTAGATAGTTTAAAAATAATTGTATAATCTTAAAACTAAAACACAAAATTTATATTTATGTTTTTATTGCTTTATATTGGCATTACTATTTTTAATACAATTGGGTAGAAACAAATAAATGATTGGGTAATTTAGTATTGGATAACTATTAAAACATTTCCTCCAATCTAACAAACTTGGATCATTAAAAATATAATTTTTAAATTTAGATAATTTGAGTTTATCACTTTAATGATGTATATCAATTATTTTATTGACATAAATCCTTCAGTAAAATTATGAGAACAATTAATATGAACTCATCTTACTTCACATATACTACAGGTACGGCCCACAACATGTTCCTTACAACTGCATTCACCAGTTGTTGCATCACAATCAAGACTTCTAGATCCTGAAGGATGACACGAGCAGGCTGTAAATAAAATAAAAATAAAATGTAATGGAATTACTTTTGCAATAATAAATTTAATAATAAGATAAAGATTTACCATCATAATATCATAACTATGAAAACTTACAAGAACAACCAGTTGATGAATAACCATAATGTTGAGGTAAGCAGGTATCACACAAGAGCCCAGAGACACCTGGATGACAAGTACATATTCCAGTTACTGGATCACATATTGAAGAAATAGCACCAATCTTGTTGCATGCACAAGGCAAACATCCAGCTGACACATTCCCCATTCCTGTCTAAATATAAATACTTATAATACAATTACTAAATTATGTAAAAATTAATGTCTAGTCAATAGTTTTAATGGATATCAATATAAATTCTCAAACAACATTAATTTTTCAATTCACCTTAACAATTTTTGTGATATAATACTGAAAGAGGTGGCACTAATATTTACATTTTTAAGTTTTATATATTTCACAATATTGCACTTTTTTTCAATTTATAATATCTTAAAATCATATAAAGTTTTAATGAAACAAAATAAATATAAGTGAATTAAAAAAAAAAAAAAAAAAAATTAACATAAACTAAAAAAATAAAGCTTTAATGAAAGTTCTAAATTATGAAAAGAAGATTTGAAATTATCAATTTTAACATTTAATTTTAGCATTTGCAACATCTCAGGGTCAATCAAGTCTCTGTTTTTTAAGTTTTAGTTTCAGAGATAAATTAGAATTAATTTATTATTATTTATTTTATTTTATTTTTACCAAGGAAGTTGGTTAAACGTTAACGTTAGTCAGATTGAATAGCTTAGTGAAGCAAGGATACCAGAAAATTTTTTTTTTATAATTTATTAGGGTATTTCATTATTTTATAAGTGATATTTTTCAGAAGCCTTTTCATTTGCCTCCTAAAGTGATTACCAATAAATTTGATCTCTTGTCTTATATTTAAAAAAAAAAAATTATATATATAATATATATATATATATATATATATATATATATATATATATATATATATATATATATATATATATATATATATATATATATATATATATATATTAAAAGTGCTGATGTTTTGAATTTTTTTGTATGTTTTAAGAAATGATGATGAATGTTTAGCATTGGAAAGCAGTTTTTAAATTAAAAAAAAATTCAATAAAAGTGTTAATTAATCAATCAATCCTAATTGTATTGATACTTCTATACCATCATGCATACCTCAATTGATTTCATAAGTATTTTATCAAATTATTTTAATTTATTGATAAATGGATTCCTTAACTCAACTAAAAACATAATGATAGGTTGATTTAATAATATGAACTATAAATAAAACATTAATTTACAAAAAATATCTTTTAAACATAAATTAACATACCTCACATCTGTCACATGCTCTGCCAGTAAATTTTTCTTTACATTTACATTGTCCTGTGACAATATCACAGGCTTCTCCTTCTTCACCACCGGCGATGCTGCATTCACAAGCTGAAAATTGTATTTAAATGTTACAGTATATATAGTTACCATAACAACAATAACAGTAACATACAAAAAACAGAATATTAACTGAGTTGAGCTTACGAAAACAGCCAGTTGTGTTTGGTAAACCATAATGAAATGGTTTACACCTATCACATTTCCCTCCTTCGGTGTTGCCATGACAAGTCAAACACTGCCCTGTAAGATGGTCACAAGGACCATTATTACAATTGCAGGGTTCACATTTAGACCCAAGCTCTTCTGGATTTCCAAAATAACCGGCATCACACCTAAGATAAAATATGTTGCTATATTTGTATAATTATATACTAATATAATTTATTTTGCTAAGATAATGTATTATAATGAAAATATGCTAAGATAATATATTTTGCTAAAACATACACATTTAGCAAGCTAGCTTGGGTGGTTTACAGGATTTAATATAATTTACATATATAGCATCAAATAGCGAATTTAATCAGCTTTGAGATAGAAAAAAGAAATTTGGGATCGAAGAAATTATAAATTATAAAATATGTAAATTATGATATGTTCATTAGACTGGTGTGGGTGTTTCACGGTGTTAATTATAAGTTACATATATAGAATCTAATAGTAAATTTAACCAGATTTTAGATAAAAATGTTAAATTTTGGATCGGACTAACGGTTTTGGAGTTATAGCGAATAATGTGCCAAAAAAACATGTATTTTACAAAAGTAAGTGATTTTCAGCGTGATAGCTTGTGTATTTCAAGAATTTTGATAAACATTTTATGTATAGGATCTAATTGTAAATTTAGCCACCTTTCAGATTGAAAAAAAACATTTTGAATCGGACAAATACTTTCGGAGTTATAATATCCCATATAATATAATATCCCAGACGCCTAAAAACCCGTACTTTTGTTAAATCCATGGTTTTCAGCACATTTATCATAATAACTCCAGTCTACTAAACATGTCATAATTTACATATTTTGCTAAAACATACACATTTAGCGTGCTAGCTTAGACGGTTTACAGGATTTAATACAATTTACATATATGGTATAGCATCTGATAGCGAATTTAATCAGCTTTGAGATAGAAAAAGAAATTTGGGATCGAACAAATATTTAAATTAAGTTAGAGCGACGAATGTGCCAAAAAAAACACTTGGATTTTACAACAGTACATTTTTATTAGCGGGCTGGCATGTACATTTTACGGGGTTTGATTAAAACTTCATTTATAGATTCTTATAGTAAATTTAATCAGCTTTAAGATGAAAAAAAGTAATGTTGTATTGGACAAATAGTTTCAGAGTTATAGCCAAAAGAGTATGACAAACGTGTTTTTGCGGAGCTGTGGGACTGACAGCAAGTAGGTCAATTTCTCCATTTTTTCCCAAAAACGCAACTTCTTGAAAAATGGTCAGATTTCAGATTTCTTTTTTTCATTATGTAGGTACTAGTTCCAGCTACAATTAATATTTGAAGACTTTCTTTGAAAAAAGCTTCGTTATCGTGTTATAGATAAAAAAAACAAAAATAACGATTTTTTTGGCGGTTTTTTGCTATTTAGAATATAAAGCCGATGGTTGCCGTGGTAGCAAACTTCAGATTCGGATACAGCACCCCAAAAAACATAAAGATCCGTTGAGAATAAAATTTCCGCAGTTTTTCTTGAAAATGGCCTTTTGGAGCCTAATTTTACTGGACTAAAGCCTGTATTAGAGGCTTTGATTTAAAATATTACAATTGCATAAAATCATAAGTTCATACTTAAGGCCAAACATTAAATCATATATATATATATATATATATATATATATATATATATATATATATATATATATATATATATATATATATATAAAATTTTCTGATTTTTTAAAGAAACATGATACAATTTTTAATTAAGAAATTCAAGAGAAACATAGGCTGTCTTCTACATACCACAAGAAACCTAAATATTCAGAAATACAACAAATTAAACCAAAATTTTAATAACAGAGATTTTGATAATAGACAGAAAATAATTATCTTATGAAAATCAACTTACTTTTCACAGTGCCTTCCAGTGTATCCTACAGGACATTTGGTACATACGTATCCAAGATTATCTGCTTCACACGTTGGGCTAAAATTGTTGGATGCCTGAATTAATGGACAAAGGCATTTTCTGCAGTCGTTTGGTAAACCTTTAGAAGGATCACCATAATAGCCATCCATACATCGCTCACATTGGATACCGGTTGTATTATGCTCACAAGCCTGAAATTATAAATATTCAATTTAATAGTACAATATGAAAATTTAATGTTCTGAACTTTTTTTCTTGATTGAGCTTGATACATACACTACATTGCCCGGTAATGGCATCACAGGTTTGAGCATGACCATTACAATTACACTTTGTACAAATAGGATGATGACGGAGCATGGTTCCTTCATGAGTTATTCGAGCATATCCGTAATCACAGCTTTCACAAGAAAGTCCTTTATATCCTTCTGGGCATTCACATTTCTCCAAAATGTTTAAATCTGCTCCTTTTGAGCCTTCAACTCCCATTTCAAGAACACAAGAATCTAAACTGTAAAAATGAGCTTTAATTCATCTAATATTTTTTGACAAATTTTTAAGAAAGGATTTTTTATGTAGCAAATTATGTGATATAACAGTAAACAAATTATCAAAGTTCAATGTTAAGAAATTATTTTTGTCTTGATGTAATAAAATGTAAAAATACATGGGGGTACAATCATAAAAAGCTTTAAAAAATGAACAATTAGGGATTGAATCTTACATTATAACCTCAAAAATTCAGTTATTCTGAAAATACATGTGAAATTTCAACAAATTAATGTTACTTACATACTAAAAATACATGACTGATGTGATATGAAATGAAATAGCCTAGCAATAAGTTCAATAATTTTCTTAAAGAAAAACTTCAGTATTCTAAGGTTTTGAACTTGAGCCAAACAAAAAAATACTGAAACATATTCCAATCTTTTCTCCTCTAATCAGAATTATATTTTTTAATTATTACATATAAAAGTTACTAGTTTTATGATTTCTGAGATTACATAAAATAAACATACCTTCCTTCAACTTGGTCTGTGTGGAATTTCGCTCTGACAAGAAAATGCTTTATATCTGCTAAAACACTAAGTAGTTGATGCCTATTGATGTCATCTCCTCTGTATTCTTCCCAAGGTTCATGATTTCTTCTAGATCTTGCAATTACATCTTTTGTGTCTTCAACTATATGATACCAACCATCTGGTGTCAATTGGACAGTAATACTCATATTCTTTGGTTTGTGCCAGGTATTACCATAGCCTATTTTTAGTCCATTATGTCCCTGAAAAAATAAATTATATCTGTGATAATTTGGTGGCACATAAAAAAAAAAAAAAAAAAAAAAAAATTGGTTTGTAGGCAATTATATTATTATACAAAACTATTTATAAAAAATCAATTTCTCCCAGGAAAAATAATAGATCATGGATATGCCTTTCTATAATCTGCTTCTTTTGATAAGAAAACTGTCAACAAAGTTTCGATCCAAGCAATACCAACAGAGCTTGAGCGTGATAAAAAAGCTCCAACACTTAAAAAATGTTGGCAGAAAATAAATTTTTTCATTCAAACCAATTTAACTCCTAAACGGCAGGTCCTAGCAACAAATTTTATATAGCAAAGAATATTTTCCATTAAATTTGTGATAAGAGAACTGTCATCAAATTTTCGATCCAAGCAACACCAACAGAGGTATAGCATGTGAAAATGTTACAATACAATGTACAATGTTACAATATTTTTTGATTGTGAAAAAAAATGTTACACAATTTGAGGGTGAAAAAAAACATTACACAAAAAATTATAGAACCCCAGCCAAAAGACATACTCAAGTCAATGATTATTTTTCAATTAAAAATATACTTAGATAAACCATCTTACAATGAGAACCAAATCAGGGCCAGTAGTTGGTTTCCCACTTGTGTCTCCCCTCAAAACATCCCAACTGACAGTGAAAGTGACTGTTGAACCATAACTGGTCAATTTGTTTCCTCTATAAGCATGTGGAGCCATCCAGTAGTAGTTCTCAACATCAGGCAATTGATTATCCGCTACTGAAATAGTTGCTGCTTCTGGGTCAGGATTGTATGGGTAGACGATGTAACTTGTTGATAAATCAGTAACTTTCCAATTTTTCATGTCAAGCACCTGTAAAACAAAATTTCAAGGTCCATTATTCCTTCTTTTAAGAAATTATTTTCTTCATATCATTTGTAAAAATAAAGATTTTATCTAACCTCTTTTGGTTTATAACCTACTGCAGATGCGCAAACGTTTGTAACATGGGAACAATAACACTCTGTACAACCATCAGGATTATCTCGATCTAGGAAATAATGCCCCTCTCTACATTTGTCACAAAGCTTGCCTTCAACATTCACCTATAGAAAAAAAGAAAAAGAAAACTTATTCATTAAATCCAATATACACAATTTTTATTTTAAAAAGTATTACTCATATAATTAGGTCTATTTGTTTATTGAAAAAAAAAAAAAAAAATCAAATTTTAATTTAAATTTCAATATTTTCATTAAAAAATAATAAGTATTCAAAATAAAAGTCTGTATTTTAAAACAACAGAAGATATATTCAATAGAACCTTTTTTACAAACATAACTACGTAATTAAAAATAAAATTACTTTGCAAAAGCACTGAGAGTGGCATGATGTTCCAGGAAGCATCCCCCTGGAATCACAAGTACAAGGATCACAGGATGGAAAATCTTTAAAACCTGGGGCACATCTGTCACATTTAGGACCAGTAAAACCTTCTTGACATTCACATGTACCTGCAATCTACAAAATTAAAACTAAGAATATTTTTACAGAAATACTGGCTATAAAATGAAAATATTATAATTCAAAGTTTTAAATTTTTATTGACATGATATACATTCCCTAATCATACTTAATTTCTTATTCAAAAATTAAATCAACCCAAAAATTCAACAAGTAGAGATACTAAATTTTTTGTTTGATATGTATAAACAAATTTCCAAAGACAATTTAAAAAACCAGAGGACACTCAAATTTAAGATGGAGCTCATTTACATCTAAATGAACACATTTTGTAATATGACAAAAAATATTTAATTATTTGTCATTATTTAACACAATCATCAATTAAGTGTTACCTAAACAATGTATATAATTACATAATATATTATATAAATTATTTAATAATGTACAGTTAATTTTATTTAATTTTGGATACAAAATAATCATGTAATTTCATATGAATCAAATCCTTCATCTATCACCCCTATCCTCTAAACATAAATATAATCTTTACTTAGAGCTGCGTATTGATCAATTACCTTCACAACTTGTACTGGAATAGGTCTTTTTAGGGTAATGTAATAAAAAATATTAGAATAAATTCATGTATTTCATTGTTCATTGGTTTATTTGAAATAAATATTTAAGAATTGGTAACTTCTCAACATAAAAAAAAGAATAATAATAAATTTTAATTTCGTTAAGTTTGAAATAAAATAAAATGAAAAATAAACTTCATTAAAACTTTAAATTCGATATATTAGTGTAAAAATAAATAAATAAATGAGTCCCTGGATTATATTTTTACCTTTCCAAGATGTTCTTCAGAATTATCTTTAATACACATTCCAGTTGAGCCAGGACTTTTACAATCACAAGGAATACATGGAATGGCAGCATCCGGCCTAACTCCACTGGGTCTATACCATCCAACATCACATTTTTCGCAGTTGATTCCAGTAGTATGATTCTACAAAAAAAAAATATATTCCTAAGAATAAATTTGAGTCGATACAGAAAAGATGAGAAGGAACTATTTATGTTCTAGTAGATTTAGTTATCAATTCAATCAATTTGCATCAATTAAAAAGAAAAAATGCTTAGTTTAAACATATGAAAGATTAGATTAATGAAAGATTAGAACTATGTCTGTTTTTAAATTTTAAATTTTATGTGTACTGTTGTTTGCTTTGTTGATTTTACTGCATTAAAAAATTATATATATATATATATATATATATATATATATATATATATATATATATATATATATTAAGATAATATAAATTATACTTTCTATTGTATCAGATGGCAGCAGTTTAAAATGGACTACCAATGGTGTTTCCCTCAGGTTTTTTATTTACATATACTAAACTGGTGGACCACAACACATAATTTGGATACCTTCTAATGATTAAATCTACTGAAGAAATATCAGTGAGGATGAAAAATTAGATTTCAACCAGGATTTTAATGAGAATATATTTTAATGATTATTTTAAGATTATATTATTATTCAAATCATTATTATTATTTATAAAGAAACTTACCGTACAGTTGCATACTCCACCACCTGAAAACCTTCCTTTAGAGTCTAGACTAAGACCAGCTTCCGCTACCTCAGCATCATACGAGCATGATAAACCATGGCCATGACACTGGCATTTCTGGCAAGCGTTGGCTTCCTTAAGCGTTCCACTCCTCCACTTTTCTTGATTGTACAAAGAAAGGCATCGATCACAGCTAGGACCAGCAGTATTGTGACTACACTCACAAATTCCAATCTAAAAAAGATAACAAAGATCAATGTGTGTGATAAAGAAGAAGAAGAAGAAGAAAGAAGAAGAAAAATGAACTTTATTCTGGGACAACTTGTCCCCTAAGAATAACAAATGAGTACAATACATAGAACAATCGTCTGGCTATGCTAATTAATTATAATAAAAGATAATAATAAATAATAATAAAAATTGATTAATAATTAAATTATGAGTTACAAAATAAATGAAGAAATATTGTAAAAGGATACATCTAATTTGTACTATTATAATGTATATAACATAAATATTCATGTTTTACATTTGCTCGGAAGATTGTAGATCCAGGAGGTAAAGAAATAGATGATGTTTAAAGGAAGTAAGAATGGTGCTTTTTTGTATTGATAAGGACAATGAATTCCATAATGAGGAAGCGTGGATAATAAAGGATTTTCCGAAGGATGCAATTTGATACGTAGGAGTGTACAGGTTGATGGGTTGGGTTCTAGTATTTAGGAGGTGGATGGAGGAGCGCAGGGTAAGGAGGTCATGAATATAGGTGGGTTTTTTTGTTATCAAGGATTGAAATATGAATATATACTGAATGATATGTGTTTTTCTGTCTAAATATGTTGGATAAATTTATATAAACTAT
Source organism: Euschistus heros (assembly GCA_003667255.2). Classification (NCBI taxonomy): domain Eukaryota; kingdom Metazoa; phylum Arthropoda; class Insecta; order Hemiptera; family Pentatomidae; genus Euschistus; species Euschistus heros. Next base: position 729,274 of record RCWM02000360.1, read on the forward strand.
TCAGCTGTTTTATAATATAAGAGAGGTCTTACATTTTTCTTATACAAAATATGATTGCATGTTCAATAACTTTTATTTTATGTTCATGGGATCATCCTAAATATAATATAGCAAACCATACACATATTGATATTAATCTTAATCACTCACCTTATCTTCTGATATTGCACATTTTGAAGCATGACCATTACATATGCACCTCCCTTGAATGAGTATGTCTCTAATTGTGTAGTAAAATCTTTTTGCCATGTCTGAACCATGTCTTGCTTTTTCAAGCTTTTGACTGTTCATTTTTTGGAATCTGAACTGAATGTATCGTGCCTTAGTGATCTTCAAGAACTCCACATTAGTTACGTTATTATATACATGACTAAGACTCACATGGACCTGAAACATTGAATTTTAGTAATGTATTATTACACATTTGAAATTTTTATTTAATAATTTTAATTACTATTATGATTTCCTGGTAGAGGCAATAAAAGAAAAACAAACACAGAAATTGGGGATAGGAAGGGTTAATCTCAACTCTTCATACAAAATACAATGAATATATTAGTTTCAGTCAGCCCTTAATGGAGAATAATAAAAAATAATGGACAGGAAACCTGTAAACACTCCTAAAATGAAGACTGGAAGAGGCTGCCAAACTAGAAAAGTGATATGTTGTCTTTTTGTTCCAAGGAAATGTATAAATAACACAACTTATTTACATCACTATCTATAATTAGATAGTTAAAAATAAATACAAAACAATAGATCAATATTTGTCAATTACTAAGTTGTTAGTAAGTGTTTTTGTTATTCCACTATTATTAATAATAAATTAATAAAGCTTTATCAATAGAATAAACTTGAAATATATTGAAATATTGAATTGAATAGATTCTATAAAAAATGTTTTTGATTGATGCAAAGACATACTGGCCAACCTGAAGCTAATACATCTGGAGATATAACTCTTGAGCTAAAAAATAATGTCAATCATAAAACTTTAAGATAGGAAATCATACAATTACAATTGGTCAGTGAGGTATCAATAGAGTATTTGAGATGTTTATTTTCAACTATTTTCAAGAGCTAAAAATAATTAGCAACAGTCAATTCAATAATCTTCTGCAGATCCAGAATCAAATAATGTATAATTTAGGCATGCATCCATGACTATCGTCTTCTCCATTCGTCATCCAGTCAACTATACTTTTATCATTATGGATCGTAATCTTCTCGGCCAATGTATAATTTATATCGTTAAAAATAAAAAAAACGATTAATTTAATTTTCAGTTATTAAAAAGAACGTTTCTAGATAGAAACTTTTGAAATCTTATAAACTGCCAGATAATCCGCAATATATTTTAATTTTTTCCTTGAATTAATGCGATTAGATATTATAATAATTTTCTCGAAATTATAAATAAGTAAGTAGAAAAATCATAAAACTTAATGAGAAAAAGAAAAAAAATTTATTGTTACCTGAAGTAGGCCAAACTCTCTCTCGTTCCCAGGAATAAGACAACTAAACCCTCTGGCCATTAGCGGGAGCTCTTCACTGAGGAGGAGTGTTTTCCGATGAATATAACATGGCTTAACTTTAATACCAGACTGTTTCAAAAGTTCTGTCGTCTTTTCGGGTTATTAAAAAATTGAATTAACGAATAACTATACAATAATTATATTCATTAAAATAATATCCAGTACGTGATGCAAAATCCTAAACACCGCTTTTCTTTTGGTTAAATAAAAATAGATATAATCTTTTTATTTATCAAAGCTGAGCTAATATTAGGTAATATGTCTGGTTCTTCTTTTATGGCTCTTGCTCTTTTGATGCATTTGTGGATCATGTTGATTATATGGAACTCAACAATTTAAAAATTAATCTATAATAGCTATACATATCTATAATAAATAGACAATCTAATATCTAATATCTATATATATATATATATATATATACTTCTATTTGTTTATATATATATTATATTTTTTTTTTTTATTTTTTTTTTATTTAATTTTTTTTTATTTATTTATTTAATTTATTTATTTTTGTTTTTCTATAATTCTACCTCTATTTGTTATATATATATTTGTTTTTTTTTTTTTTTAAGCCAAATAAAGAGCATTTGCGGCATGTCATGATTTTTTATTTTTATTCTTGTTGAGACTTTTTTTTTCAAAGTTTTTATTTTTCAAAAACGAGAAAATCGACCAAAAAGTTTTTATTTATCTTTTATTTTATTTTAGCTTCACTTTTTATTTATTTATTTATTTTTAATTGTATTTATTAATTAACTTCTAATACCATTAAGTAATTATTGTTTATATTTCATATTAATCTCTATATTATTTTAAAATATTTTTGCAATATATATAACTGAACATTTTTGTACAAATATTAATGATAATACGCGTTATGTCGAGAGATGGTACGCGTAGAAATACATGCACCCATTGCAGGGTTACTGCAATGTGGAAAAAAAAAAAAAAAAAACTGAAAAAAAAAAAGTCTTACACGAATCGAAATGGAAAAAAAAAAAAAAAAAAAAAAAGTCTTAAAAGAAATATTTAGAAAAAAACAATATTCATAAAATTCCCAGTTCATTCACCATCAGATAGAGAATATTTCCTGCTTAATGGTACCCTTTACATCGCTTCAACCCATGAAGGGTTTTCTTGGGTTCAGTGCTTTGGTAAGGAGATTTGATCGGAACAATATTCAACCACCAGGTTTCCCCCCATTAGGAGTATCCACTTTATAGAGGCTGAGTTTGCAACAGGACACTTATCCCAACCTCGAAGTCAATCCATGGCAGAAATAACAAAACATATGTTTCCTGCCGGATTTGAACTCGGATCTAGGAGCTTGGCAGTATAGTGTTTTACCACGGCACTATCTCTGAAAACGTAGTGTTTATAATGATAAATATCTATATTTTGAAAAAGAGTAGTGTCTTACCTTGACACCTCCTTTCCTCAAATTATTGCTGAAAGGATTCTCCTTTGAAATAAAAGTTTTAACCGTTCGATGAATCACAGGGCTTGTCCTAAAAATAACCAGGAAGGCTGTTAAATTTTGTATCGGAAAATATGTAGCAGAGGTTGCAGCAAGAGTTATGGCAATCTATATATAAAAGGGCGAAGGAAAGGATTTATTATTTGTTTATCGTTGACCCCAATTTTATTTACAGAAGAAGATTCACAGTTATTTCTTTGGAAAATATTTTTTACCGACTTTGAAGTGATTACCACCTTGTAAATATTGTAGCTGCCAAAAAGGTTCCATAAACGTATTTAGCATTTAAGGATTTAATCAGTTTAAATTTATGCACCTTAATGCCAGAAGGTAGATGGAAATAATGAAAACTGGCATCATATAAATAAATCATATAAATCATATAAATAATGAAAACAAAATCTCAGATAATAGTTATTATTGGAAGAATTTATGCAGAAGCTTTACTCCGCACTAGTTCTTTATTTCGACAAAATGCTTAATTATTAATAATGAAATATTGCAATATTTTGATCGATTGGAACATCTCAGGTATAAAGTATAAGCTTTATAGTTTGTGTAACTTTAGGATATGCTCCCGATTGTAAAGGATCCGTTGAGGTATAGATTTATTTATTTTATTAGGCCTTAAGAGTAATCCAAGGATAACGTCTATGTTTACATATTTAATTTTAAATTACAAATTTTAATATTAAGTACAAATTTAATATCCTCAACAACTGTTGATATTTTTAATTTATTAATACCAATATCAATTAAAATAATCTTTATTTGGTAACATGTCGGTGGTTGTTACACCATGTTGTTGGTGGTGCATTAAAGTAATGCAATGACACATTCATTCCTCAGCAGAGTGTAGAAAGAAGGGACTTGGTGCTTCTTAGTCTCTTTAATATAGGTTAACAACACTATTAGTATTAATCTGCTTGCATGTGATGTACTATCTTAAATAATTTAACTTTTAGTTATTCAAAACTGATGACGCCTGAATAGGTTAAACATTGAGAAAACTAGATAAAGCATTGAAAACTTCTAAAATTTTTAGTGCATTCGTTATTTTTTCTCAACTATGATTAATAATCCGATAATCAATAAGATAAGAAACAAGATAATCAATAAGAAAGACTTTCAAATAGTATTTACAAAAATCTGAGTCATTTCAGATGTACCAACTTACCAACTCAGAATAAACCCAATAATCATATTTAAAAAATCCCTATTAAGCACAGTTATGGATATAAAAAACGAGAAAATCATCGTTGATTGGATGATGAAATATGAAAGAAAAGAACAATAAATCGTTTAGAGTATGCATAATTCCCAATATTTAATTTTAAAAATTCGTTTTCTGGGAGAAGTGTGAGAAAAAAACAACAAATTTCCTATACAGATAGGCGAAATACCTCCAATGCAAAGATATGCATGAGTTCAATGATTAATGGTCAATTAATAATATGCTTCATGATGATATAAACATTATTTTTTTTTTACTTACAATTAGATTTCATAATTTTGTTGCGAACAATTTTTTTCTCCATTTTTTTAATACTAATGAAATAATCTGAACTTGTCTTATAATTTTTATATTTTATTTTAGTTTCTCCATCTCACACTTATCCTGTAATATCATGCCTATTGTCTTTTATTTTAATTTTGAATAAATGCAGCTTATTTCAAGCCATATATGTAATTTTTTTTTCTGATGGTGTAAAGTTTGCCGAGACGTGGGCACAAGTTGATTCCGTTTATAGGGTTTTTTTAATAACAACACATCTGAATCATCTTTATTTAATTACAATCCATCATTATAATATATCATTTAATCAGTCTGTATCATTATTATATATATCGTATATATATATAGATATATAATCTTTTCTCTTCAAAAATAAAATATATATATATATATATATATATATATATATATATATTATATATATATTTATATATGTTGTATGTTATATATGTTTTAATATAAATAAAACGAGTTTTTATATTATAATTTATTTAAAGCAAATATAATTTTATATTTTGGACAATCGAGCGCTGGAGGAATTGAATAATACATTTTGAAATTTATAATCTCAATCTTTAACCGTCATACTCGAATTCATAGTTCTTATACTAATGCTAAAAGCTTAAGAATCTCGCCAATTATTTTTATTTTTTATTAACTTTGTTTCCACTACTAAATGTGCAAAATCTACTAACGAAACGACCCAAATATTCCCACGATCCTAATAAAGTCAGCAATCGGTAATTCGAAAAAAAAAAGTTTTTCCCTCAGAACATAATTTTCGCGTTCGCCCAGTAAATGATCCGGTAAGCAATGAGATTAGAAATTTGGTTGTAAATTAATATAAGTAATTAACAGATGAAAATTGATGCGTAAAACCGTTTCATCTGAATGTAATAGTTCAGTTCAAATTTAGGAAAATTATTTTAGTTGATCAAGTGTGGTTTTATAATAGTACTGTTATGAATTCGTAACACCTGTCTTTTGAGTCTACCATGTCACTCTAAAAACTGGTTAGGCATTCATCAGGCTGTCTCTATTGTGCTTCTACCGACCTTCATCGATTAGCTATCAATACAGTGGAGCGTCACGTAATGAAGGACTCCTGTTAATAAGCTTAATTAACATTCAAATTGTTCTCCGAGGCATCACACAATCACCATAGTTATTTTTACTTGTTACAATGTTCACACTACTTATGTGGTCGTGTGCTGATAGTTGACGAAAAAACAAGTTACACAATATATTTAACTGTTAAAAGGATAACAATACTAATACCTAACACTTGATCTTCTTCCTTCAAGTTCGGCCATCTGTGGACCACGTTTAACAATTCATTCCTTGCTCTTCCGTTCTTTCCAATTTGTCCAAAAATTTGTCTCAGTCCTACATTGAATTCCACTGTATATCTGCCATCATCATATCTTCTTTTACCATCCGTATCCATGTATTCTTTTTCTGTTTTTGGAGGCTGTGTTGGAAAATTTTCTTTGTCAGTGTTCTTTCATCCATTCTCATCAAATGTCCATAAAATGTCAATCTAGGTTTCCTCATTGCATCACTTATTGTTTCAATATTTTGATATATTTCGGTATTAATTTTTAGTTTGAAACCTTCATCAGTATTTCTTGGTCCCAATATTTTCCTCTCCTTTTCCATCTTTTAAATTTCTCCTGTTTTGTTGAGAAACAAACATTCAGAGGCATATAAGCTTTCAGGACGAACAGCTGTTTTATAATGACACATTTGAGATTGGCTGTTTTATCTAAACAATTATATTGAATTACTTTACCTAAATATTTAAACATATCTATTCTTTTAATGTTACCATATTTAGTTTTTAGTTCTTTGTTTGTATTCACATGAGTCGACATATATACTGTCTTCGAAAGAAATCTGTAAACCTGTTTTAGACGCAATTTCTTGTAATTTTTCAGTATAAATTTTGGCGATCTCTTCATTTTCTGTGACTATTGCTAAATCATCCGTAAAGCTCAATATTTCTACATCAATCTTCTCTTTATTCCTACCAATTCTGATACAATTCTTAATATTCGAAACTTCTTTTTTCCATGTTCGTGAAACCTTTTCAAGAATACAGTTGAACATAATTGGAGATAAGCCATCACCTTGTCTAACACCGGTTGTGATTTCAAATTCTTTAGAAATTTCACCCATGAATTTAACTTTGATCTTAGTGTTTGATAATGTCTGTTTGAGATAATCTGAGTTCTTTTTTGTCCACCCCAAATTCCTCCAAACTTGGAATAATGATACTCTATCTACCGAGTCATAAGCTTTTTTAAAATCTATAAATAAAAATAAATAATAATAACAGGTTTTAAGGGCTAACAGCGCACTTAGCGCAGGTATGTACAAAGAAGCCACCAAATTAAGGTATAGCCTCTGCACTACAATTGCCGACCCGACCTGCTTTGGTACATTGTTGGCAAGGGTACCAGAATACCCTGGATAAGTTTTCCAAAAACCATTCAAAATTCAAAAAAAAAAAATTCCAAAGATTAGATGAAAGGGTACAATCCATTTAGGCGGTAGCAGAGGAAGCCTACATTTTCTCAAACACTTGGATTCGTACACAAATTTAAATAGTCAGGGACAAGTTTAGAATTTAAATTGTGACCCATAAGTAGATCAATCATAATATAATCTATAGATTCATATTTTTAAAATTTACACATCATTCAATAAAATATACTTAACATTAATTATTAGTTATTTACATGCCATTATATACACTATCAACACATTTACTTGATGTATATGTTTTTGTACAGTTGTAAATATCAATAAATGAAAAAAACAAACATTAATTATTGATAGAAAATATCCTAAATGACACTGATTGTAATAGTAATGGTAGGGTGATCGGATATAAGATAAATCAGACAAAAATAGATGGGGGATATTGCTTCAATAGAGATAAGACCTATAGTAGTAAAAGTGAAAGATTTAATAAACCCCCAAGCCGTGTAAGAATATATCAAGATGTTAGACATATTAAAAAAAGAATCCGGAAATGAAAAAAAAAACAACTCCATTCAGGGACATTTTCCCCCCTAAGACTAACAGATATATGCAACAATAAACTAGCAAATTTTAATACGTTTGGCATATTAAAAAAAAAATTCATAAATAAATGAAATGTAAAAATTAATCTTAATTCTGGGACATATTGTCTAAGAATAACACAAATATGCAATAATATGACACAATAGTCTGGCTGCCATAGTATCAAACATACATGATAAAAAAAAAAAAAAAAAAAAAAAATGAGAATTAAAAAATCCCTAAAAGCCAAAGACTTCGGAATAATGATGAATTTAAGATGATTAAAGTTAAGTTTGGACCAGGAATAAATATTTATCGTATGTGGAAAACAAGATGCTAAAAAGATTTATTTTAACAAACGTTCCTTTCCATAAATAAACAAGCATACATAAATAGACATCATAAATAGTAACACCTACCTCTCCTCCATCCATGGGCGTTACCCTGGACATGTTGCTGAGGCAATAAGGTGGCTGTGCACCATACCTCGCCTCGCATTCTTCCGACGTTGGAGCGAAGTAGGTCCACGGTCTGTATTCTTCATCTTCGAGAGCTCGTTCAAGAATCCAGGATCCAGGTCTAGGAGAGGTTCCCGCTCGCAGCCTCACGTGGAGCACTTGATATACCTAGAATAATATAATGTATTAGTAAAGTAAGGATAGAAAATTAAATAAACATATAAAATATCAGAGAGCGGGTGAGAAGCGTTAGAATATTTGATAAAAGAAAAAGCTACACGACAAGAATGTTGAAAATATTTAGAAATGATTATTTTTATTCCTTTAAAATTTTCAGATTTAATAAATTATCTGAAAAATAATAATGAATATTAGTTCGTTATGATGTATATAATCTTTGAGAAAAGTTAGAAACAAAATGGATGCATATTTTAGTAATTCTAGGTTATCAAACACATCAAATAGTTAAGGTGCCAGCTTAAAGTTAATGAGTTCCAATTTACATAATGGCCTTAAAAGAGATGTCAAGGACTTTTTATAGATATGCTGAATTGGCAATGGATTAAGTTTTAGGTGATATCGAATATGAAATGTATTAGAACTCTTGTCTGAGTCACAAATAAATGCTTGTAATATGTACTATACAGAATTCTAACTTCAACAAAATTTATTATTTATTTATTTTTTATTTTTTACAGAGTTGAGCTGTGGGGCTCTACTAAACCTCCTTGAAGAAAGAAGAAGAAGAAAATGAACTTTATTCTGGGACTACTTGTCCCCTAAGAATAACATATGATTACAGTACATAGGACAATCATCTGGCTTTGATAATTAATTATAATAAATAATAACACTAGATAATAATAAAAATTGATAAATAATTAAATTATATGTTACAAGATAACTGTGACATCTTGTAAAATGATACATCTTATGTATACTATTATAATGTATATTACATAAATATTCACGTTTTACATTAGCTCGGAAGATTGAAAATGAAGGAGGTAAAGGAATAAATGATGTTTAAAGGAAGTAAGAGTGGATCTTTTTCGAATTGTGATGGGCAATGAATTCCATAACGAGGAAGCACGGATAATAAAGGATTTCTCGAAGGATGCAGTTCGATGCGCCGGAGTGAATAGGTTGATGGGTTGGGTTCTAGTATTTAAGAGGTGAATGGAGGAGCGCAGAGTAAGGAGGTCATGGATATAGGTGTGTTTTTTGGTTTTCAAGGTTTGAAATATGAGAGCACCCAGGAAGTATTGACGTCGAAAACCGGGGTACAGCCGCCCGATTTCAGAATACCTGTGAGATATGTGAGAACGTCTGGAGATCCCGAAAATAAATCTAATAAAACAGTTCATTACTCTTTTACATCTCATCTCGAGCTCATCCCAATGATGATACTAAAAGTTTTCGAGTACTTAATGGTAATGAATCACGGTAATGTGAATAGCCTTTTTTTTTTTTCTGGATTTAGACTTAATTTATTCTCCACTGCCCAAATGTTAATGCTATCTATGTCTTTCTGTAGCTTACAAGTCATGTAAGCTCCTTTTCATGTCATATCCAATCCTTACGATTCAAAATGCTTCGTAAAATCTTCAATGCTCCTTATTGTGTCACAAATAAGCTTATCCTGAAAGCTCTTAATGTCCCATATGTAGCAGATTTGACAGAAAAAGGATACCTATACTTCCATGATAAGCTACATGCCCACCCAAATCCACTAGTGTCACAACTTGCTTTACATTGGATTTCCAATAACCCTCCAAGTCGTCTGAAAAGAAGATGGCTTTGGACTTTCCAAAGAACTTTTAAAATAAGAGAAAATAATCATAAATAAAACAAAGACCAAGGAGTAATGAATAATACATCACGTAGAAAATTTTCTAAAGCTAGATATTTAAAAAAACAGAAATAATAAAAACACTCTAATTTTTATTTAGATGAACAAATAAATTATTTGATTATTTTTATTTTTAATGGTATTCCGGTTGTAGCAGAAAAACTGATTACTCAATTGCCTGGGTATAAACACCCTTCCTTGTATCACATCATATTTAAGTTCTTATCCAGAACTGCAACAAAGTTATGCTACTTACCACTTCCATAAAAAAAAAAAATATATAATAAAAATCTTGGATGGGTGCTAACAATCTTCTGACTTCTTGTTTTATCTTTTTACATTAATTTAATAGAAAATAATATCTATATCAACTTATGTTTTGAATGGTCGTGAGCTTTTGAAGACGATTGTCTATGTTTTTCAACTCCCAATAAACTAAACATCATAAAGCTAGGAAATAATTCAATTCATGATTGTTCTGATCCTTATTTACTATCCTGTTTATCTCAACTAAAACCTGTTTATTTTCATAAATTGTGAAACAAAAATTCTCAATAATTTATTGCTGTAAGAAAAATTCATATACATATTTTTTTTTTTCTCAGTTTTTTCTATTCTCTTTTTTTGTTATTTTTTAAATCTATTTCTGATTGTACATAATGTGTGGATGTAAACGTAAGCCATCCATATTACTTATTGCTCATATTTGTGGCAGATTATAATAATTGCTCAATAAAAGTTTTCAGTTTAAAGTTTTTTTCAGAAGATAAGAGAAGACTAATACGAAGGAAATAATAAAAAAATTAATTTCTCAGGTATGGAAAACCTTAGCAGATTTACCTCTTTTATAGTCAGTATTCGCAAAAGATTAGTTGTTGCAAGCTGGAAGAACAATCAGTTGACTTGCTGATGGCGGTTGCCAGCGCGGGGAGTGGTGAAGATGTCGGTAATTTATCTGCAAAGTGGCTTCACGGCGAATCAAACAATAGCCATTCACTGATGCAATCTTCTAGGCTCCTTTTTCAGATTGTAATTCCATCAAAGAGCTTAGGCAATTATCGAGTTGAACAGTTTGTTTAGAGTTGTGACAGGTGTGGCTTCATAACTAGCATACTTGCTAGGTTTATGCTGTCTACTTGAAAATAACTTCTGACATAAATATATAATAATTTTATAATTAGTAGTTAATTTAAGAAGAATATTTACTATTGTTACCAGCACACCGGTTTAAACGAATATGCGGAGGACTTGTAACGTAAAGAAATATATGATATTTCACTGCTATGAAAATCAAACGTTAAATCAACAACATTAATACTGTTCTTTAAAATAAACCTGTTAATTTCAAAAATTATTCAGAGTTATTTAAATATATATGTATAAAGATTCTATTAGATTTAAGTATCGAATGAGTAGATATGAAAATGGTACAGGTTGAAGATCATTCATGCAGCAAATGTAATACATGCGGCACGAATAGATGTTATTTTAAACACTATACTGTGTAACTCATTCTCATGAAAACGTAATTTTATAAATTTTATATTTTACTATTTAAACGATGGATGAGATAAGGAAAACCAAGATCTCTAACATTGACCAAGTTCGATTCGTGCTACGGAAAAAACTTATTTTATGTTCTATAGTTAGCGGTGGGTAGATTCTGGAATATTTTTCTTTAGCATTAGGGATTTCACTCAGGTGCAATTTAACAGAGCTGGTTTTGGATTGGAGATATTTTTTACTTAGTGATAGTTGATTTTGGGAAAAAAATATGAGTATTTCATTTATATGAAACATACCCTTTATCAATCTACTATCATTTGCAGACATTGAAAGTTTTTTTTTAAATTTCATTAATCACTCATGTAATAATTTTATATGAAATTACTCAAACTTAACAGATATTTGTGTGAGTGAATCAGATTTACCTTCATAAAAGAGACTATGTCCAACTCATCAAAGGCACACGTAGCTTCTAATGTGTGAGAGAAAAAGTCTGAAGGCAGAGCAATTTGCTGACACAATCACCTTTTATTATCTCACCAGCTTCATAATTAACTATTCTCACAAATCATGTAGCACAATTGAATAGGAGAACTATCGATACGTTTACGATAAACTATATATTTTTTTATTGCCATTCTTAACTTTTTTATTTTCCCTAGGATTATGAAAAGCGCTTTTATGTAATGCCACCATTACAGAGATCTTGGCATTGAAATAAACTGAGTCAGGCAAACTACAGGTAAATCAGTATGCAAGTGTTGTTCACGGGGCACCTTGATATACTTTTTTTTTTTCTTTCTCGGAAATGGTTTGTTCATAATCACGTAGTTCTATCCTTTGCAATATTAATGTTGTGTTCAGTTAACTATACTTTTGCTCGAAACTGACAAAACCAGGATACAGTCCTGGTCAACATAATGAGGAATCTACAGGTCAAATAATAAGTAAATGTGAACAAGAGATGAAAAAATATAAATAAAGAAATATACTGGAAAAGAAACATATAATTTTACAAGTATGATCATTTTTCCACTATATTGATTAGTAAGTCCATTCCGCTTTAATTTGCCAGCCGGCAGTTCAATGCTGGACCATATGCTTTTTAGAGGATTATGATATGCAGCCTTATATCACAGCTACATCAATTAGTAGTCGAACAGAAAAACATAAAATAGTTATAATTTATTATTACACATTTAACTAACAATATCGTTACACTTAAATACATCTCATTACACAGACAAAATACTCAGACATTATTGATTTGATAAGCCCTCTCATATCTTACGGATGTCAAGCTTTTTTATAAATGTTTTGGTAAATAATTAACTTTAAAATTAAAAAAAATATGTAATTGTCATGATAAGGATCAAAAGAAAAAAAAACAAGTAAATGTGTTTTTTATTTCAAGTAGGAGAATTCAAGGATTGTTAATTGGAAGTGGTTCAGGAAATTGCTAACGAACAATTCTTTTAGGAACTCCTTTGAACGACCGACTGGGATAGATTTGACTCCCTGCCTTTCGTGGTATAGCTGAAAACTTCAGGTCAAAAAACTTGTAACTTCGAAGGAAACCTTCGGAATAAATTATATATTTTTTGTCACTCAACACGTTCTTCAAACTGATCTTTATTTCAATCCAAATTTCAGCGTTGGATATGAATTATCCATAGGTTTAGTGCATAATAATGTTTTTTCAGGACTAGATTTCTTGTCAATTAGGCTCCGAAGTATAATGAGCTAATTTAAAAAAAAAAATCATCTGTTAAAAAAAATTCTTAGAATTTTTGGAGATAATTTTACAGTTGACGTTAAAAGAAACTAAATTGTCTGCCTTCAAGAAAACATGAATCTGCGCAGGAGAGTTAAATGCAGTCTTTATAAAAGGACAAGCTATTTTTCGTTTGTGCCCACTAACCACAAAAACTAATGAACCAATCTGGACCAAATTTTAACTACACCATCTTCATAGTTCAAGGAAGGCTTAGCAATAACAACATTTAAATAGTTTCAATTAAATTGTGACTAAGATTAAGATAAATACTGGGTGCGCAATGAAGTTTGAAAATTGACCGTAAGGTGGCGAGCGTCGTTCAAGAGAGGTTGTAAAGGTATGGTGTTACATAAACCTTAACTTGTTTTCAATTAAATTGCTATTAAAAAAACTATAAATATGTGGTGCGACATGTATAGTAAATATTTTTTGTTCAACAGAATTATCAGCTTATTCATTAAGTTTAAAAACTGGATTTCCAATTACTGGTATACTTTTACGTGCTCTTCAACCACTCAATCAGTGCAATATAGCCAGATTATAAATTACAGCCAAGAGTGGATTTATCAATGAGGCTATAATTCTCACAGGAACAACGACTGAAGAACTCACATTTATTACTAGAATCCCAATAATTTCTACCAATAACCCACCATTTCAATTCAAATTATTCAAAATTTCGAATTAAAGTTTCTTTTGCTGATAAAATTAACATATTGGAAGACAAGATTTACGAAAACGTTGTAGTGAATCTTCGAACTCACTGTTACTTTCACGGTTAATAGTACTTAGGGCTTTCAAGAACTGGAAACCGTTACAGCCAAATCATTCTTATAACATCGGGAGATAAAACTCGAAATGTAGTTTATTCGAATGTCTTATGAATTTATTTTTGCTTTATATATGATTTTTACGTTTCAAAATTTTAAATCATAAATAAATAAAACTGGAATTATTAGTTCAAATTAAAGTGAAGTTCAGAGAGCGGACGAAGCCGCGGCGGGGAATGCTAGGAATAATGACATTAAAATAAAAAAGGTTTTGAATAATATAACGTTATAATGGGGTGTAAAAAAAAAAAAAAAAAAAAAATGATCGTTTTTGAAACAAATATTTGTATTATTATTTCTTTGATATAAAATACAATTAATACTCAAAGTATAGCCCATTGTTATCTACCGTCATTACCAACTAGCCAATTGCTCGATGCCACGCTGATACAACCTTGGGATGGATGTCAAAGAATTCTTGGACAGCATTTTCAACTTCCACAAAATTATCAAATTTTTTCCCTTGAAGAAAATGGGCCATGGATCGAAACAAGCAATAATCCGAAGGTGCGAGGTCTGGACTGTATGGTGGATGAGGCAGGAGTTCAAACCCATGAAGTTTTGTAAACTTTTCTTTGGTTCAACTGCTGATTGTTGAGGAGTAAGTTCGTGAGGGACCAGTCAACAGGTCTTTTTAACCTTCCCCATGGAGAGAGGATGGTGACTAACAGTATCTTTCAACACACCACACTCCCTGGCAAGTTCGTGAGTACTTGTGGACGGATTTGACTCAACAGCTTCCTTCAGAACCTCATCAATATCCATTAATGGTCGCCCGGAGCCCTCCTTCCTTTCCAACGTCGTTTCTCCACTTCTAATTTTTTCAAACCAACGCCGCGCAGTGCGCTCTTCGAGGACGCCGCCCCCTTCATATTTAATAATTTCACGAGTTGCTTCAGCGGCTGTGAAATTTTTTTACGAGAATTACGAGAATTTGGTAGGGACACTGTCATGTTTCTTCTTTGAAATAAATAATTGAACTGAGGTTTTTTTTTTTAACAAGTCCAGTGTTAGAAACATGCTTAGAGAATGCTCTAAAGGGATTATTAATTATTGGTAAATAATAAATAGCATTAAGATATTTACAGACTTTTGAATTCTGGAATAATTTTTTTTTTATACGCCCACTTATATTAAACTGATTGTTTTCCCTTGCTAATGGATCTTTTAACCAACAACCTCAGGTGTATCGCTTCTAAATAAAATGCTAATGGCATTTTCGTTATTATGAAAGAACTTTCACAATAGTCTAAACGATTACGATTCAGAACGAAACCCAACAACAGCTGAGCAAATTTGTAAATATTTGCAGCATGTATTTTTTCTCTAGGACCAATCTCTCTTTTGTTTTCCCATCCCGGGAGGTATATAAACATTTATCATACCCGAAGACGTCCGCAGTTCGGCTGCATTGTTTCAAACCCCCTCGGTCATGAGATTC
The DNA here is from genome assembly GCA_003667255.2 of Euschistus heros. NCBI lineage: Eukaryota > Metazoa > Arthropoda > Insecta > Hemiptera > Pentatomidae > Euschistus > Euschistus heros. The sequence continues at coordinate 744,738 of RCWM02000360.1, forward strand.
TTGGTGATCGCCCTCTGCGTAGCTCTCCTCCTGGAAGTAGCTACTCCTGCAAGCATCCCGGAATATGATTCTTCAGAGGGTAAGGTATAATATTTGCATACAGAATTTAAAGTTAAATATGAAGTAAATTAAATGTTTTTGAATTATGATTCTTTATATTTAATTACAAAACAGTTTCACAATACCATTCATTCGCGATATCGATATATTTTGGATCGAAATTCCTGATATGTTTGCATTGTAAGCAAATAAACGATCTGTTTGAACTAGATCATTTCCATATTGGGTTGTCACCATTTTCTAACAGCGTATGTTCCTGTCAAATAAGATATACTTGATATATAAAGCAGTGATTGTAATCTCATCGCAGTGTTAAGGATGTTGCCTGTGATCATATTTTTTATATTCATGTTATTTTTCATAGCAGCTTTTATGGCGTTTCTAGGATATCACTATTTTTAGCTGTACATAATATGATACTAATAAACAAGTGCTGATACCAGCAGCCTCTATCTTGTAAGTACAACTTAAAAATGTGTATTTTAACAGATTCTAATGTTATAACTATAAACTATAGTACTTCAAGCTTATGTTTCGCCATATTACAACAAATAAACATTATTTAGTAAATTTACCTAAGTATTCGAACTATCGCTTTTCAACATGAGGGTCTTCGAATGTCACTATTTCACTAAAAACTTAATTTAAAGCCCAAACATTATGAATATAATTACAATTTTCTAATCCCACGGGTACTTCATGCTTGTTCATATATATTTGACTGAAGACAACATTGGAAAAATTAGCGACTCAATAAAATTATAAAAAACTGATGGTAAACACACATCTCCTCTTTTAAATCTCAGAATGATGATTCTATAATTCATAAGTTAACTATCATATTGCAACTGATTATTAACTATCAATAAAGCAGCTTACGAGGGCTATCTCAAAACGCCATCTCCGCTGTTCATTAAACTCGCGTATTATTAATTTTACCGCCAAACGATTCGTCCGTGCTGGTACTTTTCGTTTGATTCACTAAAAAAAAAAATCAATAAAATTGATTTCCACATAAAATCTTATGTAGGTGTTTTATGGTTTCGTATATATCGCAAAGCAGTAGAAGAGGTATTTAGTTTAATTGATGGTAACAATCGAATAACTTATGATTATCTTTGAAGTGACTATTAACCTAAGGAACGCGTCATTCTAATTCCTACGGAATGGCGTCAGATGAATGATTGCTTGCTTGCATTTAATTATATTTATGTTGCCTATATTTGGAGTGTCTACAAACTAAGATATTCTTCGCTTATATCAATACATATAATGATATGGGCGTTTATAATAGTTTGCAATTATTATTTAAAAATTTTCAAAGGTTGGTTTTAGTGATGCCATTAAACTTTTGTATTAAAAATCAGCAAATTAACTCAATTCTCTTGTTTTACTTTTATAGTTTCCATTTAAAACTAATGGACTAAAGGTCATATTACAAAAAAAAAAAAAAAAAAAATTAACATAAAATGATTATTAGAACAGATATGAACTATTTGATCAGATATAAACTTAATAGTTTCGTCTATGAGCGGTCCATTGCCTAGTTCTAATGAATTCGAATAGAACCATAGATAGTTTTTATTAATTGTTCAGGATATTAATCTCTGTCCTCCCCTCCCGGCCAAGAAATCTAGCCTGTAGCTCATGTACTGAGAGAAAAAAGTTTCCTATGTTCTAAAAAAAAGTTTTTACGAAACTTGTCTATAGATTGCAACTTATTCTTAATTCTAATCAGGCAGAATATCAGCTAACTATATTTTAGGAATAATGCTTGTTTTAATACCTTGCGATTTGATATCTAGTGAGATAACATCATAAAGAAGAATCCCCTAATATTATAAAAATTATTTTCGCATGAAAGCTGCAAAAAATCAAATCAAAAAGTATTAAACATAATTAATTAATTTGTTATAATAATTATTATTGTATAGTAATTTTGTAATAGTATCGTTATTAAACGTTAATCATATGCAGTTTTATCCCATTTGTTGTTTGTCTTCAATCACAAAAAAGTTGTGAACAAAAACATCTTTTTTGTCTTTATTATCTTATATTTTTTTAAAAGTTATTATCATTGTTATATTTTCAATTGATACTGTGTGGATTTCATTTCCTGTCTTCCAAGTGTATGGCTGTTTTATATTTCAATTGTGCTCATGAAGAAGTGGATAGGTCCAATTAGGATTTTTAATATGTAGGTTGTGAAAAATTGGCAAACCTTAGCTTCTTAATAAGACCTTAAAGTAACTATTTTGGCACAAATGGTATTTTTAGAGTAATTACAGGATTATGAAAAACGAAGAAAAAAGCCATATTGAAAAGGGCACAGTTTTGACTAGTTGACCTCTCCATGACATCCAGGGATTTAATTCAGTTTTTTATTTTATTCATATTGGTGAGATATTCTTTTAGAGGCGAAATGAGTTCTTCCTAAGCAACTTTCTCTGAATGTTGAAGATTGGCAATCCAAATGGCTATTGTCGTCTAAGAAACTGCAGCTCTAAAAACGTTTGTAAGCGAACGACCAAAACCAGCTAACATTTCTCAGCTGTTATTCTTCTCCCGAATGACGTCATTCCCTGCATTTTTCCATCTACGATGGTCTTTAACAGTTAGCTCGACTCACTCGGATTTTCGTTCTTTAGTGGTAAACACCATTTTTTTTTTCTTTTCTTTACACGTCATAGTACTTCGATATTGGTCACTTTTGTCGTCACTGGTTCCTCGTTACAAGTGCATCTCAAAGGCGTTTATTTTTCTATCTGAGTTGGGATCTAACGTCTAGCATCAAATCTATTGAGAAGATAAGAAATATGTAACAATTGATCATTCTCATTTTAAGTTCCATTCTGAGATCTGATCTTATAAAAACCAGTTTCATTTTGGTAAACGTCAGTCTTGACTTCCTCTACTATTGATTTGATTTCTATTTCTGTATGGCTTTTTTCATTATTAACGGTCTCTAGATATCTTAGCAAAACGACTTGTTCAGCTATTTTATTTCATTCTTAATTGAGCCTTTAATCGTCTTGTCGAGAAAACGAGACATTTGGTTTTAGTTATATTCAGAACCAATGAATACACTTAGCTTTACTCAGCTTTGCTGTTGAATGTATATTTAAATCGTCTATGTTGTTTGTAAGTACAACTCTATTTCCTAGTGCCTTTATCTTAATTTATTCCGTGCTACCATCCAGACCCTTCCTTTTTATTGCCTTAAAATAAAATTTGAAATTTTTAAGACACCATAATATATAAATTATAAAGATTAATTTATCTGTTCCAGAGCACGAGATCGAACATAGCGTTTCCACACAGACCCACAGCAAAACCTTAAAGACTTCGTCTAAAGTTGTCAAAAAGGAAGTGGAAAGACATGAAATAACAGTCCAGGTTCCAGAAATCATAATACCTTCTACCACAACTAAGGCACCTCCAGTCACAGCAGCCTCCTTCTCCAGGCGCAGGAAGTTGACAAATAAAAAAACATAGATAATGGAAGTTTGGATTAATAACGAAATTCTATAAAGTAATGAATGACAAGGCGCGGGATCTGAAAAACTGAGGAGAGATGGTTATTCAACGATTCAATTATATTGCTTGGTACTGAATCCATTGTGTGTATAGAATTGTGCAATTTATGATTCATAATATTTATAATCTTTTACTATAACTTGAATAAACTTTTGTATGTTTTCCTTTTTTCATTAATAAGTATATTCAAAAGAGGCAAAATTTGGATAAAATGAATGAGTTATATCCTTGCTTCAGAAAATTAAAATAAAAATGTTTCCAAGTGAAAATTTAGTCAGACAGAAAATTGAAATTCAGTATGACTAATACAAAAAAGTATAAGAATTCTTTTTATTAGAGGAGTCGAAGAGTAAAATTTCGAGTTACAGCTGTATTTAAAAAAAAAAAAAAAACTTTTTTTTTAGAGTTGTACTCTTTGACTGTCACCTAAATTATAAATATGGGTTCATATAACATTGAGAAAAACATTATTTCCTAAAACTTTGGGGCGGGGTACCAGGGGTGAGAATGCACCACCCTAGTTTTTCTGAGGCACATTCCACTGGTAATCAGAGTGAACTTAACAATAGCGGGTATAAGATACATATAGATATTAGTTATTTGAGTGTGTCGTTATAGTTTCTCAGTGGTGTGGTGACCCGAAGAATAGATTCAAGCTCTTATGTATACTTATTTTTCAAATCAAGGTGTTTTCTGTTGCAAGGTAGGTTAATATTTTTAATCACATACCATTACTTGCTTAAAAAGACTGGGCAGTGAGCTTCTGAGACGATATAAAGTAATTGTTAAAAACAAAAGTACGTTTGACGAGATGGAATTACCATTTTTGTCTCTAAACCTAATTCAGTTTTAATGTGTTACAAAGAAGGTATGTTGGAATAAGGATGGTTCCGTGGTGGATCTAAGAAATGAATTCCGACTTTGGTAGCTCGTTAGATAACGTCCTTTCTGGCCAGGTCGCAATATTAGAACGTCAAGAACCAACAAATTTTTACGAAACAGGAGAGGAAGAACTTGTAACATCCACATCCACCTGATACATTATGATTAAAAAGAATGTTATAAAAATTAATGGGCTATAGAAAATAAGGAAAAGTACACTTATTTCTGTTGATTTAAAAAAAAAATTAAAAGATAACTTGGTTTTTGGAATGTTGTTTTGTACCAACTTTATTTCATTATTTCTTATAAAGTCGTACTTTTGGATTGGATACTTGTATTATTTTTCTTTTTGCTAAGGAAACCATCTAGTTTTCCGAGGTTTTAATTCATATCTATTTTACTACATTAAAATAGCTTTGGCCTGTTGTGTTGTTTCATTGCTAAATTTCTATTGTTTCTTTAGAAGATACTAACTTTCTAATTTTCCTCTTCATTAATTATTTTATAAAAATTCCAAAGAAATTTTCAAAAATTATTAAATGTCATAAATAAAAAAAAAAAGAATAAATAAATAAACTGACGCAAATGAAGAGGGAATAGCGTTCAACAGACCCTACCGCTGTCAGCGAACTAAAGATATAAAATAATAAGACAGGAATATTATTGCGTTATTAATGGACGGTATTAAAATCTTAAATCTTTTAAGTACCTGTAAATAACTTGATATCTAGGTTTTGTTGTGTCAGGCATAGTTATTGTTTAAGAATACGAAATCAACTTAATATATAGAAGAAACAGAAATATCACTTCAATAGTGAACCAGAGACAACTGGAATGGTTGTGGAAACAGTTCCAACGGGCTAAACAAGTTAAGGTAGAACATTATTTCCAATTATATCTATACAAACAAAGTATGCATATAAATATACATATGTATATATAAACATTCATATGAATTGTATTGAAGCAGTGGGTAAGGCATTGAACTGCTATGCTCGGCCCTAGTTCGTGCCCGGCTGAAGGTGGAAAATTTAATTTCTGTGGATCGACTTCGGGGACTGGAAACTCTCCTGGGGCTCTGCCAGCCACTATAAAGTGGGTACCCTTAATCGAGGGAAGACCTGGCGGTTGAGCGTGATTGCTGCCCACATCACTTCCTTGTATTCATTGTTGGTCTCTAAACAATACTTCCTAACCAAAGTACTCAACCCAAGACCCTTCGTGGGTTGTAGCGGTACGGTTTATTAAAATTTAATTGAATATATTTACTTTGTAGGTGTTGATATTCTTATTTGCTTCTTAATTCCATATTTGGAAACAATTATTAGAAATTTCAGCTAACGGCCACTATAATGTTTCTGAAACATTCTTTAATTTACTCTCCGTAAATATAGAGTGTTCCTCTTCTACCAATAACGGTGAGGTTTTATATTTTATAAATTGATCGGTCAATTAATTATAAACAAAGGTGCATTCTTTAATTAAGTTGGAAACATATGGATCTGCGTTCCTGTAGGATTATCTAGTTCACATTCTTCAGTATACCAATAAGGTTGGCTCTCTCCTCAAGGCGTAGGAGCCGGAGGGAAGGCATAAATCTGACAGAAGACGATGCAGAGTGGCCAGGCAGGAAATAGGGCGGCCGCGAAATGGGCCGTTAGTGGAAACGTGGATCACGACCTCCATGTCCTGCCTCCCCTCGATGGGCTTCGTGAATCCTAACAGTGCGCCGTGTCTTCATCCTTCCGCAATTCTCTTTTTGTGGGCGGTGTTCATCTCCACCTCAGCAATGGTGAAATGTCAGTTTGATGAAGGTTTTTGTCTTCATGTGGGTTTGTGATTAACAAAGAATATATCTAAAATTGACTGTAAGAAAAAATACATCATTAGATACATTTTTAGTTTTTAAACCTGATCTAAGTATGCCATCATCAAATATGGCACCCCATGTAAATGCACCCAGACTCAAACTCTATTCTTCATGCAGAAAAATTATTAAAATTAAAAACAACCCTTTGTACCAGTAAAATCCTAAATATTAATTCAGAACCAATGGTTGTACAAGCAGTAATATGGTCTACAATCACTTCCAACCACCTGGCTTTCCCCCTCACTTTAAGTGTGATTGTGTCCTTGGAAAGTCTCCAAAACCCGAAGTCTATCCACAGCCAAAATAACAAAAATTATACAACATAGAGCTTGCTGTTTAGTGCTTTACAGAACCCCGTTCCCTAAATTAGTATTTTATTTTTTAAGCAATTATTTATTTTACTTATGTTGTTCCAGGGGAAACCATTCACAATATATCTTCAAAACATAAAGGGGTTGAGATTAACAAAAAATATATTTCAAAACATATCTAAAATTGACTGGGTCATAAAAAACATATTTAGATTAATTTTCCGTTTTCAAATATGAGCTAAGTATAGTTAATCAAATTTGAATATGCCACTCGATGAAAAGGCATCCAGAACTTATTGTTCGTGCGGTATAATCCACCATTCAAATAAAAAACAACCCGTATTGCTACTATCCTAAGTATAGTGTCGAGACAAATGGTTGTACAAGCCGTTGAAAATCAACAATAACTTCAACCGCTATTTTTTTTCTCTCTTACCTACTTTTCAACTTGAACCTCGAAGTCGATCCAAGGCCAAAATGACAAAATTAAATTTTCTGCCTTCAGTGGTACTTAAAAACGAGCTCCAGAACTTACAGACTACTACAAATAGTTTAGTTTTGGAAATTTAGAAAATACTCATTCATAACTCAATAAGCTCACAAATATTAGTGCAGCAACCACGGATAGTCCGATTAAGTGGGGGTAATCCACAAAGATGTTGATAAGACGTTTAACTTTTTAATTCTCCAAACCTCATCCCCCTTTCCTCTATCTTTAATGCAATATACGGAGCATTTATGTTTTCACCTAAAATCTCAGTTTATGTTAATTAGAGAAAGGCAAAATTTTACCTTTCACTTCAGAAAACGGGGCAGCGGAACGTTTAGTGTGAAGATATCAACACTAATCGAATTTCTCATTTTTTAAGTGTTTTTATTGTATACTTTCTAAATACCATCTTGGGTGAATAAGTGTTGATTCATTTTTGGCTCCTAATTGCTAGGCGTATGACTAACATTTCATGAACGAAGCTGCAAATAATTTTTTTTTTTATATACATTTATTGAAATTTACAACTGTTCAAAATATATATAAAAATATATCAAGTAAATGTATTGACAACGATTATAATAACATGTTAAAACTTGAAAAGAACTACTCATCAGTAGCACTTTATTAAAAATTCTACACTAGTAGGTCTCTAGGCCATCTTCGTTTCAGACGCTTCGGAGAATTATCAGGAATGGAGTTGAGAAACTAACGGATTTGAGTGGTTATGGAGCTTACTATGAAAGAATAGGTGTCTGGTGTGGGCTAAATCAGCAACATATGGAACATTAAGATCTTTATGGATAAGTTTATTGGTGACAAAGTAAGGAGCATTGAGAATTTTTCGAAGGATTTTGGATTGTAAGGATTGAATACGAGATGAATTGGATGGTTTGGTGGAGCCCCAAAGCTCGACTCCGTACGTCCAAATAGGTCTAATCACAGTCATGTATATGAGTCTTTTGTAATTAATTGGGAGCTTTGAACGTTTGTCTAGTAAACGTTGAAGTAGTGTGTAACGATGGGCAGTTTCTTGTCGTTTTAGTCTTGTATGTGGTTTTCAAGTTAGACGTTTGTCCAAGTGGAGTCCTAGGTAGCGGATCTCTTCAATAGGGATTAGTGGAATATCATTAAAGGATACTGTAGGACAGGAAGTCGTAGGTTTACGACGTAGGGTAAACGTTATTTGGGGGGATTTTTTTGGATTTATTTTGATTCTCCATTTTTGATACCAGATGGTTTAGGATATGGAATTGGAGTGTTTGAGAGGCAATTAGGGATCATTGTTTACTGATAACACACAAGTGCAGTCAGCATAAGTGGTGAGGACAGCGGTAGGATGAGTTGGGATGATAGCAGCAAATAAATATAATATTTATATTTAAATTCTTCTAATTGGGTTCCAATCAAATTGTGTTGAATTAAGTTCCCCGAAGCGAAAAAAAAAATAAATAAATAAAAATTTCTTTCTAAACAGTGTCAATATACATGGTTCTATACCAAGAATATCTTTTTTTCATATATTATAGAAGCTTATTCACTGAAACTTATTTAAGCATGCAGATGTTAAGGTGTATAGAGGAATAATATACATCTTAATCCCTAAACCTAATACTAAACAACCACTGATCGTATATAAAGAGGATCGTAGAAGAATAAAGTCAGTCTTTACCCAGTACTTGTGAGTATCATTTAGCTTCCTAATTTCCTTCTTTTTTTTTTTTTTTTTTTTGTTTTTCTTCTGGGCGAACTTAACCTAGAGATTATTTTACATCAGGAAGGCCACTTTATTTACATTATTTGCCACTTCTGTTGCTTTTCGAAACTTGTCCTCGCATAAAAAAGATGACAATAAATGCAGCGAATAATTCATCCATTCCTTGAGGAACACAATATTTGTGGAATTTTGATTTCATTTAATTAAATAATTACGGAATAGTAACCCAATGGTTCTGAACGATACCGAAAATTTCATGAACGATCGTAAACAAATTTTGATAATTAATTTATAGTTTACGCATCAATTTTATTTCTATTGCAATAATTCATTCCAGAATTTCAGAAGAATGGCCTCAACCTATTCACTGATATTCAGAACATCCCTTAAGCTGTTTAATAATACAAGGTTATGGATAATTTTTTAAAATGTTATTATGATGATTTGATGACCAGTGATGTTGAACATACTTTATTAATTGTTTTCACATATTTGAGGGTCTCTAGGTATTGTAAAAGGTATATTAATATATGCACACAGTATCCAAGAGAATTATATATGATTTGTAATTGAGCCCTTTTCTAGCATTATTTAAAAAATAGCAATATTTCACTTTGTATTAATTAAAGGGATTTATTTTTGAAAATAAAAACATTGAAAATTTGATATTTACCTACGTTTTTGGAATGATATATATTTCTATTTCCCTATTAATGAATAGTATTTAGGAATTTAATTCGTTGCAATAAAAAAATAATAGACTTAAAAATACAGAATTTAAGTCTGGTATAATATGGTATTAAAATGTATATACATGTAAAAGAACTTTACAATTTATTGTATTTTGGGAATTTAAATAGTTCTTAAAAAAGATAATAGATTAAAAAAATATATAAGAATTTAACATTGAAGACAAGTATTTGAAGGGTGCATGACAAATGGATTACGGATATTTATAAAGTGGACAGGTAAGTAATATAGTTCTTAGAATATATTTAACAGCTAAATTCTGTTGTTTTAGTGTTTTGTTTTTTTTAGTTTAATTTCTCGTCAAATGTTTACTCGACGAGAAACAAAATTATCCTAAAATCGGAAACATTTAACACTGGCCCAATGACAGCCGCAAGAATCTTCTAGAAGTAGCTTTGTTTGTTTGCAGATCTTTCCTCCGAGATCCGAGTTTGTATACCGTCTGGTGGCACATGCTGTAAACAGAATTCAGGAATCAGAAGCTGTTTTAGTGGTTACTGCTCCAAAGGGGACGCAATGTAGTCTACGTTGTGTATTTTTTTTTTTAATTTATCGTTCGCAAAAAAAAAAATCTATAACATGTAAACTATCTGAATTTATTCTAAAATTAGCTGTGGGATCCGTAAAAATTTACGCTTTTAAATTATTTTTTACCAATAATTATGTTTAGAAAAACACCGTGGTTCAGTTCTCTGTACACTCTGCTACACTGCTTCGATTAAATTCACAAATATATGAAATGTGTTATAACATTTCAAATAATATATATAATACTAAATACCATGACAGAGCATATAAAAAAAATAATAGTATTTATAATTTGTTATGTTGGTATATGAAATATTTGAGGGATGTTTTTGACCTAATTACATTTACAGATAATAAATTTAAAAAATTGTATTTCATATATGAATGAAATTAAAACCTTAAAAAAATATATATATGTAGGGTGTAAATCAGACAGTTATTGGCACCCCAGATAGTTTATTGACACTCTAACTTAAAAATTTAACAAACAAAAAAAAAATTAAAAAAATCCTGTTAAATTCTATAACTCCACTGTGTAAAAATACTTTCAATTCTGACCCTATTTCAAAAGATATTCTTAGGATATCAATAACTGATTTTACATTAGTTATTGTCACTATCTTGTAAAATACATTCCAGGAATAATGTTTGGTGTGAACTTTCTTGTTTAGCGTAAAGTATAGTAATTAAGGAAAAATAACTGTAAATTTCAACTGTATTGAACTATTCCTTCTATAATTATAGTATGAATATTTCCTTAAGGATGTCAATGACTGTTTTTGGTTTACCCTACATAAGCACAAATTCATTACATTAAAAAAAAAGACAAAAAAACCAAAAACAATTACTATTACAATAAATATTTAATACTAACACAAAATTATAGTTTAATAGTATTAAGTTGTTATTATAATAGTATTAAGTTCTCTAATCAAATTTATTTTTTCATCTATTTTCTTCCCATTTATTTGTTCATAAACTAAAAAAAATGATTTTGACAACCTTCTATTTTTCTTCTTTTGAATAATCAGCTATTTACCGCGCTTCCATTGATTCCCAGCTGTAATTCATTTCATAAATAATTTTCAAATGATTCTTTCGATGTTCTTCGACTGGATCCGAAACTCCAAGGGCTTCTCCTCCCCAAAACTTACTCTCTTTACTGCCTTCTTAATCACCATCATCTCTTTGGTCAAATCACTATTTATTTTTAAACAACTAAATAATCTTTTAAAATAGAATTTGATTCTTTACATTACATATTAAATATTTTATATTTTCAGTTTATGAAAAATTTAAATAATTATTTATTAAAACATTTCCATAATTATATGAAAGACGTAAACAGTATTTGTTATTAGACCAGTTAATCATAAACATTCAAATATTTAAACTATACATCTTCCCATTTTTTTCCTGATTCATTGGTTACAGTCTCATTAGCTTTTGTTTCTGAATGGAAAATAGAAATAAAAAATAAAGTCATCCGAACCCTAATCGAACCCCCATTACACTAAGATAAATAATACCTCTTATCTCTGAGAGAAAATCAAATATCTCCACCCTTATCCTCACCCACCATCTGGTTATTATAAATGGTGGGCGTACAACCTATCTGTGGTGGGCCTAGCCACAATGGCTCAGGAAAAAACGTTCCGGTTTTTAGTGGAAGGTGAGTGTGACTGATACCGTGGGACCAACCTCTGGAAGATCGCTCTAAGATAGAGGCACCCACATTAATCCTCATTACCACCAATGTGGATTTACAAGCGGTTTTGGGTCTTACTTAGACCACCATAGTGGAGTCGTTTTCGTCTAGTTTTACTAAAACCATAAATCTTGTCTATCGATTCTAAAGTTGATTTACGAATGGATTTGAATCTCGTCACGGAAGTTACTAGCTCAGTGTTGTGTAGATAAAGAACGTTGCCACTCCAAATGAGTAGTTATAAGTAAAGGGATTCATAATTGTATCTCGCGTAATTCAAAACCATTTGAAAACAAGTAACAGAACATATCTGTACATGGATATGTCCATCTATAATCTCCTGCTGTTCCTTATTTATCTTTTAGAAATAAATCATATTACTTAATTTAATAATTAAATTACATTAACAATCTATGATTATTCGAAATAAACAAAGTTGAGAGAAAGTAGGGGTTTCATACAAACCAATATTCACTCGAGGTACGCATGATGGTATAGAAGAATCAATACAATTTAGGATTGATGAATTAATTGCCACTTCTATTGGGATTATCTTATTAGAAAACTAGTTTGAATGTTAAACATTCATCTTCAGTTCTAAAATATACAAAATTTTCAACACCTCAGGACTATGTTACATGTACTTTAGGATATATAATCCATGTAACATAGTGCTGATGTGTTGAAAAATTTCCATGCTTTACAACTAAAGATGAATGTTTAGCATTCTAAACTAGTTTTCTAATAAAATAATTCAGATAGAAGTGGCAATCAATTCATCAATCCTGAACCAATATTCCTTTCCAGTTCCTGAACTGTAGATCCTAACGACAAATTTTATACAACAAAATATATTCTCCATAATATTTATGACAAGAAAACTGTCAGTAGCTACACGGCTGAATCCTATATTACGTAACATTGAGTTATGGCTGAAATATGTTTGTAATCTTTAGAATAACTAATCCTTCCTACCATTGTTGGATTAATTGAGAGTGTATTAAAGAGTATACACAATTAAACTATAACAAAACATGATGTTCGGAGAAAAAAACAAAAAACATCTGTAGCGGACATAAGTCCGGATGTTTCAAACTGAAAAAGTACTAATCTTAAGTATGTATCTCGTATGACTATCTTAAAAATAAATTTAACCAAGTGCAACTATTTTCAAATGCATGAAGCCTTATTTCATTCACGTAAATTAGATTTGTAATCCATCTTTTCTAATCAAATCTCATTAATTTAATTTTTCTGTGTAATCATCAAGTAATCCTCTATTCATGCAGAACTTGACATTATTACATTTTTGGATTACAGTAAATACTTATAGGGGGAAACGTTTTTTTTATTAAAAAAAAAAGTCATCAATACCAGTTGATAACATACAATGAACTCATTCTTTGGTACCCCAATTTCTTCACTGGGAACGACATGTCAATTATTCTAATTATTAATACAAGAGATACATCTAACAGCACTGCTGCCTGGAGGCTTACTAGTGGGTTTAGTTTATAATATTGGGTTAGGATACCAAAATAAATAGTCTAAAGTAGACAGTCAGCTGAACACCACCACATATTCGATGGGGGAGAGCAAGCGGTGATGACTCAGCTAAGGATCGGACACACGATGTCTACCCACTCGAAGGCAAGTCCCTTCCTAAGTATTTAGGATGCTGCATTCCTTTTCCAGTACGAGTATATCTCTCCCAAAACAAGAATCAGCGAGCAAGCTAGCCAAGTTTGAAAACGACTACTAGAAACTGATTAGAGATGGGCCGACTAATCGGCTGCTTTTGTAGTCGGCGTTTGTTTTGTGTCATAAGTAAAAAAAAAAAAAAATAATCCTTAATTAAAATGTAATACAAAGGTTTGAACACGAAAAGGAAACTGCTATTTAAGCAATTTACATACGTTTTTATTTAAAATAACATAATAGATTTTTTGTGTACTACATATAACTTCATAAACACCATATATTTTTCGACATGATTGAATTCCGAATTTCACATTTAACTATCTAAGCTAAGTAATGTAAATTGCTGACTTTTTTTTTTTTTTTTTTTTTTTTTTTTTTTTTTTTTTTTTTTTTTTTTTTTTTTTTTTTTTTTTTTTTTTTTTTTTTTTTTTTTTTTTTTTTTTTTTTTTTTTTTTTTTTTTTTTTTTTTTTTTTTGTGCCGACACACAAAAAGTACGTTGAAGTAGGTGCCACTAAAATATGTAACAAATAAATAAATGTTTAAACTTAAATGGATGAGCTTATTAATAAAAAGGTCTGCAATAGCCACACATAGTGTGAAAAGGAATTGACTGTTAAACTTCTTTAGTGAAACCATAAGACGCGAGCATCAGAGTCTTCACAGATATCGTGCCTACTTTAAACGAACGTTTTAAGGGAGAAATTCGGGTGCCACATTATTACCAGTTAATGAACTTCAGAAGAATAAGTGAATACAAACCTTCTACCTTATAAGATGAATACCTTACTCTTCTATATTAGGACAATATGGACCAGAGAGTATGTAATAACGTAGTTACAGACTGAAGTCCAGTTGGTACTTCCACAAATCAGCGAAGAGACAGTGATTCCAATGACTCGACTCGACAGTAGCTGACCCTTCGACTCCCTAATGAGATGTAGCCCAGGCCCTTGTTATCCCAAGGGCCGCTAAACGGATTACTCCTATCGCGGCATACTAAGGACCAACTCGTTATAAGTTGGGGTATTAAGGGCTCTAAAAGTCCTCCTTTTTTAAGCAGGGACAGGGGCATCCCTTTAACAAGATCTCGTGCCCGTAAACGGTCATTATAAGGGCTCCATTATTTTAATCTTCTCCTCTGTTATTATCCTCTGACGTGGCCCATCTGTTCCGCCTTGTCGGCCTATCAGGAACTACTAATTGTCCTTAACTGTAACTACATTGACAGATCGTGGCCGCGGATCAAGCATGACAGTTGGGTTTGCCGCCCTTCTTGAATAGAACTTGTATTGTAGACGCACACACACGCCTTATGCCTACTATTATTAGCACTTTCACTCCTAAACTCATGTTATTTCAATCCTGTTATAAATATGCAATTTGTGATTATTTGTTATACTGTTATTAAAATAAAAAATATTTAAAATTAAGAATCAAGACTTAAAAGACAAGCAACTGATTATATTTACTAGACCAGAGGTCAAATCTCCCAAATAAAAACAAAAGATAATTTACATGCATTTACGCAATTACTCCACAAATCGGGAGTTATATCCGATAAATAAAGTTCAGGTAATAGCAGCACGACGGTTAAACTTGATGGGTTACAAGCCCATAAAGGCGTTGGTTTAGTAATGACCGTATTCCGAAAAAGGTAATCAGTTTTGAGCTGTCGAGTAAACGACCGAGGAGTAGACTGAGGCGTAAATGGGAGGATTGCGTCAGGTCTTGAAGGAGTTGGTAGCAGGGAGGTGTGCGGTTGTGAACTGTTGGTGGTGTCGACTTCGAACCTTCGGGTTCGCTAAGCCTTTTATTTATTTTATTTATACGACAGTAATTAGACCCATTTGGACCTACGGAGTTCAGCTTTAGGGCTCCATTAAACCTTGTTTGTCTGCTATCCAATTTTTACAATTCAAAATCCTCAATACTCCATATTATTTCACAAATAAGCATCCATAGCGATCTAAATGTCCCATATGTTAAACATTTGAGCCAAACAAGACACCTATGCTACCTTCCATGACAAGCTACACAACCACTCATATTCACTAGTCCCCCAAGTTGCTTCTCACTCAATCCCCAATAACCATCCGAGCCATCCCGGTATACCCGGAAATGAAGAAGTGGATGGAGCAGCTAGAGAAGCCCACCATTAGAAACTATTACACCCACTTTCTTGTCCGCGGCAGACATGTTCCGACCACTCCACATGAAGATTTTGGATGACTGGCAGAGTGCATGGTCTGCATCAGAAAATAATAAATTGAACAAAATCAGACCGAACATCGGTGGCTGGGCCTCTTCCTCAAGTCATTGCAGAAGGGAGGAGGTGATAATCACACGGCTAAGAATTGGACACTGTCGTTTAACACATGACTACCTGATGGCAAAGACAGATCCCCCTCAGTGTCAACTCTGCAGAGTTGCCCTAACAGTGAGGCATATCTTTGAGGAGTGCCCTCAGTACAGGAGAGATATGGATAAATATGGTGTGCCTCGTCAGCTCTGTATGGCCTTGGGCGATAGCAAACAATACATTTGTAGTACGATAAAATTTATCAAGCAAATTGGATTATATGACAAAATTTAATGTTCTTTTTTATTATTTTTTTTTTTGTATTTATTTATTTTATTTAATTATTTATTTATTTTTATTTTTATTTTTTCTATTTTTTATTTTTTTATTTTTTTTTATTTTTATTTATTTTTTTATTTATTTATTATTATTTTTTTTTTGGAGGTTAATATAATTTGATTAGGAATTTGTTATTGTCTAAATTTTGGGTATGGGCAATAACAACCATAGCAGTTTTTTGCCCTTAAAAAACAAACAACAACAACAACCATCCGAGACGTCTATTCAAGATGTAATTAACGGAAGGAGCGGATATAAACGTTTAAATTAATAAGGTTTGGACTTCGTAAATTCTAACTTGCTTGCTGATATTTTTAAATACTGCTTTCTGTATTCTATTTCATTAATACTTTTAATAATTTTGTTAATGTTTCCTAGGCCCTGGCTAAAGTTAAAGTTTACGGGTAAAAAAAAAAAAAAAAAAAAAAAAGTATTATTTGCCTGTCGTATTAGTTATTTAAAAAATGTTTACCCAACTTTGAGAATTATTATTTTATAATAATTATTTAATAGACGAATAGCATTGTTATTTAAATAGAGTGTTTTTGTTGTTGTTTTTTTTTGTTTTGACGGTTGCATCAAACTAAAAGGAGAAACGCATTACACTCTTTAATCTTTGCTTTGATCAAAAACAAATAACAAAATGGCCTCTAAAGAAAAGAAATTTAAAAAACCCTTCATTATCCACTAATGGCCTCTGAAGCCAACCTTACCAATACGTACTGAGTTCTCCGCATTAAAGAACAACGGCCATAAAGTCATTACCAAATGGTATAATTAGGAAGACCTTAGAGGACTCGATGGGAACATGTCAGATGAGCGGCACAGACCCCTTGAACTACCCAAGATGGAAGAATTTATTCTCGGAAGGTATTTCGAATTTTTTTTTTTGTACCACTACCTGCCACATCTCTCATGTTTTAAAGATCCACATTATCAGACGCGCCACTGCCTCAGTATCATGTCGCTATGGTATGGCCTTGTATTTTTGTTAGATCGGAAAACGATGACCAATGGATTATCATTGAAGTGAAATAAATCGTTGAACTTAAAATGAAACTTTTCTTATATGATTATTTCACTACATAAATAAGATTTCTAGATTAATATGTAGCATACCCATTAAAATTTATATCCAACTGTATTAATCTAGTATATCTTATTTTTCTTTCGTAGATACCTTCAGTCTAACCTTCCAAAAGTGACTACAATATTTGAATAACTCGTTAATTGACCCCCAAATGACATTTTCTGGATTGTATGATCAAATTGTCACTTAATTAATATTATTAAATGTTGATGTCGTACAATTCATGTATTATTTTTTTATTTATGAATATTATTTATTTATATTAAAATAATTTTAAAAAAAAAAAAAAAAAAAAAAAAAAAAACCGACTTCAAGATTAAACCTACATATACATACTTGAACTAAAAGGTAAAAAATAATATTTTAATTGCTTCGAAACAAAGTGAATTAAATGACAATAAAGTAGTTTGTTGTCCCACATGAAATGTCCGAGTTTTTAATCTTATTGTTTAAGGAGGAGAGATTTCAGTTTCTTTTAAAATGTGAAAATGGAAACAAGTAATTTTATTTTATGAGTTTAAACTTGGTAATTCCGCTACCCAGGCAGTGAGGGATATCAATGAAGCTTTAAGTAATGGTATCAATGGGTAATTGTTTTAAAAGGAGTTGACATGTAATTTCGACCATTATATATTTAATTGATGTATTTTTATTTTATTTTGTGTATAGTTGTGAATTACAATCAACAGTTTAAGAAAAGCCTAGTTTGAAAACAGAAAAAATAAACATAAAATCATATTATTTTACATTAAATTAGTGGATGCTGGGACTGGAATAAAGCGTATTGCAAAGCCCAATTAGGCCAGGCAGTCAGGAAGTGATCAGCTTGGATCGGAATGGGAGTCGATTTATCATCAGATAGAATACATCGATTTATGACGCCTCACCGCCTATAATAAATTACACAATATCTTATTGGAGGACAGTATCACACATACATCTTTGAGTGTTATGATTTCCTTTAATAATTTCACTTGTGTCTGTTGTGACAAGTGTGAAGAGAGGGAGAGGAAGGGCAGTAGGTTTGGTTCTACTAACATAAATTGTAAAATACATTTATTTTCGTGTTTATTTACATCTTCTATTGATTCATTGAAATAAAATTTCTATTTGTAGACCCAAGAATCTACAATCTAAAAAGTCAAAAGGTATAGTTTAATGAAATGGAATTGACGATTTTAAGGCATAGAAACACTAGAAGTTTTAAGAATTTTTTTTTTCAATTTTAATGAAAATTGCATAAAAATATCAGTTGGTAACTTAAAAAGATATATATATGAAAATATTTAATATGTAATTAAGGGTCATACTTCCCCAAATGTTTTCTGTCATGGTTTTACGGATAAAAAATAACTCTGTAAGCAGGATACCGGTTTTTTGATATTGTTATTTGAACACCTTATATAGGAGAAGAAGGAGCGGAACGGAGAGCTTAAATAATTTCAAATTTAAAAGCAGATAAGGACAATTAAAAACTTTAACAACAAAATGAAATTACATCAACAATTCATACCATGAGATATTTACGTTTGAGAATAGTATTAAATTTAAGTGATAATAATACTAAAAAACGAAAATTTCCAAACATGGGGAATAATGGAGTAAGTAGTAGTTGACTTGTTTTTCAGCATCTTTCTATTTCCTCCTAGCTTTTAGCACTACTCTTTAAGTAAGTTCAGTTATTCTTTATTGTTTTTACAACTACAACAAAACAAGTGCTCCAATTCAATGACGTAGTTTCTGTTTGATGTTGAAATTCCAGTTGTTATAGAGACCCTTCATTGTAATCCCTAAATATTTTTTTTTTTTTTTTTTTTTGCTGAATAACATATATAAAAATAAGTGTGGTTCAATGGAAAACTGCCCCCGTCCTAAGGACTATTTAGATGAAGAAATCATTTGCGGTTAGAAACAAACCGAAGTAATATGTTAAATACTTCGAAATGGTCATTAACTTCATTACCATCTAAATATTGTCTTAATTTCAGAATACCGATATATTGCGTCAGAGTAGTAAAAATGTTTGATATCTCATGCATTACTCACAAACTTCAATGAAACTAGTCTCAACTACCCGTTGCAACGTTGCTATTGTTTTCGGCTTAACTCTGCTGTTTCACCACACTACCCGGTTCCACCCCACCTTCTCCGGTACAATATATTTTTTTATACTAAATTAAGTTCGATGAAAGTTCATAAATTTTAGTAAATTAAAAATAAATATTAATGTTTTAACTTTTAAAATTTACATCAAACACGGGAAGCTATGAATAATAAACATATACTCAACCGCACTCTAAGAACATTGAATTTTTAATGGTATCGTGGTACAGGGCCACTTTCTCAATTTCAAATATGTACTCATCAGCGAGAGTAAACATCCGAAAGCTCTTAGCAAGTTACCTGTTCTTAATGGCCATTCACATAATTTTATGTCATGATGTATAAGTCGCCGTTTTAGACTACTTGGACCTTCACTATACAAACGTTCTAAGCTTCCAATTAACTATAAAAGACTTATTTACACGACAGTTATTAAACATATTCGGACATATGAAGTTGAGTTAGGGGCTCTACGAACCGATCCAATCCTTACAATCCAAATTCCTTTGTAAAATCCTGAATCTAACATTTTGACATATATAAACTTATGCATGATGATCTTAACGTCTTATATGTTGCTGATGAGGTACAAACCAGATACTTGTTCATCCATGATAACCCCCATATTCATTCATGATATACCCACGGAAATCTCCAATCTTGTCTCCCAACTTGAATCCCACTTGATTCACGATGAGCCTACAAGGGGCGTAAAAGAAGATGGTCTAGTGACCTTTAAAATAAAACTTCAGTTGAAATGCAACCAGTGTGCTGCGTTACAAAGCATGTTGACATGGGTATGTCTTAGGATGGGGGTCTATACTTTTTTGGTGTAACGATTTTTTCACTCTAAAGAAAACATTTTGACACGCCCTAGCTTTGTTGGTTTTGCTCGGATTGAAAATTTGACGACATTTTCCCTATCAGAAATTTAATGGAAATATTTTTTATTATAAAAATTTTGTTGCTAGGGCCTAGTGTTTAGTAACTATATTCGTTTAAATGGAAAAAGTAAGGTTTTGCCTACATTTGTACAGAAATTTAATGAAGAATATTGTTTGTTGTATAACATTTGTCACTAGGACGCACAGTGGGGCAAACGTGGAAAAAAACCCCAAATCTTATGATTTTTTTTTTTTTTTTTTTTTTTTTTCATTATTTTTGTGTACCTAAATAAATGTAGCATAAGGTTGTGAAACTGCTTTTTCGATTATTTCATTACCAAAGTCTGTACACATCCTTGAAGTTGCCCTTTTCTGGAGTTGAGAAAATAACACGGTTTTGAAGTTCTGTTAAAATAATTTTTTATGAGACTGAATTTTTAGCAAAAATTTTGTATAACCCTTTGAACTTCACTATTGATATTTACTGGTTTATGGACGATTTTTATTTTAATGTAGCCACAACCTTGACTGCCAGGAATTTTCGAAGTAAGCTGTCACGTAAATTTAACTTATGTTCATTTCACTTGGTCTTTCAAAAAAAGCTACACCGAACTAGGCTCTCTTTAGGGGTTCAAATTGAAGTAGAGGTATCTGAGAAAGCGTGTTATAAATATAAATCGCGGCTTCGGACATATTTGTTCAGGGGATGAATTTATGTGTTATTTTTCATTATACAGAAAATGATTTTTAGAATTTTTTTTTTTTTTTTTTATAACTAGGATGTGAAAATTGGCTTACTATATATGTATTTTGTTTTTATTAGTCTGTCTTATTTACATATATATATATCTTTATATATATATATCTTTTCTTTTTCTTTTTCTTTTTCTTAATCCATTGTAAAATGATGTGATATGATTTCTGTTTTTATTTACAAAAATAAGTAACACACACTTAACTCTTCTTGAGAGAATTAGTACCAAAATATTGCAGAAAGATTAATTTTCAAAAATAGCTCTCCAAATAAAGAAAAAAAATCAATTTAGAATAAAAGTTTTGGACTTTGAATGATCAATTTATGGGGTTATTATTTGTATCACTGAGTTCCAATTATTGTATACCTATGTTGTCTTATGAAGATTATCATATTTATTTATTTTATTCTTTTATATCAATGTTATTTATTCTTTTATATTCTACCACTGGAATCATTTTCGCTCTATATTTATAACTACGCTCTATATTTAGTGTTTGGACTTATGATAATTGACGTTCGGATAATCGGCGCTCTTCTGTTTATATGGAATTAATACGAGAGTGTCTTTTTCTAGTTATTGTGAGTTTCATTACATTATCTTATTTTCATTTTTTTTGTTTTTGTATTTGTATTAGTGTAGTGATATTAGTTTATGAAATTGGTTTAGTATTAGTATAGTGGCAATTTATAAGGAAAAAAAGAATGGAAGATTTTACGGTTACACATGAAGTGTTGTGCGAAATATTATTTACCAAAGCTCGTCCGTGGGAAGTCAGTTTAAAGGAACGGTTTGTCGGTCTACAAGAAGAACGGTTATCTCAAGTAATCGATCATGTAAAAAGAAGATTTCGGCCCCAGTTTCTAAAAAAGTTAAGGCAGGTAAATCATAGTAGAGAACATTTTATCAAAAATAATATGGAGTGGTTACAGAATCATTTTGTGATTAATTTTAAAAAAGTAGTAAAATGTACTCCTACTGATAAAAATGTGGGTGGTAGGCCTTCAAAAGATTTTAATAAATGTGGAAGAAAGGCTAAACAATATAAAATAGAGGATTTGAAAATAAAATACTCCCAAGAGTTAATAAACGCGGCAGGATCGACAGGTCAAAAAAAGGAAAAAGTTCCTATGTTAGATACAGATAAGGCTTTTGCTCTTTTGACTCAAGCTGAACTATCGAAATATCAATACAATATTGTAAAGAAGGTAATAAAAGATTTTGGCTTTAATATACTACCCAGTTATAAAAAGATAATGGAATCCAAAATTAAATGTTATCCTGAAAATATCCACATATCTGATACCTCAGCACAAGTCCCCTTGCAAGATTTACTTGATCATACAGTTAATAGGATTGTAAAAAGTAAATCACTAGCCGAAAAGGAACAATGGGACGATAACTTAGTCCTTCACACAAAATGGGGGCTGGATGGTGCATCAGGCCAAAGCCAATATATGCAAACATTTCAGATTAATAATGTGCACGAATATCCATATGTAACTATTCAGGATAAAGACGAAGATGATGTTAGCCAACCAGAAGATATTTCTGATTCACATTTGTTTATGACCTCCCTAGTGCCTGTACAAATAACACCTGTAAATAACAGCGATATAAAATTCTGGTTGAATAATCGACCAAACTCAACACGATATTGCAGGGCTCTTAAGTTTCAATTTAAAAAAGAAACCCCTGCGCTAATTAAAGAGGAAAAAAATCGCGTAGAATTTGAAATAGCCAACCTCAAAGATTCGATAATACATTGTGGAGAACGCACACTACGAGTAGCCCATGCCCTGTATTTTAATATGATAGATGGAAAAGTGGCACAAGTTTTAACTGAAACACCATCGGCAAGCAATTGTGTAATTTGCGGAGGTAAGCCAACGCAGCTCAACGATCTATCAAGACTCGGAAAGTTTCAGAAGGATGAAGTTCTCCGAATGGGTATGTCAACGTTGCATGCCCGAATTAAATTTATGGTGTACATATTACACCTTAGTTATAATAAACCAATCGAAGCCTGGAGGACTTCAGCAGCTACTCGCATTCAACGAGATAAGAAAGCTGACGAAGTGAAAAAAAAAACTACGAGCAAAACTAGGTATAATCGTTGACATAGTGAAACAAGGAACTGGAACTACCAATACGGGTAATATTTCTCGGAAATTTTTTTAAAAATCCACCATTGACCGCTGAAATTACGGATGTCGATGAACAATTGATTCACAGACTTAAAATAATATTGGAAGTTATTTGTGGTCAGTCACCGATAGATCCTGTAAAATTTAAGAAATATACAGCAGAAACAGCTGAAATAGCTGTCACAAAGTACCACTGGTACTATCTGCCGTCCACTGTTCACAAAATTCTATTTCACGGAGCAGAAATAATAGAGCACGCGGTCCTTCCTATTGGTTCTCTCTCTGAAGAAGCTCAGGAAAGTAGAAATAAGAACTATAAACAATTCAGAGAACATCATTCCAGAAAGTTCTCTCGAACAGCAACAAATGAAGATGTTTTTCATCTTATCATGGTGACTTCTGATCCCCTGATAAGTAATTTAAGACCAGATTATAAAAAAAAGAAGTTCCCATTATGTGATGAAACTTCTTATTTACATTTATTTACAGTTATTTAAATAACTGTCCAATCCATTCAATAGAGTTCAACTGAAATCACTTTGTAAAACTTTTTACATTTTTCAAATTATTTAAAAAAAATTTTAAAAAAAAATTAATTTATTTCCAAATATAACTTAATAATGAATTTTAACCTAATTGAAGGAATCTTGGGTATATAATAGAGGTGTATAAAATAAATTTCATTCAATTTATTCCTAAAAAACATACATGTAATAATAACAAACTTGATTTTTAATTTATAAATTGAAAACATGGCTCAATGCTAATGATCAGATTGCTCTGTTTATGGTTTTATTCTATTCAGCAGCTTCTATAGCATATAAATATACCCCAAAATTGCTTTATTAATTTTTTTTGTTGCTGTTTGTTCTTAAATTTTGACCCTTTCTGATCATCTGATGAAGCTGATTATGGTTTCATTCAATTCAGTACCTCATGAAATATATAATTCCAAAATTTCAAGCTTATAGCACGAACCGTTTAGAAAATATGAGGTTTTTACCCATTTTGGGACATTTTTCCCCACTGTGGTACGTACCGTTTAGGAGCCATATTGGTTTGAATGAAAAAAGGAACGTTTGAAACCGCTCTTTTCTCTCAACAAATAATCATTGATTGTTCATTAAACTTAAGTAATTTGATACTTTTAATTCTAAAATGTAAATAGGAAAAAGCGCTGGATTATAGATGGACATATCCATGATCGATTGTTTTTCTCAGTCAGGGAGAAAT
This sequence comes from Euschistus heros, assembly GCA_003667255.2. NCBI lineage: Eukaryota > Metazoa > Arthropoda > Insecta > Hemiptera > Pentatomidae > Euschistus > Euschistus heros. Next base: position 769,143 of record RCWM02000360.1, read on the forward strand.
TGAGTTTTTTATTGCAATCATTTTTCCCAACGTTTACTTACTGTATAAATTTTATACAGTTGTATAAATAAAAAAATACACAACTTAAATAATCAATTGTCCTAGTCTTTCCAGTAAATTTCATGCACAAGTAATAATTACTTACTAAAATAATTGCAGCCTATATATACTTTAAATACGATACACGTGAAATTAGGATTTCTGAAAAAGTTCATAACATGTGAATAAGCGATATTGAATTATTATTTTTTTAATGAAAAAAGTACAGGAAGAATGAAATCTTATAGAACTGATGAACTTAAGATTATATAACAATAACTTTCAAAGAGGCAAGATAGTAACTTCATAATTGTGATTAATTATGCTAGAATAGATTATGATTAATTGGCGTAACTTGTGACACAGCAATCTACACGCCTTAAGTCATAACTAAGTACCAAAGGCCCTGCTTGCTTAAAATTTGATAACTGAAAGAAAAAAGGATATTGATCGATTTTGGAATAACTAATAAAATAAAATAAAAAGGTTTGACTAATTGTTTTTTATCATGAACTGTATCTGTGAGTTTTGCAACACGTACAAAATGTCGTTAACTTATAGCTTCCACATCCATCAGTGGCCACTGAAGCTGTTTTCGTTGGTATACATGACAGGCAATTTATTTTGTGATTCATATGCTTGGCAAAAACTTAAACGTTATCTCATTAAATAAATTTATAATATTTAAATTTCAAACATTAGTCTAGTCAATGAATGCTGAAATGAAGAGTGTAGAGTTTATGGAATATGCAATAATTTTTGACTTGATAGCTTCGTTAGGAATAGTTAGAAGGTAAACATACTAAAAGTCCCCGCCCCTGGGGGGTGAGCTAACGGTGGGGGGGGGGAGATGAGAAGGTCCCAATTTTGTGTTTTTCGATTATATCTCGAAACGTTGAACTCAAGAAAAATATGTCACGAATTAAAATTAAAGCTCATTAAATTTCCTATAAAATTAACTATATACATATTCTTCGATATTCCAACGGTTTTCGAGATATACGTTATTTAAAATCGATAATTTTAGAAATAAAAAAAATATTTACCTAACTTTTTGTTAAACATTTCAAATACGAGAAACGTATATATGAAATTAAAGTAAATTTAATGCTCTACAATTTTGATTCTAACGTTTTTCTGAGAAACGATTGTGGGAGGTACTAGAAACAAAAGTTTGACAAAAAGTGAGGTGACATTTATTTTTTTCAAAAAATCACCGGTTTACAATAACGAATGAGAAACGGTTAGATTTACGACTAATTTATAAATAGTTTATTTTACAGGAAATTTAATTAGCTGTTATGTTTACTGGAAACATGTTTTTCTAGAGTCAACTGTTTTCGAGATATTATCGACAAACCAAATAAATTGAACTTCTCCTCCTCCCCCCCCCCGCCGTTAGCTCACCCCCAGGGGCGGGGACTTAGTATGTTTACCTTCTAACTATTCCTAACGAAGATATGAAGTAAAAAATTATCGCATATTCCATGCAGTCTACAATGTGTTTATTGACTGGACTACATGTGAATAGTTTATTTTAATTACAATGAAGTATTCTTTATGGTTAACTTTTTTCCAGTCTAGGAAGTATGCGTTCTCAGTACCTTCAGATAAAATATTTCTATGTGGCTGAATTATGGATTTTTTTTTAATCTCCTTTTTATTAGGAGTACCTTGTTTATTTAAAATTATTTATGAAGAAACAAGAGAAAAGCGTAGGGGACAATGAGTTGCACATAAAATTTATATTATAAAGCACTATAATAGATATTGGAATATTGAAAAATATATCAGAAACGAATAAGAATATTTACAATACGCTGTATGTATGCAATATTTACACAGCCTGGGATCCTTCAAGCAAAACTGGTTCCCTCACATTTGGAAGTAAAAGCTGGATTTCAAGATATATCTGAACTTCTGAGCAGAGTTGCTGATTATTATTACGAAATATGCTCTGTTCATTAATTTAATTTCACTTATTTCTGATAGTTTGTGAAAAAAATTTTAAATTGTTGTTGTGATAAGAATTTTTTTTCAGAATAAAGAAAATTCTTCATTTCATAGGTGTTGGAGTCACTGCTGTTTATATCATTAAGCATGGAAGGAATTAATGGAGCTAGATTAAAAGAAAAAAGGATTGTGGTGATGCGAAAGATCCTGATAAAATTTGGTTTGAAGGTATAGAAAATTAGGGATTTTGGGTTCTTGCTTTAGGAAATTACTGGTCATATGCCACATAGATGGTTGTAAATGATGTTTATCTTGTAGCCATTAGTACTTGTAGTTTAACCTGTAAGCGTTTAAACTTGTCAACACTCAAGAATACATCACACGCAAACATATAAAATTTTATGACAACCTCCATTACTGAAATATTACTGAATTTCCGCTCCATTACTCTTGCTTGATGGTAAGCCAGAAAGTGTATCATTAAACCTATCGATATTATATTGTGATCCCGTCACATTAGGCAAAAATTGTAAATACTGTAAAGAGTGTAGTTTTAAGTTGGTTATAAGATTTGTTATAAAAGTACCCTCACCCTTTATAAATTCACATTCAAGACTTGTTTAAGAAACATTTTCATCAACAGTTGAAGGATCTCAAAAAACCTTCAAATACCAGATAGGAAAGGTAGAAAAAGGTAAAAGTTTCGTTCTTGTATAATTTTTTTTATATTGTGCCTGTGTTAGTACCATCTTGTTTTCTTTTTTAGAGGGATCAGAAAAAAAAAAATAAAATAACCGAAACCGTTTCAGGTCGGAAAATAAAAATTTTATTTTAAAAAATGTAAGTAAACCAAATCACATTGATATGATATTTTTGAAGACCATCGATAGAAATTTTTAACACAACATTGCTTAAAAATGCTCAAACTTCATACCAGATTGATAAGAACATACTTCTGAGTTAAATATAGCATCCGTTGAGTAAAGATAAACTAATACGAACCTAAACTTAAAATCTTCTATCTCAAAATTTATATTTGCTGAGGACTCCTATCTCGTGGTATTAAGTTCAGCGTATTCAGCTTAACAGGGCATTAAGATAGTTTTATCTCTAAGCTACACAAGTTGTCAGCACTGAGTAGCCGCGGTTATCTTCCAGCCAGACAGCCTCCAACTAATAGCTACAAACAGGTCTTGAAACTTGAAATTTAAAAGGAAACTGGATTTTATTAACAAAATATAATTTTATTCATAATATTTATTGGCAATTTCATAATTAATATAGTATTATTTAGGCGAGATTTGTACTATAGGTGTTTCAAAGGTCCCTTTTTCAGCTCCTAAACGGTAAGTTCAAGTAGCAAAAATTATATAACAACAAATATTTGCGACTATATGTTTGATTAGGAAAATGAAATTGAATTTCCGATCCGAGCAAAAGCAACAGAGCTACAATGTGTCAAAATATTTTTTAGGGTTAAAAAAAAAAAATGCATGTCAATATCTGAATGATGGATCACATGCACATGGATTGACATGCAAATATATAAACCTCTCTATACTGAACTAAGATACCGTTTTGGCTCATAAATATTCTTGAAAAAATTTGAGAACTTTTTTGAAAGTTCGAGAACCAGGATTGGAACTATAGTTATACCTGACCATAAGATATGGAAGTATAGAACTTCAAAAACCATATTTATATGATAAAAATATTATCTAAGAAATCTTAAGGCCAAGAGTTAAGACAATTTTAACATTTCTAAATATAGTATACGAGACAGATGGCTACATTCTTCAATTCTATTCTGTACAACACTGCAGTTGATTCTGTAAAATATTGATCCAGAATGCTATCTATAGTTGAACAACCTTATAAATAAATAGGATTTAAAACTTTCAGTGAGATCAAGAATTGAAGCCATCGGTGGAAGAAGTTGTTAACTCTTTTTTTTTTTTTTTCAAAAATCATATTATTGGCTGCTTCACTTTTTATCACCTTCAGATATCACTTTAGTACACAAAAATGTCAATAGATAGAGCGAATTAGCTTAAGTTTCACATTAAAAGATGAGTTATCTCTACAGAATGATTTCTTTTTTCTTTGGCAACGAGCTATCAACAGATTCATTTAAAAACGTTATAGAAAGATTAGCCATATGACCAATATAAATAATGGATGACAAATAGAAACAAATTTATAAAGAAAATACTAACGGCCAAAAAAGTCCTAAACATGTAACACGAAAATGCTTCTCATGAACATTACAAAAGTGAGATAACACCACTTAATGGCTTCAACACATAAATCTCAAAACATATTGTATTCTGAGCTAGTGTAGCTTTTTCCTGATTTATTATGGCAATACTTCTTCCATACCTTCCAATTCCAATCATCCTACAAAGAATCTTGACCTAATCACTCTGCATTCCTCCATCCATCTTCTTTACCTCTTTCTAAATACAAGTAACACCTAAGCGTTTTGGATAGTCAATCTTCGACAAATATGTAGGTAATCTTTACAAAAGTCGTATGTATATTTGTTCTGTGGAATGTGCTATTTTTTACCCCATAGAATTTTTTTAGAAATTTTAAATGTGCTGATTTGTTATTAACCTGCCAGGCAATTGTACCAGTAGTTTAGCGTCATGTTAATTTTTATGGGAAAAGGCTTTCTAGAATAAAGTATATTTTTCAGTTCATACTTGCATGAAATTAAATATGGAAATGTAATGTTTTCTTTCATCTGGGACTGTTGACCTAAAGAGAAAAAGAAAAAAGAACAAAAAAAAAAAAAAATACCGTCGGTCCAGGTCCTTCGTATTTTAATTTTCACTTAGGAGTTGGATTCCATTGAGCCCCAGACCATTACGAGCTATAAACACTTGAGTAGGTGTCAAGAGCTCTACCTGAGCAGTCGTGGGACCTAAACCTACATACCTGATATTCGAATAGCATACCTTCCTCACTCCTCACATACACTAATGTTCAGAATTCTCCAGTCTTGAATTGCAATCAAAGATGCTTAAGGGAAGCGGAATGAAAGATCTAATGAACTAACGGACTATTTATAGACTGCATCAAAGTGGCTTCCGTCACCGTTCCTTTTCCGTAGACAGTATTTCCTAGGTAGGTTCTACACCGAACTATTTCCGAATGACATCCTTCTATTGTCTTTGAACCTAAATTCGAATCTTCTACCTATTCTACCTACCTAATCATATGATTTCATATTTCAGATATATATCCCTTCTCCAAAGAATTTCATGAATGGTTAAATATTTTCTGATCCGTTCTTCAAGCCTATGGGATTCACCACGTAATCTCTTTAGAATCATTCAAACGTTTTGAATTAACATCAAAGCACTGCTCCACCAAATCCACCAAAACAGAAGTAAATAGCATCAGTTTTAACATGGATTTAGTGTTTCATACCTTGATATTTATATTTCACTTCCCTGTGAGAAATATTCAGTGTACATACTGTGTGAATGGATTCATTGTCATCCACATACTTAATTCCCTATGGTGACAAAGATTGTAATAATCGTTCGAAAAAAAAAAGCACTTCGATTTAAAAAGAATGTAAGAAAGTATAACAGAAGTTTGATATTTTCTTCATTCCACTCCCCTAAAGTGAGAAATCTGGCAGAAGTTAACAACATGAATTTTGAGTTTTTTCTATTTCTATTTTGTTGTTTCCAGTTTACTAAGGTGAGAAGGCTTATCAGAAGTTAACATTACTTCTAATTTAGCATTATATTAAAGATGATTTATCATAATATTAATTCAACATTGATTTAATGTTTTCTATTTCGATAGTTTCTTATTTCCACATATTTATTTTTTATTACTCATTTTAATATGAGAAGATGAAACAGAAATTAATATTAGTTTGAACATGGATTTAGAGTTTGTGTGTGAATAATAGAGAATAACATTCCACATGTAAAAGTGGCGACTAAGGTATCGAAATAAATCGGAAGTTAACAATCGATAAAAGGTATTCTGGACACGTGCAGAGGTGGAGCAGTTGTTCGATGTTGATACACCGTTTTTTTCTCCGAGCTTCTTCTCCCATCAAGTAATCGTAAATCAGTCATTAACACTTTTTTTTTTTTTTTTTTTTTTTTTTTTTTTTTTTTTTTTTTTTTTTTTTTTAGTAAAATTTAGTCTCAAATTTAGTCCATTAATTTTTTTTTTTTTAATTATGTAGATAATTTCTTATACTCATTGTCTTTCTCAAAATAATATTGCACAAGATCATTCTGATTTCTAGGGAACTCATGGCTTCCCCGCCAAAAAAAATCATTGTATTTAACAGGGTATCTCACACTGTGTGTGAGTTTCGTGTGTATGGATTGAGTGATATAAAGTAATAGAGTATCTATTGCTTAATCCAAGTCAAGAATTACTGCAATAATATTCTAAACTAACATTCTAACTGACATGGTTATTTTCAGCCGGACATAGTCTAAAATAATGGTGGAGTGGTAGTGAAATAGGTCAATAAAGAACTTAATTGCTTCCACAAATCTAACCCATTCCAGGAATGTAGTGTTATTTCACAACAGTTTTGAGCAACTTCTGATGTAGGATTTGATTAAGTTCAATTCCATGGCGAGGTACTTCATAAAGCTGGAAATATTACTTCATACTAGAACTAGAAATTCATTCTAGAATAGAGCCATTTACAGCTTAAATTACTTCTGATTTTTAATAGAGACATATTAACGTTATCGAATTATCTGATAATAAAGCTTTTATTATGAGGGGGAATCCGATTTTTTTGTGAATATTCATTGAATTCAGGTAAAGAGTTCAGCCAACAGTAGTTGCACAGAACAACTAATCCTTTCTAATCCATCCCTTCTAATGCTCTTCTCAATCAGCACTGCACATTAACAACACGGAATCCGCTGTTTTCTCTCGACATATGGCGTGGGTGAAAGCTGACAAAGATGAATCATGTTACTCCTGCCTAGGGAACATTAACCACCTTTAATGGTGATGCCTGATTTGTCATCGGCCGAAGGTTCGCAGACATTCATCACGTTGGAGAAGATGTGTCGTTCCTCAGTTAGAGGTATTTGTTAGGGGATTTTGAAAGAGAGCCAACTGGCCCTCATAATGGTCTGTAATCGTTACGTGATCCGAGTGGAGTCTCGGAAGCAGAATGCCACTGGGTCAGTTCCACGCGTTGTCATTGCCGCCAGGGAACTTTAAATATTGGTCAAGCAGCTACAATTATGAGATTTTTTACAGCTATCTTTCAAAATATATTTAGGATTAATTAATATTCTTGAAATAGAAGTTATTTTTTTATTGATGAAGATAATTACACTGCATGTCAAAAGTTTGGAAGATAATTACGCTGCATACCAAAGTTTTCTCTGACTCAGATTCAATTCACTTTTATCCAACAATATACTATTTCTTTCTAATGAGGTTTTTCATTTATTTTACTAGCTAATATTTATAGAATACTTTATATAAATGAAAAATAAACTCACTTTTGTGATAATTATAATATTGATAAAATATCATATCCATTTACACCGGAGTAGTTCAGGTAAATAGTTCTGAGGTTGGTAAGAGGTAATATTTCATACCTTCATAAATGATGGGTAAAACCCTTTACAAAAGGATTCAAAATGGTACTTAAAATGATAGGCTTTTTATGAAAAAGCAGTTTATACATTACCAATAACAATAAATGTTATTATTTATAATTAACTTTCATTATTTACAACTTTTTATATTGTATTGTATCAACTGATGCAAGAACTGTATGAATAAAGAGTTTTTGTTACCATAATATAGGTTTTTTAATGCTGTTTAAAAACTTTTGCAGTGTATGCCAATTGTACAATTATATTGGTTATATCCAAAACCTCTTTGAAAACATTTTACAAGAACAGCCAAATAAACCAAATCATTTATAAAATAAGGTGGATTGACAGAACATATAAGAATTCTATTCATATCTACAATAAGGAATATAGCTCCTAGAAAGCTAAAAGAAAAAATTACAACACCGTTATGAATATATCCTCGAAAATCTAGTTTTCGAAAGAAGAATTCTAAGAATAATCATGGGTGCAGTTTGGGCCTGAGACGGATGGGAACTGTGAAGCAACAGAAAAGTCTACCAGAACGTGAGAAAAATCTCGGAGATAAAGCGGAAGAGAAGGCTGACATTCCTCGAACAAATATAAAGAATTAACGATTATTATGCGGATTAGTGAAACAGACAATCGATTACTTCTGGATGAAGGAGACCACTACAGCTTGGATTAAGAAAGTATAGATTTATTTAGAAAAGCTTAAGATCAAAGAATTTTATAATCCTAAATGTTAAATAAAAATAAATTTAGGAGTAATGTGAAGAATTTTAAGCAGAGGGAACAACTAAGAGAATTGGATGAACGGAGAGTCAAAGAAAGCATCACATCTATTTCATTTATATTTACTTATATATATGTTCCCTATAACTAACCTAAAACAAATAAATAGAAACCGGCTGAAGCCAGAAAACTTTAGTACCAATACAAATATAACATCAGAAAATAAAGTAGCAGCAACGGTTTTAGTCAAGCGACAATCTTGCGGTGACTTCACTTGTATGGATTCTGCCGTATCTACCTTAACTACAGACACGAACAAGGTTTGAACAATGGCAGCTAACTATTTCAATCTTCCTTCAATAATTTTTTTGAAAAATGATTCATGATGAAACCATAAAATATATTGACAAGGTTATCATAATTGCCACCGATGTTAAAAAAGAATTACGTATTGAAAATAAAGTATTTATTACGATTCCTGTCATGTGCTTATTCTATTCTTTAAACACTTCGAAGAAGCATACCTGCTGGTAGACATATATGGACAAAATAACGTTTTGAAATATTAAAATGTAGCGGACGCCGGGATATGGCATGTATCTGGAATAATCAGCCAGTACCTTATCCGGTGACTGTAATAAGAAGGTATAAAATCGCCAGACTTTCTTCCACTTTTACCATACGTGAGATATATAAATGGGTATGAGGAATGTGAAAAGGACAGATGGATAGTTACTTATTCATATTCTTTTGCATACTAGGATGACCATAAGCAACTGAGTTGGTTCGTCAAATTCCTTTCGTAACTGAGAAAAAACGTGTGACATGATAATTTGCGGACCATAAGCAACTCAAATTCCTTTCGTAACGAGATGAAATCATTATTGCCCTGTTATAGGCACTGGACGAGGTAATGTCGTTCGTAGCACTTTTTAAAAAACTTACTTAATATTTGAGTTACTTACTTAATATTTGAGTTAATTGACACCTTATTTGAGTGTCGATTTCGTGAAAACCCACCCATAATGTACGTATTTGTTTTTTAGTACGTGTAGAATTTTTTGGAGAGAGGGAAACTGGAAGTAATAATCTCCTATTTGGGATTTGTAAGTAATACTTTCAAAAAGTTCTTTGCATAAGCGAAACCTGCTCGCTTGCACTAAACGAAGAACAATCGAACGAAATTCAGTCGTAAGAATATAAACATATATAAATATAATTAATATAAACATTAAGAATTATGTAAAACGCAGAGTAGCAAGATATCGATAGGGTAACTTTAATTAAACAACGAGCAATTAAAATATATAAGCATAATTTCATTCAATTATGAAATGAACATATAAAGTTGTTGTGGATTTGATAATAAAAGATGATCAGTTTTGAACTGACCTATAAACATCGGGAGGGGGGGGGGGGGGGGGGGGTAGAATTTGGGATGGGATTCGCAGTTGGGTAGATTGTGGCAGACCTCATCTCTTAGAATAGTTGAGGGTATTGTATTTAATATAAAATTACATAATATCTGAAATGGCCACATTAATTGATTAAATTTCCAAACTCAAAATTATCAGCTTTATGTGGATTCCGGGACACTCACAACACAGAACAAGCGGATTTAGTAACCAAAGAAGCGTAATCCCTCTTCCCATTACCCTCAATCCCTACCCCTTTACCAGATCTCAAATCCTTTTCAAAACATCAAATCAGTATAGTTCGGCATAAAAGATGGCTTAGAACCGATAGCATTAACAAACAAAAAAATAAGACCTACTCCAGGACCATGAAAGCAAGAAACAGGACCAATAAAAGAACGAGTCATCTTTACAAGACTAAGAATTGGACATTCAAAATTAAGCCTAAGTTACTCATAGCAATATAAGCCACCCCCAAAATGCATCGAATGTAAGGTAAACCTGACAACAGAACATATTCTTGTTTAATGGAAAAAATACCAAAAGGAAAGAAAGAATAATGGTCTGATGAATCAAGACATCTCAACATTGCTTGAAAATAACTCCTATCTCCACAAAAACATTAATCATTTTCTGAAACAAACTAATCTGTTGAAGTTCTTATAGTTCTCAGCCTGAGTATGGTGTATCTAACCAAATGTATTCGGCACCAGAAAGTAAATAAATCTGAATAATAGAAAATAAGCGTTGAATCGTCAAATAGGAATTCATCTCTAAATTGCTGGTGTTTTTATATTCCATTGAAATCAACCATGATCTAGACGTTATTGAAATTATGGTAATCTCTTCAAACTTGTTTTGCCGACAGGCAACTATCAAGAAGACATACAACGGCGATTACTGGGAACCTTCAGACTCGTAGCTCTTGAGTGACATATTTATCGCTCTCAGAAGCACGAGATTCCTACGGCCGGAGAGGCAGAATATTCTCACGGCACTTGTCTCAAGGGACGCAGTGTCTTTGATTGAGAGCGCGTCGTCAAGACCACACTTCCTGCTCCCCTCAATCAGCTACGGCCAACTATTTCAATTCGTTCAGAGACAGTGCCCCACTGTCGACCAGACTTCACAATAAATCAAACGCTCATTCTGCACATATATCCATGCAACAGGGGAAATTACTGATCAGAATTTAGAAAAAAAGTAAATGTCAGGATTATTTACTTGGTATAATATTGGGATAATAATTATGAAAACATTTGCTACATTTGAAAAATTTTTGAAAAATTTTAAATTTGATAAAACGAGTATATAAGTAAAACGGCACTGAAATGATAAATATTTCTACTTTAAAATTTTCTCTTTTAAACATTGGAAAAAATGTAAACTATTGCATAGTTATACAATTGCAACTTATTGCAAACACAAATAATCCTTTTAAAGGATTACAAATACTTTAATAAAAATAATTTTAATTATTAATAATGAAAATTGAATACACTATTATTTTATATTTCTGTGATATACTTTTCTATTTTTAGAATTTATTGAATTTCATGAAAGCTTAGAACTTTATCATTTCTTTAAATGTTGTTGTTTCAGCAGAAATAATTAAACCTTAAATTATTCAGTGTTAGTATATGAGGAAAGTTTTTTCAAAACTCAACATATCCACTTTGGATCGTATTTGTTTTATTGTTTTATTTACTGATGAAGCCTTTGAGCTGCACACATTCATATACTTCTATTGCTATCTATCAAGGATTTAAATAATATAATTGTTTTGGATTTAATAGCAGGGGGATGACTGGTGCTTTTTTATCTTTTTTAAACATTTTCTGAAGTGAACATGTTCAGTTTTGAGTGAAATCCACTAATATGTTCGATAATATCATTCGATTTATTTCTATTTTCATTTTAAAAGATTAGAGGTCTATTATTGGAAAGCCATTTACAATATACGGTATACGCAATAAATTTTGATATTATACAATAATTTTTTCTCTGTTTATATTCATTTTCAATAGAAAAGTAACATGTATTGGTTGTTTGTTGTTTTTTTTCATTGAAAGACTAATTTAGAATGTTGAAAATTCAACATTAGTTCTAAAAACTTATAAAAATTTCAAAACATCAGCACTTTGATACAGATTATATAAATTAATTTTAAAAAATCTAAGACAACAAAGCCAACATATTGATACCCATCAAAGGAGGCGAAAATCGGAGGGGCTTCCTGAAGCTATCAGATAGAGTAAATAAATAATTAGAGGCTTAGCGAACCGAAGGTTCGATTCCGACACCACCATCCGTTGACCACACTCCTCCCTCCAACCCACTCCCTCAAAACCCAAATTCCCAAGATCGGCCTTGACGAAATCCTTTCATTTACGTTTCGGTATATCCATCGGCCATTTACCGTACGGCTAAAAACTGATTATTACCTGAACTATATTAACCGGATATAACTTGCGCATTTCTGCTTTCTGAAGCCTTCTAAATTTCCACGTTTCTTCATCCTTTTTTTAATTAGAATAAACTGGGATGTAACAGAAAGAAAGAGAGTAGGGTAGTCAGATGAATAATCCGGTAAATAAACTATTCCTTAAGTTTTCCCTATAACTTGTCGGTTTTGCTATTCCTACTGAAAACAATTTTAAATGGGACTGATGGAAATATTTTTTGTAATCAAAATAAAAATTGGATTGTTTTTAAGCGATTTTATCATTTCTAATGATTCGTAATTATTTAATTTTAGACTATTTCCTACTTGATGTATCAGTTTCGCTCCTGAGTTTTTGTTGGATTTATGTTTCCTTTCATTTAAATGTATATACGAGTATATTATAATTAATTTCAGCATTTCGCCTCCTTAGGTAAGAATTACCAAATTTGATCTATTTTTGTTATATAATCTGTGTACCAAAGAACATTTTTTTTTTCTTTTTCGTTTGTTCTTAGAAATAATGAAGATCATTCAAAACTAGTCTTTGCTTAAAAATCTATCCCAATAGAAGTGGCAAATCATTGCTGAATTCTAAGCATATTGATCTTCTGTTCTTGATGCGCACCTTACTGAAACTATTTCCATAGTTGTTTTGTAGGTTGCGATAGATGAAATGTATTAAATTTTCTTAAAATGTCCTTACCTCTAACATTTTGTCAGCTACAACATTGATTCCTATGCATGGAGTTGAACTTGTTTTTCATACTAACCTGAAACAAAAAGACAATTTATTAATCATAGTTAAGATGAACATTAAATACATGGGACAAAACATAAGCATATAATATGAATACACGTAGGAAAAAGGAAAATGATAAACTATTTACTTTTCACCTATAACATACTTCGTCATTCAAATGTAGCATTAAATCAATTTGACACAAAAATTTAAAAATACAAAATTTTATATGGTTATTAGAGTTAGAATCAAATTAGTGTTAGGAGAGATAATATTACATCCTTGGGTGATCAAAAATATCAGGAAACTATAAAAATCGTAAATCTCATTAATTATTCATTATTCCTCCCTTCCACTAGATCGGCCGATCAACATAATTAAAAACATCCTATGAAGTCATCAGCGGAATTTTCTTTTTAATTCATCGAAGAAGAAACATTCCTTTTTCAATCTTCGGACAATGCGGACATCAGCAGTGAGAAGGATACAAAAGAGGAATGGATTTAAGACTTGGATTGGATAACGACTTGGTTACGACACCAATGCATTAATGGAAGGATTGAATATCGTGCGTGTCAACCGACCTTAGGATAGGGAAAGCTAGTCCCTTCACCCACATTGAAGGTTCTACATTGTTCTTCCTCCTTTACTTATAGTGGGAACAATTAAAATACGAAAGGTTGTCAGAAATCTACTGAAAAAGTATAACCATCATTTGAATATTTGTCTGGAATCAATGGATGACACAGATAATTAGAGTACTTAATTTTTTCGCTTCATAACTATACCAAATGAAAGAATCACTAAGAATTACATAAACGAAAGTCCAAGGAAAGATAAAAAAATAAGCTGGTTCATGGAAACCTATACTTGACCTATTTGAGCGTCACTATGACATGGAAGACTGCCAAATTGACACTTAATAAGTTGACATATCAGGGGAAAATATGAAAATGATAATTTTGTAGTCTTTACAATGTCAAATATATTTCTTTAATTACAGCTGTATTTTTTTTTTAATTTAACTATTTATTATTAGAAATATTAAAGAATTAAAGGGTTTGGAGGAGAAATTAAGAATTATGTATCGAAAAAAAATTTTGAGTAATTTATGTTTAAGGTTGTTTTTTTTTTTCAAACATTTTCGTTTAGTAGGAAAATGTTACATAACCCCTTCATCTTTTTCATATTTCTTTTCCTTTTTGAAATTCAGATTTTGCTACTTAGCATTTCTGCATATAAATACTTCATATTTATTTGCAGAAATGTTAATGAACTAGATCGTATCGTATAAAAAAAAAAAAAAAATGTGGCAACCCGTCCATCCATCAAACCCTTGAATTATGGCCTTTTTATATGTATCACCATTTACTTTTATTAATAATAGTAAATATTAAATAAAACATAATATATCTGTGTGTGTAATTGCCGATAAATTATTTTGCCAGAAAGTTTATATTATATATTTTTTTCAAGCTATGTTTTAAAAATGATATCGTCTGAATGATGACCTTGGCAGGCAATACACATATTTAGCCTTCCGTGGAGGTGACGCATGACTTTCTTCAGTGTGGCAGAGGTTATCTGGACGGTTTCTTGCACTTTTTGAAGGATCACCTGTTTACATTCCACACGCCGCCCGCAGTCCGTTGGAGACAATTCCTGGGCAACCATGGTTGCTTCAGATCAGTATGCAAAATCCGCCACACTGTTCTCACCAAAATCTGAAGAGCAAATGCATTTTTCCGTGCAGAACGCCCTCACTCTAGCGATGTTTTCGGGGGTCCTGAATGTGACAGCCGGTAATTTTTCTTCGAATTTAGTGCAGATGACGTTGCCCTAAATTTATGCACCCAAGACAAAATCGTTTTAAGGTCTGGAACACTAGCAGACGACAACAAACTGTACCACGTGCGGAAGGCCCTCAGAGTGGCAGTTACAGATTCACCATTTTTAAACAAAGCCTCGATAATGAAGGTACGTTGCTCTCTTGACCACTGCATGGTGACTACTGAAAACTACACCACCCTCGCCTCCGAATAAGATTAACCACAGCTATCTGTGATCGCCAATTCGCCCACAGTATATTGAAATGTGGGAGGTGCCCCTATCCCACCCTGTAGTTTTTATTATTGCTTAACATTCCTTGAGCTAAGGAGACGATGTAGCTCAAATTTCGTATTGAACGGTTCAGTAGTTTTCGCGGTTAGGGATCGCAAAAAAAAAAATAGCTTGTCCTTTTATATAATAGCATAGATTTACACTAATACTATAATCTGATAAGATGGGATAATTTACTGATACAGGAAGAATATTTTTCTTGTTTCTTTATTGATTTTTACAATCATATAGAATATATAGTAAATTTGCAGATGTAGATGTGTAGCAAAATGATTACAATAACATGTTAAGTAACTTTCTTAGCGAAATATTTCACGACAATGCCACCTCCTAAGTGTTCGTTATATTTTACGGATTAAATATCCCTCGTTAAAACAAACACTTCTGTCAACTTTGGCGAAACCCAATAAATTGTCTTTCTGCACAGAGGTATAAGACAAAGCCGAGAGGGTCAAACAAAGAGCGAAATAAGAAGAAACTGTCAGTTTTTGCCGAAGCCCGACAGATTCCATGCCCCCCTCACTTCCAATTTAGGAAGGTTGTCCAGAGCAATCGTTGCCTCTAATACAGGTAGCCATAGACCCATTACCTTCCAGATCCTCTATCCTACCGTTTATATTTATAGGGCGGTCGGTAGTGTAATTTATCTCGGCCAGATCTTCATGGATAAGGAAGGTCCTCGGGCGTTGGCATCTTCCATCGGCTAATTTACAGGTTTCTTCAACCAACAGTAGAATATTCTGAATATAATGAAATCTCTTCGAAACTAGAGAAAATACGATATTTACAATAAAATACGTATAAACAAAAGTTATCAGTCATTTTAAAAAAATCTTCAAAATGAATGAAGATTCGATATAATTTTTTTAAAAGTGATTTTTCCGAGAGTAAATTTATTCATGTTACGACTAGGGTTGGTATTCGTACTCCATATATAAAAAATATCGTTGTTTTATTTGACATTTCCATATTTTTTCTTTTGATACACACGTAACGATATATTGTTTTCTCTATATTATAAAAATATAAGATGCAACTATAAGTAAAAATCCTTATCAAATTGGTTTAAATAAGGGAAATGTTTTAATATTAGGGTAGGGATCAGATTGGTTGCATCTACACATGGTACACACTAAGTATGTGTACTAACTGCCTACTCCTACTGCCTACTGTTTAATTCATTATAAAATAATTTTTAACTGTTTAATAATTTTAAATTGAAACAATTAAAATAATTTTCTTTCTATTTAAGTTGTGAAATAAATTAATTAAAACAATCAAATAAACCACAATATCATAGCATAACATAAATATTTAAAATGGCATTTCATAAAAAAAAAAAATCACCATACAACAGCGCATCTATATTTATGTTTACCGGTATATCATAAATCAAGAGCTCAAAAACAAGAACATCGATATATTTTTGACGATACCCATCCCTAATTATGACTAGCATACAAAATAACTAGTTTAGGAGATAATAACTAAGATGGGGATAAGGCTCTTAGAAATACATCAATTTAGTGTGCCGAGGTTTCGGTTTACATCGTACTTCAAGGTGTACCGTGGAAGGCACTAGATGATTGAAATTAATTTTTATTAGATAGTTATTTATTTTCATAGTGATCAGCCAACCAACAATGAGAGGTTAATAAAGTTTTTATTGACTAATAATACTAATACTAATACCAATGTACAAGGAACGATTCTATAAAATCTTGATTTTCTTCCCAATATTACGATATTTTGTTTATTCTACAAAAAAAAGGTCAGAAAAAAAGAAATATTCAAACATAACTAAAGAATAATAAATGAGTGAATCTACTTATTGCTCAGTTTGGATCGAATCAAGACTCAAATAAATAAATAAATATCTAATCTGAATTCCAGTCCACTAATTTTGATCATGTTCTTATCATTATTTATATCTATATACTATTTCAGTTCTATATTGAAACTAAAAACCATACATAATGTAATTCCTGTGAGCATCAATAAGTTAAAATTTATTGAATAAAATTTATGCAAATTAATTAAAAGTCCGATACTGCCAACAGTGTTGAAATTATGCGCGACATACCAGAAACTTGTGAACGGAAATTTATGTGATACCTGGGTTTTTATAGAAATTCTATTAGCAAAGCCGTTAAGTGGCCCGAAAGAACCAGTTCAAAAGCTGACGCATTATACTTTAACAATCTCATTTACTGTTTATGATTAACACAAGAAGTCCATTGGCTCGGATAAGAAGTTTAGAGATAGCAAGTGGAATGGACCAGTGACCTAAGTCTTTTCTTGGTACTTCTTGAACTTAATGCTACAAAGAGCTTACCCCGTAAAAGACCTCAGGGCTCTTTGGAACCCAAGTAACTAACGAACTCTTCTCAACCGACGTAGTGGAGTATTAAAGGGCACCGTTAGGAAATGTTTTTTCTCTCTCTGGCCCAAGATCGTGCACAGTCATTGCGTTTGTAACTGGGGAGAGCTCGATTCGTTTCATTTTATGGTTACAGTTTATTTTTTACTTTTACTTTTTGTTTTTGTACACAAGTATCTGACATCTGCTTACTAACGAACGTAAATCTGGTTTATAGCTCTTCAGCAGCGCCCAAGTCCTAAGCATTTAATTATGAAAGATAATTTATTGCACGTAAAATGGGGGAAAAAATGCACTTAATTGACTTCTGTGTCTGAAGATGAACTGCGCGGTCATTAACAAAAGCTTTTTACTTTTGAACAGCGAATGTACGTAGTTTTATGTTACCGATATGTTATTTCTTATCCACTTGCCATTTTTATTTTTAACGAGAGACAGAATGAGCCTTCATTACTGTTTCTTTAGCTGAGGTATAGACTTAGATTTTTTTTTTTTTTTTTTTTTTTTTTTTTTTTTTTTTTTTTTTCTAAGCCCCTATTAGATGTATACATGTGTTTGTTGATTTCTTAAGGTATGGCCTTTTTCTGCACTGTGTGCACTGTAAGGCCTACAGAAAGTTTTGTTGAATTGTTCTGATGTTTTATTTATTGAGCAGAAAGATAATGTTTAGGTGATGGGGCTCACCTTAACCTTGTTGTTCAACTTAAAAACTAATTAATTTTTTTTTTTTCTTTTCTTTTTAATAACTATACTAACTAAAAATATCACTATTTAATTTAACTAAAATAACTAAAGGAAAATGTCTTTGAGGTCACATTTCTGACCTGTGGCCAGTGGCACCTGATTGGCCCGTTGGTCCGGTGGGCTCTGATTGGTCCGTTGGTCCAGTGGGCTCTCATTGGTCCAAGTTGCTGTCTTCATTGCGGTCCGTTTGTTGCCAGCGGACCGGGGGTGGCGCTGGTGTTAATGTCTTGAAGAGGGGGTTTGTCAAGAACTGCAGGGAGTCCAGGAACTTGACGTGTCTGCGCTGAATGAATTCTGGAACGGTGGGAAGATCGAAGATCTCGTGAAGGTCTTCTGTCTTCTTCTTCTTCAGGGATGTGGTCCTCGTCATCTTCTTCAGCATGGAGTCCTGGAACCGCTGCAGGTGCCGTCTTGTTCCGTCTGAAAGGCGGGTGAGAAGAGGGGCACCGTACAGGAGGGCAGGTCTCAGCATGCTTTTGTAGATGCAGAGTTTGAGACGGAGGGAAAGTGCTGGAGAGGATAGGAGGTGGTGGAGGCGATAGGATCTTTTTCTCACTTTGCGGTGTGTCCTATAACAGTGAGCTGAAAATTTCAGCCCTCTATCGATAGTGACTCCCAAGTAGACGATGGAGTTGGAGGGGGCAATGGTGGTGTTTGCCACTCGGAGGGTCTTCGGCAGTGTTGACCTTTTCCCACGTTGGTGTGAGAACACTACGCAGTCCGTTTTGGCTGGATTTACTTGGATGTTAAGTGAATCCAACCGTCGAATTATCTCTCCACAGACTGTTTCGGCCTGACGTAGTGCTCTAGTGGGGTTTATGCTGCTGCTAGTGATGGCCATATCGTCGGCAAAAGCGGCTACTGTCGCTCTACCGTAGTTTTTGCCAACCACTTCAGCAGTGTAGATGTTGAACAACACTGGAGATAGTACTGCTCCTTGTGGCACACCGCAAGTGAGAGGTACTGAGTGAGAATGGACGTCACGAACCCGCACAGCGAGACTTCTCTCACTGAGAAAGGAGACAATGACTCCATAGAGCTGCTCAGGGCATTCCAGGTCTTCGAGTTTTCTGCATAAGATCCCGTGAGACACGGAATCGAATGCTTTCGTGCAGTCTATGGAGATCAGCGCTGTTGCAGTATTCCTATTGAAGTTTGAGCACGCCTCAGTTTGTAGCTTCATCAGGTGGTGTTCAGTGCTGAGACGTGCTTGGAAACCCGTTTGTTCAAACGGAATGACTGAGTTCTCCTCGCAAAAGTCTCGTAGATAATTGAGAACAATTTTCTCGTAGACTTTTCCGAGGTGAGGCAACAGGCTGATTGGCCGGTAGTGTTCTGGCTTGTCTCCTGTCTTAGCCGGCTTGAGGAGTGGAAACAGTATTGCGTGCTTCCACTGAACGGGGAAGTATCTTAACCTCAAGCAGGAGTTGTACAGGTTCGTGAGGTGCATTATTCCTTTTCTGGGGAGCTGCTTGAGAAGGACTGTCTGGATCCCGTCATGTCCAGGAGCTCTGTTCCCCTTTGTTCTCCGTAGGATTGCTTTCAGCTGTTTAGGGCTGATAAACATGAAGTTGTTCTCCTGGGCCATGGACGGGGGAGGTTCAGCATCGGTGGTCCTGTTTGTGATATCCTCTCTGTAGTGCTCAGCAAGCAGCTCCGCTTGATCGGCAGGGGAAAGGAGTCGGTCTCCATCGTGCAGGCGGATCGTTGAAGTTTTCTTGACTGCAGACCTGGTGAGTTTCCAGAACTTCCGGTAATCATTATGGGTTGCCCTCAGTTTGTCCTGCCAAGTGGAGGTTTTCCATTGGCGGAGCAAATTCTTGATTTGGGTGGTGAGGGCGTTGAGGGCTACCTTGATGTCTGGATCCCGGTTCCTGTACCACTTATTTTTCAGATTCCACCTGCTCGATATGAGAGCCATGATATGAGGAGGGGGTTTTTGGAGGTGAGGTGGAGAAGGACGGAAGGTGGGGATAGAGGAGTGGGCAGCCTCGAGGATGATGTCACTGAAGGCCCATCTTTAAACAAATATCCGTCTCAAAACCGGATACAAACAATTGAATTGGTAGGTGCAGTAACAACGTAAGTCACAAAAAAATGCGAAAACTCGTTGTCGATGAAAACTAGCTTAGGAAGGTAAGATACGTGTTGAGTGTAGAAACCACGTTAGTCATATGAGTAGTTTAAAAGATACGGTGTAGCTTTTCTGAGAATAAAAACTGGTAAATTATTTGAAAATTTGGAGAAGTTATATACATTTTTCTCTCTCATGAACAATTTGAAAAACCGGACTTAGTTAGGATTGATGAATTAAGTGCCACTTCTATTGAGATTATTTTATTTGAAAACTAGTTTCGAATGCTAAACATTCATCTTCAGTTCTTCGAGGTAACTAAAAGTTAAATTAAATTTAGTCGCCATTGAATCGTTTATATAAAGTAACACTTGTAAGAATTCACTATAGGACGCCCCCCCTAGAGCCCAGGCCCTAGGGATTTTGCCCCCCCCCCTTTCTGTCCCACCTCTCAGCAGTCCTGGCTAGAACGTGTCAAAGTGATAAATTTTTGATAGTGAAAAAAAAGTTACACCAAAAAAGCACAGACTTCCAACTAAAGGACATATATCTGTGTCAAAACAAAATTACACTATATTAGATTATAAACATTGGGACAATTTTTAGAAATAATGTCATACTTTATTGTTTATTACTGACAAGAACAGTTCATTTATTTTTCTGTTAAAAGAATGGTTTTCTAGAAGTAGAGGGGACTTCACATTTGCCGACGTTATAAGCCAGTGAGCTGAAGTATATTAAGTCCTGGATTAGAGACTCGCCTTCAAGTAGGAACTTGTTTCCGCCCCTCTGCTTATAATATACTTCTCCATTAGTCATATCTTATTCTGGTCTTAACTGGTCTCTCCAGCCATGGTTGAATAATTTTGTTCGTACTGCCATATACTTCAAAGCTATAATCCGACAGTTCTCATAATATCAAAGATTGATTTTTATAAACGGAACGGGAATAATTTGGTCTTCGGTTCTAATTTACTAAGTCCTCTTAGTTGAGAAAGTTGCTCGATGAAAGAAGGTTGAGGTGAAGCTGCACTCCGAGCCAACGACCGCATTACCTGGGGCCAGGTTCATTTCGCTGCCTGGCGATACTAAAATACGGCAGTAAATCAGTTTAATGTTCCGCGCTCGATTATCGGATAATTGAACCGCCTTTCCCAACCATACAGTTTTTTATTTTCTATTTTTACCCTATAAACTCAGAGGTTTTATTTCGTCATAAAAGAGATCCACTCACGAAAACGGTTCAATGGGAGGATAATAAATGGATCCAATTCGGAGTAGAAGGATGAAAAGGTTTTTGATATTATTCGGTTCTTAACCATCCCCCTTACCTTCCATAAATTAAAATGATAATAGCCCACTTGTCAACAAAACTGATAATATAGAAATGTTATCATGGATATTATGGTAATCTACAGAAGTACGATGTATTACCTAGGTGAATCGCACTATTTTCATATGGACCCACTAGCATTACTAGCCTAACCATGCTAACAAACTCTCGTTTCAATGTCATCATTGATTTGCAGACACTTTCCTTCTGTCCTTATTTTTAAACAAATATTGGGTATAGTAAGAAAAAGAAAGAAGTAGAAGAAGAAAATGAAGTTTATAATCATAATATGATGAAGAACTTAATATTTACGATAAATAATAATAAAAATTGATTAATAATTAAAAGGATACATCTTAAATATTGATGTTCTACATATGCTCGGAAGATTGAGAATTCAGGAGGTAAAGAAATAGATGATATATAAAGGAAGTAAGAGCGGAGCTATTTTGAATTGAGATGGGCAATGAATTTCCTGATATTGTAATTACAAGCTATTTTGTGGTTAAAGTCAGTTATTACGCACTTCAATCCAAAATCCTTCGAAAAATCCTTAAGGCTCCTTACTTTGCCACAAATGAACTGATCTACAATGATCTTAATACCCCATATGTCACTGATTGGCACGAATCAGATACCTTTCCTTAAAAAAAAAAACCAAATACCCACCGAAATCCACTTCAAATAATGTCATAAGCTCGTCATGTTCTTTACCTTCCAGTCACCATTCATCCACTGGGTCAAATAGCTTCCTAAATATTTTTCTTTTCCAAAGCCCGATGAGTTTTTCTTTGTGTAAGTATATATAAAGTTCCCTCTTTATTCACAAAAAATCAAATTAAAAAATCCTGGATTATATCAATTATATTATAGCCACTTGCTATGGGGAAAATGTGTCATAATTACATCATAACACACATTGTAAACTTGAAATTTTAATAGTATATGCTGAATACTCAATGGATGCTAAAAGAGAATATATTAAAGATATTTTAGTCAGTCGTAAACCGATTTAAAAGAAGATGCAATCTTCTTAGAGTATAAAAATATACTGTCACAGCTAAGGACGTCTAAAAATAGGAAATAATTTAAAGCGCTCTCGACTTTAAAGTGCAGATTTCCAGAGCTAAGTAGGACATAAGCTGGCGGCAGTTAAAGTTTATGCTCCCACATCGGCAATAAATCTGTTTATTTGCTGGGACACTTAATGTGCCTTTTTTTATAGAACCGGACCGGGCAGTAAATATTAAAGCGACGAAACTTTAAACCTATGTAAGGCTACGGGTTATCAATTATACTGCCATATTTCCGCTCTTAAGAGTTTCAGATTACACCACGAAATGAGGGGCCATTGCCACCGAAAACTGGTTTTCTGGACGCAATTGAAAAGAACAATCATGTAGAAATTTGTAATTTAATAAGGCTTTAAATGTCAGCGAAAGTGTAAATAATGTTATGCAAACGTATACTTTGTGGTGTCTATTGCATGAATGGGATTTCATAATAATCAATAAATCATGAAAGGATAGCTAATGTTTAGACAGTCATGCCGAAATACTGATAACAGCAGAACCTCACTAATCCACAACCCGCTAGTCCGGTGGGGGGAGGGGCGAATGCCATACATCTCGTATCTAATCCTTACAATCTAAAAAATTTCAAAAAATCCTTACTTTGTCCTATCTTTCATAATAAACTCCATAACCACTCAAATTCACTAGTCTCTCAACTTGTTTCCTATTCTATTCCCGATAACCTTCCACTGTAGAGCTTTTATTCATGTGCCAGCAATGGGTTGCTGCTTTACAAGTTTTGTTATGTTACAGTATTTCTTTTCCCACTCATTTATTAGGTGTATATGTTCGATATAGTTGTAAATATCAATAAAAAGAGGAGAAAAGAAAGATTTAAAGAAGTGTTAGCCCACTTCCAACTATCTAATGTTGTTAGATTTTTATATCGAACAACGTATTTGTATATTTTTCGCATTAACCCCTAGAAGAAACAGCCTTCGGTCGCTTCCTCGTGGGACCAAGAATCGCCCGGAGGACTAAAGAGGCACACGGCGCAAGCGTGGGAGTGTAGCAATGCCAACTACGAAAGTTCCCTATAAGGAAGCCTGCCCGGCGGCGCTCGGAGGGGTCCTGGCATTCTCGACGGGTTTCTAATCTTCGAAGCGGCTACTGGTCACCTGTTGTTTATATAGTGGACCTCTGGGGTTCCCTTCTGGGTATATCTTGATAATTGAAACCCCGCCATAAAGCTAGATCAGATATTTTTCTAAAGTAATAATAATTAAGGAGTTTTTAGACGGAGTGACTATAAAATTTTTAATCCCCTAAAAAGATATATAAAATAATTTGTTTTTTCTAAGATTAAAGAAAAAAGGCCTACTAGAACCTGTTGGGCAAAGAAAGAATAACATGTAACATGTTATAGGGATTGCCTCTTTGACTGTCGGAGCTCACACGTTTTCTTTTCTTTCTTTTTTTTTCGCTTATCTGTTATTTATTAGTGTGTAGGAGATAAAATTTCAAATTAAATATCTTATTGCTGCTGACCGTCTAAGACCTTGTCCCCCCCCCCCCCCGTTTACCTATATGATTTTAAATTAAATTAACAATTAAAAAATATTCGAAATAGATAAAGTTGGGAAAAAATAGGGGTTTCGAACGTGAAATGTTTTATTCAACCAATATAGCTCCTAAACAGTAGTTTCTGGCAACAAAATACTTTACCAGAGTATTATTTTCATCAAACCTATTGTGATGATTAAACCTCTTGCTTGAAGATACTCATTTCAAGGGTACTCATTTCAGCAATAGTGTTTGATGTCGGAATGGGCAGCTGAAGTAAATAAGATCACTTATCATTTACTTCAAAACAGCAGAGAGAGATCGAGAAAAATCGGTTAAATCCAGGTTAAATTTTTAATTTTTATTAGGAGAAACAGGGTCATAAGTAGCTCACTCATTAGAACCTGCTCTCTAGGAAATAAATAGTGTTATAGTTATTTTGAGCTCTTAACTACTTCTACTCTCCTAATATCAAACTATCAAACTACGCGTAACGCCCTCGCGTTATCCAAAAACGGATCACTTTTGGTCAACCAGGTCACCGGTAAAAGATGTTCTTTATTAAAATAAAAAACTAAATCTAATTATCAAGTGTGAAAATATTTTTTGTCAATATCAAAAAGGATATGCTACAAGCGTTTTCAAGAAGTCAAAACAGTCTTAAAATATTTTCCTATCACCTTTATTGATGAGCAATAAGTATTTAATTAATATATATTAAGTCAAAATATAATTTATAGATTTATATTATTATTATTAGGCACGATTTTGACCTAAGAAAGACAACGAGAAGCTCTTGTGGTTCTTCTCTCCTTACGACGCGCCCAAATGATCCTCATCTTCTCTCCATGTTCTTTCTTCTTATCTTCCTACCAAGTTCTTCCAGTCTTCTTGAGTCCGTTACCCGGTTGTACTTTCCACGTGTTCACGTTTCCTCCGTGAGCACTTCTGTCTAGAGCTTCATCTGTGTTTGTTTTTATAGGTCTTTCTTTACTTGTGTACTCCATGCCAGTGTTTTAAGGTTTATTGTTGGATTCAGGATCCGATGGGTAATGTTTAATATAAAAGTATATTATAGATTTAAATATAATATAAAATATTTTTTCCATGAAAAGACTTAGGAAAGGGACCTTTGGGCAAGATGGTTAAAGGCAGCATCTCGACGCATACTAGCACGAAGGAAGTAGAGAAAAAAGAAGTATAAAATATATTTGTTTACTTGACATGGGGCATGCATGAAAACATATACATATGCAGCCTACCTCTAACTTATATTCGATGTTGTGGTTTTATATACATTTTTCAAAATTATTAAATTAAATTGAATATAAATATTTCTTCTATTAAGATATTTTTTTCTAAAAAGCGTAGATACCATGATATTCGGTGCTGAACAATAGGGACTTTACAAAATCAATAAATATCTTGAATTCATAGTTTTCGGTTTGTAAATTATGTATGATTCCCTTTTTCACCAGTGACACACAAATCTCAGGTGATTGACCTCGGTGACGAAACCTGAGTCCAATATTAGACTGTATCACTTCTGAGTCCTCTTGAGTATTCTAGTCCCACAATAGTCCAGAAGGAATCAGTAGTCAGATCTGAGTCGTGTACCGACCGGTAGCAGCATACGAATAATATATCATGGCAACAGCATTGCTAGCATAGCGTAGCTTGCCGACAGTCTAACACAGGAAGCACTAAATTCAATCGAAGTATCCGAAAAATATAAAACTTACGAGAAAAAAGAAATGCAGAAATTTTAAATTCCATTAATTAAATAAAAATAATCCATAAGACAATTAGTGAAAAGCTTGAATAGTAACTAATAAAGAATTCATGACTTTAACGTAATGATCTATGATTAAAAAAAAATCAAAAACTTCTTTAAAATAGACTGACTTTCTTCAGAAATCAAAGTAGTCCTTGATCCATGCCTTCTTAAACATTTTCAAAGCATTCCGTCATCCAATTCATTTTCCGAATGATTCTGTTTTAAACCGCAAAATATTTTAAGTAAGAAATTCCACTAATTCGAACCTTTTCATCTTATTCATTTTATTTTATTTTTTTTTTTTTATTTTCGCCTTGAAATTTAAAATTATTTTGGCAAATCCTAATTGGAAAAGAACTTAAGAAAATCCCATGACACCAACACATGTCTCGTGCTGAATTGAATTGCTTCTTTCCTAGTTTCATAGCTAATGCTTTCTAAGATTATTTCTTCTATACAGCTTTATTTCTTATCATTGAAATAATCCAATAACTTACTTTTCCGAACTCGTAATTAGTGACCACTATTGCCAGGTTTTAATGTTACATGCATATTCTTTTCCTTCTTCACTCATCAGCTGATGTCTAGAAGCACGATTAACTGGTTCAATGAATTTTAAGGTTTTGATAATATTGTTCAGTTAGTGGAGTTTTGATACTATTGTTTCTAGGATGACGAGTGGAGATGAAAAGTTCAAAATAGTTTTCTTAACCCTACCCTTCCTCCCTAGTTTTCTTACCCCCTAGAAGTTTACTCACAACGCTGCTATCAACAACAAAATAAGAATACAAATGAATTAAAGTAATTCACAAGACTTATCTCTGATTTTGATACCATTAAACAATATATTGTTTATTTCGTTTAATGTCACTTTATGCTGCTATGGCTAATCGGACGATACTACGGTGGGAGTCGTAAATTTTGCCTATCTAGGTATAATTAGGATAGGGATCTTTAACGAGTACCTGACATCGCACAGGCTCGGGACCCCCATTTTACGTCCCTTTCGAAGGACGGCATAGCTAAGGATTTTTTACTCCCTTTAAAAAAGGTCATCTGCCGGGCTGCGAACCCGCGATCTTGGGTTTAGTAGGTTGCTATGCTAACCACTACGCCACAGGTGACCCCTTAAGCAATATAACTTGTCTTGGTTGGCTGAAGTATGAATTAATATTTTAATTTTTTATTCTAATCAGATATTTATTTGGATAGAATATGTGCATCAGTAACACCTTTACGACATTATAGTTATTTTTGACGAATAATTGATCTGAGATAATGCCTGGTGACTAATAGTTCGGGGTTTAACCTCCTTAAATGATTCATTGGCTATTTATTTTTTAAAGTATTTTACTTTCCTTGTGATATAACTGTTCTTCCTTGTGAAAATACACTTCCTTCAAAATTCTAGATTCCAAAATCGAAATATAGACTGTAACAGCTAGAGTGTTCTTTTGATTTTAGAATCAATAAATTATTTTTCAGTGTGTATAAAATCTCATCTGAATCTCAGAGGATGCAGGACAGGTGAAAACAAGCCCAGTCAGCTGCAGACAACTTGGCAAACGGCCCGGAAATGAGGCATAGTATAAACAGCGGTCTAATGACCAGTGAAAGAACTTCCTGTAACCGCAGCCAAGTGCCGAGTCCAAGAGGGTGATCTAAGGTTAGTTATCTTCAGCCTGTTTTTTTTTTGTTTTTTTAAATTTTGATGTGTCCAAGAACGACCTATATGAATAACAAACAATTAATGGCCTTCTTTATAGAGCTGCAGTATTCGATGTTTTTAACCAGATTTAGAAAATATAGATAGTTCATTCGAAAATTCAAGGTTAAATGAAGTGAGCTAAAAAATAATACAGCACACATCCATCCCTCATATACATTCAAATAACAATCATACTGTTTTTGACATGGCCTTCTGGCTGGTGGCCTATACTTTTTTAGCGTAAGTTTTTTCCCCCTCAAAAATGTAACATGAAGCTCGGTTCACTAATTTGCCAATGGTCTTAATCAGAAATTTAATGGAGAATAATTTTTGCTATGTAACATTTATCGCTAGAACCTGCTGTTTAATAGCTATATTGGTTTGAATAAAAAAAGTCACCTTTGCATACATTTTTTTAGTGTTGGGGCTTTTTTTGACACTCTCTAGCATGGTATGGCTCGGATCTAAAATTCGACGACAATTCCATTATCAGAAATTTAATGGAGAATATTTTTTATTACGTATATAAAATATAATTTTTTATTATGTAAAATTTGTCTCTAGAATCACACTCCAAAATGTAACATTTTAATACGCTCTAGCTTTGTTGGTGTTCGCGGATTTTACGACAGTTTCCTTTTTCTATCCTAGAAATAATGCCTTTGTTATGTTTATGTCTTTATAGTAAAACGTCATCAAGGAATAATTATCTAGGAGCATGAATTATACTTATACTTTTAAATTGACTATAAGCAAAAACAATTTTATTATTCACGGTTTCCAAGGTTTCAACTCGGCCTTCTGTTTCGAATTTATCTGTCCAATGTAAGACAAGGTTTGGTACAATTTTTTATTTTTAATAATTTGAGTAAATATGGTGCTTTGCTGTTAATCCATGTATATATTTTATTTATGGTAATCATAACAATATAGCAGCTAGATCCTTGATGCACTTTTTTTAGAACTGGCGGGATCGAACAAATGTCTATTGATTATTGAATCAAATAAGTCCAGAGGCATTGACCAGTTGTAAAATAACTTAATATGGTAATAATACGTCTATAATAGAGCAAATTAAGTCAAACTATCCTGACTTAATGTTCACTGAGGACAAGAGGTTCGAAGCCGACAGAAGAATCGGAAGGGTCTAGTCGGCCGTCTTGAAGATAATCACAAAGGAGCGTGGCCCACTAATTCGCCGTTACCTCCAGAGATGACAGCCCGGCGCCTACAACTATATTTTATACTTCCTTCACACCTACCTCACAGCTATACACACCATTTCAAAACATTATTCTAACTATTTAATAAATTTTATTATTTTTCTAAATCTGGTCCAGAAGAAAATATACAAAAAACTAGCATCCTCCTTCGCGGCTTCACCAACTCACATAAGTAAAGAACATAGATAACTTCAACTAATAATTGAAGTTTTTTCTATCTATCGATAAAAAACTTGTATTGAAGTATGCAATTCAGCATCATTTCTTCAATGATATTTTCATGCATTGCAGTGATTTTTAACCTGGTTAAAATTGCGGTTATGAGTTTTTAAACCATAATTGGACATCCAATTTTTTATTTTAATGTATGCATTGGTAATCGTGATAGAGATAGACTACCAAGCAACTTCTACGGATAATGGGACAGCATTATCAGTACTTGCAACTAACGGCCCATGAATCATATTTTTACACCCAAAATCTAAAAGCAATGGATCGCTAATTTGTTTGATTATTTTGTCGGCTAAAATATTTTTAGATGGTTACATCTCCGTGTGCTTTAACCAGGGGATGCAAAACGTATTATTATCATTAAATAATTAAATAAAATATAACAGTATTTAAAAATATTACTAAGCAATTTTAAATTAATAAGGGTTATATCGACCTATGCAGTCATTACCTCTTGCATTCGATACGGTAGAAGTATTATATGATTTTCAATATAATTTTAAAAGAAATGTAATGCATCAGGTGCAAAACTGTAATAAATATTAATAAATTAAAAATCCATAACCTTATATTTTTTAAATACTGTTTGATTCTGTTTAATTAATATTTTTAAGAATCCTAATAGGTTTCGTGTGCCCTTGTTAAAATAAAGGAGGGAGTAAACTCCTAAAAAGGAATGAAAATTTTAGTCGATAAAATGTTTTTTTTATTTTTTTTTATTCTTTTATTAATAGAAATTTACAACTGTATTAAAAAAAAAACACATCAAGTAAATATGCGGTATATATGAGACATAATGACATGTATAAAACTTGTAGAGGAACTACCCATTGGTAGTACTCTAATGAATATTTACAAAAGAAGATCACGGGGCCATCTTCTTTTCAGACGCCTCGGAGGATTGCCAGGAATGGAATGGGAAGCAAGTTGTGCAACAAGTGGATTTGGATGAGCAGTGAGTTTATTATGAAAGGAAAGGTATCTGGTTCGTGCCAATTCAACAACATATGGGATATTAAGGTGGTTGTGGATCAATTCATTTGTGACAAAGTAAGGAGCATCTAGGATTTTTCGAAGGATTTTGGATTGGAGTGATTGGATGCGGGAAGAATTCGATGGTTTGGTGGATCCCCATAACTCTATTCCGTAAGTCCAAATAGGTCTGATAATCGTCATGTAGATGAGTTTTTGTAGTGTATCGGGAGATTTGAACGTTTGTCAATTGCTTCTTGTCTTTTCAGTCTTATATGAGGGTTCCAGGTAAGTCTCTTGTCCAGATAAAATCCAAGGTATCTTATCTGTTCTACATTATTTAATGGCACTCCATAAAAGGATACTGGAGGACAGGATGAGGTAGGTTTTCGACGTAGGGTAAAGGTTATTTGCTGGGATTTATCTTAACTCTCCAGTTATGACACCATTCTTCAAGGAAAATGATATGTGACTGGAGTGTGTGGGCGATAAAATGTACAATTCAACTGAGTAGATTTTTTTGTCAGTCTGTGAATTTGCCGTAATCCGTTGTATTTTTTTTCAGTTTTCTATCAAATGATTTTTCCAGATCACATCACTCAATTATAGATACTATAACTGAGGAGTTACTTTAGAAAAACGATGTGTTGAAATTGAAAGCATTCAACGGTCCTGTTGATAATAAATATAAGTATCAAGCCATATTATCTTATAGGTATAAACTTATTAAATCCTAGCGTTTATCAACAATTTCAAATATTTAAAACCAGCTAGTGGCTACAGAACCATAATACAGACAAAAACAGTACAGAAACTAGGACATTGGCCGGTGGATGGACAATGTTGGATGAACAATATGTTTAAAGACCTCAAAATATTTTTTTTTAAAATCCCGCATTAAAAATTTAAGAAATTATTTTGAAATACCACAATAAAAATTCACATATTTCATAAATTATTCTTTATCAAATATTATTGAAGTATTTATGATGAAACAATAACTTTATAATAGTTTTCCCTATTGTATTCTTAATAATGTGCATCTTCCTATTCTTTATTTTATTTTATCTCTTCTTTTATTTTTTTATATTGAACTTACAATACATTTATTATATTAATATGTATAGGTAAAATAATAATCAAAACGAAAATAGCAAAGATTACAAGTACATTATATAGAATAGAATAGATTAGAAAAATAATTTTATTCTGGGACCAAGTCCCTTAAGAATAACATCTTAGTACAGAAAGAAATGAAATTAGTTACATCTGGTCAGAGACATGATGAATAAATAAAGAAGAAATAATAATACATCAATGATAATGTATACATAGATACTAATGTAAGTAAATATATAAACTGGAAAATAAGAAAACATTCTACAAATGAAATAATAAATAGATTCTTTCGATACAATGCTTATTATATACGATATAAGAACATAAATGTTATATTCAGAATGAGAAAAATTATTTTGATTGGTATATAATGTGTGCACATAGTTATTGAAAGTGATTCAGAAAGAGATACCATTTAATTGAGAAAGTAGATTGTTAGCAAGCGTCACCTTGGATTAGGAGGAGGTACTGGAAATAGAGGAATTTAAATATTTATAGAGATTTCGTTTGTCTAATATGAGTAGGAATGGAATTACATAAGATGGTTGAGCGGAATAAGAAAGAACGCTGGAATGCGTTCTGTGGGATGGGGTATATTGAACAGAAAGACGGGATCTTGTGTGCATTGAATTGACTACAGATCTTAACTGAAGCATACTGTAAATATAGGAAGAATGAAGGGTGCTGATAATTTGGTAAAGGAATGTTCCATGGAAATATTTTCTACGGAATGTGAATATACGTGTGAGTATAGTATGAACAATAAATAATATCCCTTCGAACAGGATTACCGCTTGAAGGATAACACTAAAAGGTATTATTCTCTTGGGGTAAGGGTCAATCAAAGCTGTGTCCTCACTCATTAGGGATTCACCACTGAATGAATGAATGAGAAATATTCGGACAGATTTTGAAGGTGGTTAGGGATAGATCAGAGACCGTGTAGACATGCCTGTGTCCCTGGGGAAAATACCATAATATAAAAAAGTGAAACCCATTTCAACTGAAGTGCTTAGCTTTGATTTATAGGAGAGGAAACATCACTAACGATACCATTTCACAGTTGACCGAAGACGAACGGCCGCATTAGGGAGTAGAAGATGAGGCGCGCATACAAATACTTTTCACTTGACAGCCAAGAATACTCGCTCTGACTCAGACGGTAAAAAGCTTGGGTGATTCACCTTTGGCATCGGCTTAGCTCCTTTCTCCCTCTACCGCTGCGGTAGTTGGCCATCGTTCCTTATAGACCTAGTAGCCACCGAGGCCAGCACCTGGGGCGAAAACCTGAGTAAGAAATTGTGTAAACAGACAATAAATCGTTTTATCTCCTGTAAAGGGAACAGTAGACCTGAAATAGCTGATTTTATAAATTAAAATAAAATTTTCCCTATTCACTTCAGCACTCCGTTGTTCGAATGTCCCGTATTCAGAAAATATATAATGAACTTTGATTTTCAAATTATTCAGGCTATAACAATGGGATAGGTTAGAAGCAGAGCTAAACAATGGGGCAGGTCAGGTTCACACATTTCTTGTTTTCAGATTATAGTTACAAACTACTTGAATATATTTCTGATTTTACATATATAGGTAGATTCTTCAAAGCAACAGGTGTCTTTTTAAAAAGAGATTTACTGAAAGAACAAACAATGTAAAAGAATCAAACTGTTACACGCCCAATTACTAACTGACATAGCTTCTGGGTGGGGTCTCTCTAATCGATAGGAATAGTACGGTTTATATAAGGATCTAGAAGGAAATGAATCACTCTTCTGGTTGCATCTGACTTGTCTCCTGGTGTCATCCCACTATATAATTACCTAGATACTTATATCTAAATCTCTAAAGTGGTTAAACTGTTTGTTTGGTTTATGATTGACGTTTCTCCTTTGTATACACACTCCGCTGGAGATTTTGGTCTCATATATTTGGATTCATTAAAACAATATCGATTCATTTTCGTCACTGATCAATATTCCTTCCACATGTGTCCGATTAACGATATATTCGACGGTAGATTGGGAGGAGCGGCAGCTCAACGGATAAGGTACTTGACTATCAGGCTCCCGGGCCCGAGTTTGTATCGGGCTGAATTTATATTCCATTACTACAGTCGCGTTTTTACTTCGAAGTCGGAAAGTTCCTGATCAAAGCCTATATTGTAAAGTGGGTAATCTTTACTAGGGAAAAAAACTGGCAGTTGAGCGTGATTTCGACCACTCTGGCTGTATATAGGCCGGTTTACGCGCCATTTGCACAAACTGGCTTGCACAAGCCAGTTTGTACAGTTAAATTGGAGCGTATAAACGAAGGTTTTAGGTTTACACAAGCCAAAAATTTGGGTAAAATCTGTGGGGATAGTAATTCGACTTGAGCTTTGACTATTGCCGTAAGCCTGTAAACGATGATCAAGCCTAAGCCCCAGCCTGACGCATTTTACATTCAACCATATGTTCCATACTATATTTTGAGTGAACGTGGATTGATTTTATACAGTCCGTGTTGCTATAATTCTTTCGGGTTAAAAATGTCAAAAGAATTTCTTAGCGACTTCATTGAGAAGTAAACTTGATTGATGGAACTGAAAAGTAAAGTTCACAGCGACCAAAATGCTAAATATCATGCGTATAATACGTTTAAAATAGTATCCTTAAGGACGAAAACTAATTATTTGACAGGAAGGAAAGTGGCCAAGTATGTCCTTCAGTCGCCAAAAACCGTCTGATCCTGGCAGATCTGAAACTAGTATCTTCGATTTTTTTTTATTTTACTAATGCAAATTTCATCCGTTGCAAGAATTAATAGTTCTTCGTTACGACTTTCCGCTTTTAACAACAAAAAAAAATGGGGTTTCACCTTAAAACTGTGCAAATGTATTTCAACTTGATTAGCACTGTATTTCAACTTGCACAAGCCAGTTTGACAGTTTGTACAAATGGCATGAGCGTGTAAAAAGGCCTTATAACTAGCCACCATATATTTCATATATATAACTAGCCATCATCAAGGCTAAAAACAAGAAATAGTTGAATACAGAATCACAAGAAAAGGAAAAAAATATATATAACCAAATTTAAATGAATTAAAATAAAAATAGAATAAATTAAAATTAAATAATATACAATAATAAAACTGATTAATGGCTTTTTTTTATCGCTATTATCTAACTTGTTCCATCATGATAGTTTTTTATCATTGTATAATTTACCTAAAACTTTTTTTTTAGGTTATTTATCATTTTCATTATGTTATATTTTCAAATTTGTTTAATTATATTTCATTTAATTTTAGTTTATCCAATTTTTATTATATTTATTTTGTTCCATTTTTATTTTATTTATTTTTTTTTTTTTCTCTTATGATTCTGTACTTGACGATTTCTTGTTTTAGTTCAGATGATGGCCATCAAAGATATAACCTAAACGTTGGAAAAATAAAAATATGTTGTTTTAATTTCAACATTGCATATTTTTTTTACTGATCCTTTTAACAACCTACTTTATTATATCACTGTTGTTTGGTCAAAAGGGCTTAAGACCTAGTATGTGAAGTTTACAGGAAGATTTTCCGAAGATTTGAAAAAGCATTTTAAAGGACTATTCTCTATAGTAAAATACAAACTTAAACAAAATATTATTAGTTTATATATTTGAAGTCCATTGAAGCTCTTTGTGCCTAACATTTTTTATCTTATGGCGTTCTGATGAAATAAGCAAATTCATTCTTTTTTACCAAGGATATGAGAAATGATCCTGGCTCTACGGATGTTGAAAAGCTAGGGAAAAAATAAAAATATTTTCTTTTACGTTGAAATTATGATATAACATAGGCCTTTTTCATCTGCACCCGTCCTGGTAAAAAGGATTTCACTTAATGTCACTTAAGCCCTTTGAATAACTACAGAGTAGCAAATATGACTTGTGGTCTTAAGATCAACTTAAGGGCCTTGTTTACAATAGAACCGCCAGCGTTTTTACAATGATATTTATTAACTGTAGCTAAGTAATTTGATTCCATTGATACACAAATTGAATCGTTTATTTCAGAAACCACCTAAGGGACAAAATATCAAAACATGCTTTTTTTGTGCTACTGTACAATTTAAAGATAAATACATCTTTTAGTACAGAAATAACTTATGTTTCATATCAGCAGGTTTTACACAGTGAGATTTTTGGTTTTAGGTTCCAATAAACAAAAAAAAATTAATGGTATGTCTTAATTTCAATAATAATTTTTAAAAAATCACTTTGGATACACTCATTTATTGCAGAAACCACCTAAGTGCAATTTTTTCAAAAATTTATAACTCAAAAACTTAAAGGAAAAAAAAAATGTTTAAAATAGATTATACTAATAGCATGTTTTTGATTTAGTAAAAAAATATTTGAAGGAGACTAGACCTATACTTAAGCTGCAAAACGGTTTTTTTTAGTTTTCCGAAAGTTGAAAAAAGCGCACTTAGCTGGTTTCTGAA
The DNA here is from genome assembly GCA_003667255.2 of Euschistus heros. NCBI lineage: Eukaryota > Metazoa > Arthropoda > Insecta > Hemiptera > Pentatomidae > Euschistus > Euschistus heros. The sequence continues at coordinate 804,820 of RCWM02000360.1, forward strand.
ATAAACGATTTACACACATTATAATTATTATACTTATACACATGTTTTAATTTAATTTTAATATATGACTGTTGTATTAATTGGGGTTCATAAAGCAACGAAGATGAATCATTTTAAAATGTTTGAATTATGCAACGAAGAGGAAGGAGCAAAGAGTTTTGTTGAAGAAAGAGGAGTTTCACCTGAAGTAATACACTGCAAACAAGACCTTTTTGAAAGAATACTAAAAAACATTGTTCAATTTTGGCCTCCAGAGGTAACTAAAGAACCTAATTGAAATTATATTCATTTATTTTTCAAATTTTGTTATATAAAATTACTTAGCAACCGTTAATAAATATTATAAAATCACTGGTTGGGCTATTGGAAACAAGGCCCCAGCTTAATTATAATGTTTAGTAATATCTTTTCACTTATACCTTAAAAAATAGATTTGTTTTTTTTTCAAGAAGACGTAAAAACCTTATTTTCATAAAAATGAGAACTTAAGGCCTTTTGCCCAAACACCAGGGATATAACTCATCACATTATCAAAATTATGTTGGCACAAGCCAAGAGAACGGATGGAAGGTTGTGAAGGTGATCCCGGACGGGAGACAAGAGGAAGACGAGGTACGAGGGAGTACATTATAAATAAAGCAGAGGAACCCTATTGGATGGAGCTACTAAAAATAAACAAGTGAATGCTCGGCTTCCCCTCCCCCTCTTCCCCTCTCACGGGTTAAAATTAAAGAAGCACTGGCTTATTGCTTTTGGGGGCGGCTCTTTTGTTTCCTGCCTGCCCGACTGATTGACGGGTTTTTATCTTCATAGCAGTGGTTCAGGACCAATCATGACGTCGCCGAAACGAATCAGGTTGTAGTGACCTAATGATGGCTAATCAAAAAATTAAAAAGAACGATATAGAAGGATCAATACGATTACGATTGATGAATTATTTTGCCACGATTGGAATTTTTATTTGAATATTAGGTACCTAACACTCATCACTTCTAACACATACTGTATATATCGTAAGATCCTGCAGATCTGAAACCAGTATCCTTTTAGTGATACTTAATTCTTCGAAGCTTATTTATACGTAAATAATCGTTCATCAGATTTTTCAAGAAAATATTTCAACGTATTTTCTTATGTGACCTTGTTTCCTTTAATTTTAAACGGACTTACTCGTATTTCTCTTTAGAATAATGCTAACAATGCAAATTGATCATGCAATCAGCATTACGGGTGAAGAAAATATACTGATAACATTTCACACCGACGTATTTGTATGCGCAGTGTATTACCTCCACAGTGTGTTCCACTCTAATGGATTAAAGCAATTATGGAATCTTTTTGGGACAGGGCAAACCACAAGATTTGTTCAACTTCTAACCTTTCGAAAGCTTTGGATAAACAAGTTAATGAAATTCTGCCCAACAAATACTCACTGTCTGGGTATGGTACGGAGAGTAAATTTGGAACACAACTCCCCGCTCTTACAGAAGCCAAAGTCTGTTCATTCCTTATAAAAACTATTGGAAATGAAGAACTGACAGCTAATATGATTCAAAGCTGGGGAATATTTGACTAGAATACTGAGAAAAAGCTTTAATAACATGAATGAGCTTCAAACAACTCTAAATGAAAAAATTAGATTTCACAAAGCTTCCTTCAGCACCTTCAATTGTTTCTCAGGAGATAAAAAGATCATATTTACAATCTGCTCGGTAGTTAAACCTGTTAGAAGAACGAAATTCGCACATCTTGACCCTTCTTACTATGATAATAGTGGATGTCAAATGTTATTGAACAAAGTCCACCAGATGAACACTTTCCCCAACCATGCTTTTGCAAGATTTGCGGCTTTAAAAAGCAGTTTGCTTGTAGGTTAGGCCCTATCTCATGTCCTAAATTTTGCAAATATGGTGCATCGGTCAGTAGTAAAATGACTGTTTAGTTCTCAAATGCATGTCTTAATAAAAAATAGTGTTTTGATAATTTGTTGTCCTTTATTAATATTTACTGAAATGAGATGTTTCAGAGATAAAATTATGATATTCTCATATTCTACATTTTTTTAATATGACAAAATGCAAAATTTATCATACTTAAATATGATGAATATATATAAATTTGATAGATACATACTTTCTGCCCTAGTCGGAGAACACAAGAACGTAAAGCACGAATTTTTTTATTTGTATCAATTTATTGAAATTTACAATTGTACAAGTATACATCAAGTAAATCTGTTAAAAACATATACAATAACATGCCAAAACTTATAAACTTAAATAACATGTAAACAATCTACAAAAGAAGATCTCTAGGCCTCGGAGGATTATCAGGAATCCAGTGGGAAGCAAGTTGAGAAACTAGGGGATTTGAGTGGTTATGGAGCTTACTATGAAAGAATTGGTATCTGTTTTGGGCTAAATCAGCAACATATGGAACATCAAGATCTATATGGATAAGTTTATTGGTGACAAAGTAAGGAGCATTGAGGATTTTTCGAAGGATTTTGGATTTTAAGGATTGGATACGGGATGAATTGGATGGTTTAGTAGAGCCCCAAAGCTCAACTCCGTCCGTCCATATAGGTCTAATCACAGTCATGTAAATGAGTCTTTTGTAATTAACTGGGAGCTTTGAAAGCACCGATTAAAAAAAATTATTTTTTTTTGGAAAATTTGGAAAGTATATAGAACTAAAATACATTTATTCAATGTAAACAAATGTTTTGAGTGAAAATTATTTGCTAAAGCGACTACTTAAAGAGATATATGAATTTTCCTCAAGTAATTTTGGCGGTCATTTTGTAAAAATCCCCCCAAAGCAGAATCACGTACCCTTTATAAAAATGGTCTTTATGAATTAGGGAAACAACCAGAACAAAAATTTGCTGTACACCTCTCCGTGCAACAGTCACCTTCTCTATAGCCCCTGGACTATTAATTGAAATTAAAGATATGAAACTTGTCACATAATTGCAGTTAGATAATTCATCGAAAATGCACAAAATCAAGTATCAATTTCAATCAAGTTAATACGTGTGTCCGAAGCTATTGACAAAACTGAAAAGTTAATTCTGACTAGCAATATGAGTTTCAATGGTTTTATTTTTCATATTCACTAATGTGTATTTTCGAGGATACAATTAAAATAATTACATAATATGTTAATCTTTATTGTAAATTAAATAACTTTTCTCTAGCTACAGCTATACAAAACCTTAGCTTAATTATATGATTACAAATAATTTCATTCGTCAGTTGTTGTATAATAACTAGCTATAATAGTTAATAGCAAATTTCTTTACAATAAAATATTTATAACCAAATTAATCAATAAATATTAAAAGCAGTTTAACACTCATTTTTATATATATTTTTTTTATTCATCATTAAATAAATGTTATCACCTTATGTTGGGAGATTAGGTCAAAATTATTCGAAAATTTTAAATTTTACTTTCCCTCCTCAAAGAAGAAACTCCCACAGCTGCACAGTTTTCAGCATCGGCAATCCTACATTGTTATGAGTATCGAAGTGCTTCAAAGACTGTTCTTCTGGTTTTAAGTGGTGTTGATAGCTTCAAGTTCTATTTTTATCCTTCTGACCAAGGTACTTATACTTATTTATTTTTTAAACCAGAACAATGGTTTTTAACACATTAAAATATAAATATTAATATCCAGGATCAGATTTTTTTTTTTAGCTATTAACATTTTGATTTCCTTACTTAATAATGCTACTTGTGTATATTATTATTGCATACGTAATAAGTATTTTTTTTTTTTTTTATTAAATAGATACATGTCTTGCGTCAGTTGTCGTACTTTATGTATTTCCCTTACTTTTAGGGGGTCTGGAATATCCGAGGATTTGGTTTTCCGACCTAACTACGGATGTTAATCGAGTCCCAAAACTCCTCAATTTAGTGCTGCTTATAAAGTTTTGAATACAAGCAGGCCTTAAAGAGATATATTGTTCCAAAACAGGACTGTATACTCTTTAATTCAGTTTTAAGAATTATAGCAATAAAATATGATATACATTTCGAGAAACATAATAATGAATAATCTCCATGGAAGCTTCTAAATTTTTATTTGAGTGACAAAAATCACCTGCTATGATTCATCTTCGTCTTAATTCCAGGAGCAAACGTGAACAGTGACGCCTCTCCAGTGGGACCTCTAAATATAGAGATAATGATGGCTTCACAGAACAGTTGCTCTGGAAATTTCTAAATAAACTGATCTATTTCGAAACGCTACAAAGATCATAGCAATATCGTTTAGGGTCTATTTATACAGGAAGCTGTGCCGGTCCAAACCAATATCATTATTTCTTTTAATCTGTTATTTAGTGTTGGCGCTGCTATGGACTAAGATTAGCTGTCTAGTGTTGTAACGCGTGGTCGTGACATTATAAGCTCGGAATAAATTGGAGGATTTTGAAAAGTTGCTTTAATCCAGGTTGTGCAAGGAGCAATTTAGACCGCCTCGATCTATTTTGATAAACTAAAACCTTGTCTAATATTATGGAATTAAATCGCTAATTTCTTGGTGCCAGGGTAGGATATAAGTATCACTATTTCTTTAAATTTCTTAGGTGTTGATAACCTGTTTTGCATGGCACATAAATTTGTAATCGGCTTCTGATGGAAAGATAATTTTTCGTCATTTTATGTTCTGGAGAGACACAAAATCAACCTGGTACGTAAACAAAAAACTCAACATACTGACCTTCGCATGTCAATTTTAATAAACAAATGCAGATTATACTATAGAACTATAAAAAAATGACATTTTATTTAAATAAAATATTAAATTACATAATAAATTCTTGCTTTCTTGAAGAAATATTTTTCAAGCTGCAATTGTAAAGGTGACATTGGAAGATAAGTTTATAAAAGAATTGCAACAATATAAAGACAGCAATTACTGGTTAAAATTTGTATCAATAATTTCACACATGTGTACAAGAGTAAGGGTAAGGTAATAAGATGGAATATGAATATTACAAATATAATAATATAGACGTGAATAAGAAAAAGTATAATTTAAATAATTGAAGAAGTTTTATGGTTAAATAATGGGTAAAGAGGAGAAGGGGCTAAAGCAAGTAAAATTATAACAAAAAGTTATTTTGCCATTGATATAAAATATAGATCAAAGAAAACGAACGGGTTGTTTACACGTAAAAGAAGTTGAGAAAAGAAGTAAGCTGTTGACATAAGAGAGATGCGATGACAGCCAGAGACTGCAGGCTAGCGACAATGAGAACTTTTAAGACCGTTTCCAATCTTATTTTTGTTTTTCTATTTCTTCTTGAAAGGAAGTTCTTTATTACCGAGCATCTAAGCCGTTCCTGAAGAACCAGCATCACCCTTTCGTCGTCCTGGAATAGACCTGATTCATCGGAAGTTGATGCTGCGTGTGGGGCTTTTTTGACTGGGATCTTCTTTCTTTGTGAACCAAAGCAGTTTTACGACGGCTCAGGACTGCCATGGGCCATAAAACGATCCACTATTAGGAGTCCCTTTCCCATGAATATTCATTTCGTTTTCTTTATTCTTTCTTCGTCTATGTCATTACTTTTTCATCCCGTCTCGCATCTTTTCAAATGGGTATTTCCTCCCCGAATAAGATTTATTATAACTATTTAAAAAAACAAAACAAGTTCTCAATCAAACTCTTTCCGGTACTAACTGAATATTGTGTTTATTCTGTTGAGACTCACTAAGACATCAAGTTTACTACTAATACACCTAGCTTCTTTTGAGAGCTGAACCCTGGAACTATTTGTGGATCCGGAGTGCCCTCGTGTTTTATCACCGTCGGTAATGGGCTTTTTATGTTCTAATGATTAAGATTACAAGTCTTTCTTGAACACCCTTAGTAAAAACGCTTGTATGGGTGAGTAATAAAAACCACTTAGCTACTCTTTCCTAAAGCTTCCAGTTCATCATTAAACGGAATAGATAAACAAAAAATCATATACTCATTACAAACTATCATTTAATTGACTTCCTAAAATATATAAGATATCTTGATATATAACTTAATATATCCGTAAAAATTATAAGTCTTTTTACTCGGAAATGTTTCTCTTTTAAAGTAATCATAACTGAACCTAATATATTATTGCTGTATTTGCTATGGCAGTCAAACCTATCGATATAACTTGGAAATCCTGGTTTTCATTTAGGGTAAAAAAATGTGTTATCGATACAGTTTTTAGTTTCACATCATATATTCTGGATAAGTATGAGAGTTGTACCATGAAAAGAATACATAAGTATAGTTGCATGCTGTCCTCACTTAGATGTTTGCCCAACAGCTGATTTAAAATCATTGTTTCGACCACAGCTCTGGTTGAAAGTAACACCTTTGTCTTGTAAATCAAGTCCACGCCCTACCGTTGACGGTAGGAGCCGGTATCTTAGGCGAGAATTCTCCTCGGAATATTCATTCTTGGAATTGAGACACGAGATCCTAATGAGCTCTTGAATGTCCATGACAAAGACCATGTTTTCCTGAGAACACTGAGAAAGCTTTCACCTGCAGAGACGTGGTGTGTTCTTGTTAGTGTAAACTTCCAATGTAAACTTCCAATAAGTAGTGGTTAGAAAAATATTGCTATTTCTGTAAGAATGAATGAATATGAGAATGAACTTTATTCTGGGACTACTTGTCCCCTAAGAATAACATATGATACAGTACATTATATTGATAATAAATGTACAATACATAATAATAAAAATGGAATTAAATTATATGTAGATAGTAAAAATGCAACTAATAATGCTATGTTTTGCTGTAAAGAATTTTTCGAAATGAATTCCATAACGAGGAAGCACGGATAATATATGCTCGATGCGCCGGAGTGTTATGGGTCTAGTTTCCATATGCCACCCAATTTCAGAATACCTGTGAGATTCTCGATTTCCCGAAAATAAATCTAATAAAACTCTCAAGCTCATCAGAAGTCCGCCATATACTACGCATCCATAGTCAAAGTTAATCAATAAGAATAATGTATATACTAGGGTTATGTCGTTTCCATATGTTGATTCTCGATTTCCCGACTCTCAAATAAAGAAACGCCATCGAGAATCAATTAGGCAAAGGAACCGTTGGCGATAATTTTGTAATTTTATAAATCTATTCTTTCATCAATTGATAAAAAGTAATTACTACAAAAATAAAGTTTTTCACATTTCATAACGCAGCAATTGTTCATTTACTGGATCAACATTGTACGGTACAGAATTAAAAACGAAATCTTAAAAAAAAACTGGTAGCAAAACGTAAAATTATTCAATATATGTGTTTGTATTGGAAAATGAAGAAATATGATAACAATTTCAAACTTCCGAGGCTGAAGTAATAACGAAATAAATACAGCCAGACGGTATTGTATACTTTTAAAGACGTAGGTAGTTCGGTTTATGCAGTCATAGATACACAGCAATTAAAAATAAATATTAATTTATTAGGCCGACGTTTAAATTAAAATACTACTTACCCATACCTCAACTACCTAAATCTTTAAATACTTCTAAGTCAACAAATACCCCATCAATATTATATACTTTTATATTATATTTTATATACTCTTTATATTCTTAACGGTTTTTTGTTATATAGAATACATAGTCCGAAATTTTTATATCAATATTTCTTTTTTAAAAATATTTTTCATGTCGATACGTACGTTAAGATACATCGTTTTCTCTATATTATAAAAATACAACCTACAACTATAGATATTTAAAAAAAAAGTAACAAAACCTTATAAAATTGTTTTAAAAAGGAAAAGTTAATTTTTTTTTTTTTTTTTATACAACTTCTACAATTTAGGTTTGCTAAGAAATAACTTCAGTATCAACAGAGCGATTATTTTCCAAATGAGGGCGAATCATCTTATCCACAGATAATAAGTTGAGTGGAAAAGTTTAAGGAAAGTTAATTTTCCTACAATCTATTGATTTCGATATTTGGGTGTTAAATTGTTGACCTTGATCTCATAATATTAATATCCGATTTAAGATTTGTGGTTAATTTATTTCTTGAACAATAATTATTTTTTTAATAGATTCGGTTTGCTTTTATGCTATTATCTTTCAAACGGATTTTGTTTTAGATCGCAATTTATATTTAATCCGAAGTATTGGTATCGATCGAGAATCGATTTTTTGGAAGCGGAGAATAAAAAAAAATTGGTTCAGGCGCATCACTAGTTAGTATATATGTTTGTCTTTTTATCAAAAATTCGACAAAGAAGTGAAGGTACCATTGAGTAATCAAATAGTTTCCACACGATTATGTTCATTTCAGTGCTCGGAATGGCTTTATGACACAGAAAATTAATTTCTTATTTATTTTCCTGCACAGAATATCCTCAACACAGGAGACGCGGCTGGGAATGGGCACTAGACCCTTCTGAGACTCTTCTCCAGCTCTCGCACCTGGTTGATACCTCATAGAAGAATACCAATTAAAATTTAAATAGCTTATATATTTTCTATAAATAACCTTTATAAAATCCAACCTTATTCCATTAATTTATTAAACTTGTTCAAATGCAAATATTTTAAGTAGATAAACCTGTTCATCCAATAGAACGTCCTTACAATATTACGATTTTTCGAAAGTTTCTTGCTCTGAAAGTTTAAATGTAAACGTTATTTAAGAGAACTTTAACAACCTTAAAATATTTCCCAAGAAGTTCAAGACAGTCCAACTGAAGGTGAGTCCATATAGCTTGGTCTCATTCACTGGAAGTGGTACAAAAGGTTCAAGGCTTAAACGTGTCCGTTCAGCTCCTAGAAGGATTATAACCACCACCTGACAGGAGGGGCGGGGGTTATTTGCAGCCTTGTTTGGGTGCCTGCAAATCGACTTGTTTAATATTTTCAAGTATTTAAGTACTTCAAAAAATATTTACTGATATATTTTGGGCTATGCTTCTGTAATGAATACAGTGAGTTTCAAGCCGTCTTCAAATATGTATTTATATTTAATAGAATAATTCGTGAATTATCCTATCTCATCTTGGTTACATAATAACATTACCATAGCCACCTACAATATATGTATTAATTTTTAAAAATAAAATTTGTAAATAGATTTTTTCTAATATAGTGTCTAGGCTTTAGGTATTTAGAAAATTTTTCAGCTTTGGCTATAACAGATCATTGTTATATTTATGTTTTGGTGTTGAAGAGGTGTGTAAAACTTGAAGAGTAGATAACTTCTTACATATGAATAGAAATAGCCTATTCGATATAAAAAAAACTACTATTAACTTACGTAAGAAAATAATTTGTCTGATTTTTACAAAACCATGTTTTAGCTAATTCATCAGTTTAATTAAGTTTTAATGAATTGTTTCACAAAACACACCAATATTAAAAAATAGAAAGGCCGATAAAAAATTTAATATTTATTTATTGAAAAGTTCTGAATTATTGTTGATTTTTTTTTTTTGAAAAAAAAAATTAGATAAAAAAATTCCATATAAGCTAAGGCTCAATTCTCATCCGTTTTATACATATTTTTAATTGCATTTTTTCCCAAGGCATTACTAAGAGACAACAAGCTCCAATACTTATCTCAAACTATAATTTTAATATGCTCATTACAAAGGGGATACAATTTCCATTAAAATAGTTTATTTAGACCTAATAGCCAGAATCAGTATTTAGCTACGTGATCAAAATTTAAGAAACAGCGACTTTTGTCGGCACTCCTGTGGTCTTCTATATACATCAAGATTGTACTGTACATTACAACAATAGAGACTAAAATATTTATTTTTGTTCCTAAGTAAAAAAAGATGAAATGAGAAACAATAAGGAAGTTTCTCACTAATAGAACTCCTGATGAGATTACCTGGCCGAGATCGACGGTAAAGGTGACAGCTTCGTAGTGCAGGCCCTTGTGAAGGGCGGGGCTCTGCCACCAGGTGTCCGCCCTCCCGTCCACCGCGGCCTGGGGCGGGTGCCTCTTGTCGGGGGACCTGGAGTCGCAGACCCCGCAGTGGCGGCCCCGCAGCCTGCAGAATGCCTCGGGACCATCCTCCCCGCAGGTTGCGTTCGCCCACACACGCGCCCCCTGCGCCAGGTTCACTGGCTCCGGGAACAGGCCACCTGGAAACAAAACAGTTAACTCAAGAGATAATTATCAACTGATATGGTATAGAAATATGAATAATATGATCATTGAGAATGAATAAAATGCTAAGTCAATGCTATATAGTTACCAGATTGTAAAAAACAAGCACATGCAATTTTTTTTCCTTGTTATTCACAGATATTCCAGACACTAAGAGAAAAAAATAAGCGGATTCAGGATACATATATATTTAATTCTATGGACAGCTTAGAATAAACCTGTCAGTTTAAAATATCGAAGTTTTAAATTTTGTAATTATAATGTATTGTTCAAATGTGAAATTTTCAGACTGTCGCTATATTTACTATTAACCATTAAGTGGTTCCTAAAGAACTTAGGAGGTTAATTTAATATATTGATTTGATTAATATATTGATTAGTACAAGGATCGTTCTAAAGAATGGTACTTTTTTTTATTGAATATGATTGAGTATCCCATAGACCATAAAATCCAATAGAAAAAAAATTATATGTATTTATCCCAGATCAGTAACCCAGGACTCTATCTGGACAAACGCTTAACTTGGAATCCACATAAAATACTGAAACGACAAGAAAGAGCCCATCGATTTCGACTAGTTCAACACTGACTTGAAAGCGTTTAAGCCATTCGATTAATTACAAAAGGCTCATTTAAATAATAATATTTTCGACGTATGGAGTTGAGCTTTTATGGCTCGACTAAACCATCCGGTTCATCTTCTTGTATCCAATCCTTACAATCCAAAATCCTTAGAAAAATCCTCTATCTTTGTCACAAACAAATGAAGATCTTAATGTGACTTACGTTTCTTCTGACTGCTTAAAAGCGAAATATTAAAATTATAATTTTATTTGACTTTAATATGTTTTCGGAACGCTCAAGTTTTGGGGGGCTAAGCGATTAAGCATCCCATAGACCAACTGTTTACAAATAAAAAAAAATACATCTAGTAAATGAGACGAAAATGCTTGCGATAAAATGTCAATTGCTTGAAAACAACTACTCCTTGATAGCACTTCAATAAGTTCTATATTAGAAGGTCCCGAAGCCATCTTCTTTTTAGACGCCTCCGAGGGTAATCTGGAATAGAATGGAAAGCGAGTTGAGATACTAGACGATATTCGAATGGTTATGGAGTTTACGATGAAAGAATAGATATCTGGTTTGAGCTAAGTAAGAAACGTAAGTCACATTAAGATCGTTTGTTTGTGACAAAGTTAGGAGCATTTAGGTTTTTCTAAGGATTTTGGATAGTAAGGATTGGATACGAGATGAACCGGATGGTTTAGTCGAGCCATAAAAGCTCAACTCCATACGTCGAAATAGGTCTAATTACTATTATGTAAATGAGTCTTTTGTAATTAATCGAATGGCTTGAACGCTTTTCAAGTCTATGGGATACTCAATCACTCAGCCCCCTCTAAAACTTGAGTGTTCCGAAAACATAAAAAAATGATGATCTGGATGTGATACAAAAAAAAAAAAAAAAAAAAATTACCATACTTTTGACCGATCCTTGTACTAAGCAAATCAATTTATTAAATTAACCTCCTAAGTTATTTAGGAACCAGTCAATGTTTAATAGTAAATATAGCGACAGTCTCTAAATGTCACATATGAACAATAAATTATATTTAGAAAATTTAAAACTTCTATATTTTATACTGACAGGTTTATTTATAAGCTGTCAATAGAATTAAAATCATAATGAAAAATTAAACATCTATTTTCCCACCATAATAGGTTGTTAACCTGTGGGAAAACCCGCCTTTTCTACCCTTCCTGGAGTACATGAAGAAGTAAATTCCAAAATAAAAGAAAAAAATCTATTCTCATATTTGGAATTAATAAATATAGTGTAATCAACACAAGGTATATCTACAAATTATAATTATTATTATGAATTTATGACAAGAATAGGGTGACATTTTAAGCCCACCTTTTCAAACTTTTTCAAATGAAGCAATTCAAACTTTTAAGATTTTTATTGTTTTCATTCTTTGTTGGGTTAGCTTTCAAAACACACTTTCTTTAAATAATAAGTCCAAATAATTTCGTATGCCTGGCACACTGTAGTAGAACTTTTTTTTACAATACATCGAGATCATCAAAGCCACGCTCTATAGTTTTTGTACATAAACGGAAATTTCAAAAATCATAAAATAATAGGTAACAAACGGATTTATTAGAGTTAATGCATCAGTATCTGTTCACTTCGACATTAATATATCAGTTCTTAGATTTCTTGTTGAAATGAAAAAGATATCGCTTATGTCTGTCTTACTACCTTCATTCATCAAGTCCATTATGATACTGATTCACAGTCTGAATGATTTTACGCAAAAATTAAATAAATATTGAAGAGGAATTCGATTCCAACGATAACATAAGGACCTCTTCAGTGGCATAGAGTTGATGAAAGGCTCTTAAATGTCCACCCATCATTGTTCTCTTCCTACCTGACATGAATCCTCCGAAGTGACTAGTATGAGCAGGTGACTAAATACACCTACAAGGAAACACCGGCCAGAGAAAGGGTAGTTCCGACAAAGTACCTAATAGGTTACTATTATAGGTAACAATAGTACCTGGTAGGTACTGCTACAGGTATTCGCAGCACCTGTCCCCTCCCCTCAACTGATTTATGTCCATCGGCCTTCCAAGAGGGTCACAGGTAGGTTCGGCGTACGCCCACTCAATAGAACCTCTCCAGTTCTTCATAGGGACCATTCTCTACGATTCAACATGGCCCTCCAGGTCCGAGAAGAAGGATGAAAAAAAAGATAGAAAAAATATACCGCTCTTATTTGAAAGATCCTAAATGAGGTAATAATTCCTTCTGATGGATGCGGTAAAGTTGAGGCGAATCTCTGCAGAAGATTTATGTTTGTTCATATTATTGCGGTACTAGATTGTAGACAGATACCATAGCCCCCTCGTTTCTACATTTCTAAATCAACTGATGATAAACTTCCCTGATTAGAAAAGTCACTGTTTTTCTTTATTCTAAATTAAGACAGATCTAATTTTAAAAAGTGTGACAAAACAAAAATAACTGCATTTAACCAAGCTATCCTCAGAAATCAAATCAACTTTTTTTTTTTCCATTTCAGTGAATTCATAATCGCTGGCAGGTGACTCAAAGATTGATTGTTTGATGAGCCTACCTAGAAGATTCAACAAAAATAAAAAAGGTTTCATGTGACTTTAGATGTGCAGTGTATTCTTGTTGTGACGAGGTAACTAGATGTGGCGGGAGTTATCGAATTTGGTTTCATTCTCACAAGTTGACAGATTTTCTCAAGTTCGAGGATGAAAACGTTTCTCCTGGGAAACATAAAGAAGGCAATTTCTGTATTAGTCACAACTTTTTAGGAACTGCATTCTTCTGTTTTGTGAAGTCCTTAAGAAAATTTCTGTCCGATACAGAAAATTTGGTTGAGGACTACAAAGATTTAAGAAATGAATAAATCGAAAAGTGAGCTTTTTCACAGGATCTGCAGTTGCACCCGTCGGAATTCGTGAAACATTATGGACGTGAAGGAAGCATTTAGAGGAAAATAATCAGGATTCCCATGAAGCTTCTGTTCCAATTATTTCAAAATTAATTTGCCCATTTCCTGAGGTGTTATCCAAAATAAGTAATTTACGATCACCTTTGTAACTAGATCTCGATGATTATTTACATTTACGTAGTGGATATTTACATTTCTATTTCTATAAAATGCATACCTGTTAGAGGTTTGTGAGTAAGAATGTAAAATTAGCAAGGAGGAACACGCTAAAGTTTCGTATAAAAATAATAAATAGGTCAAACTGTAAATAAAGCTAAATCAGAAAATGTTTAGTAAAATTTTTAAAAAACTGAATCACCACGTCAATAAATCTCACTGGAATAGATTGGATTATCATAACAAATGCAATATATGTAAGAAGGTTAATATGGGTGAGAACTGTAGCTCGAAACAGTGCATCCATTCTACTCCATACAACTTGGAATACCACAAGCACCATACCAAATATCACAAACCAGATAGCAAAAAAAAAAACATACACACACACACACACACACACACACACACTGATATATATATAGTGTTTGATGATTTCTCAAACTTAAACAAATACTATTGCTACGTAAATATCTTTCTTAGAATTCCTCTGCGAACATTTGTTCTCCTTGGTATTTCCAAGTTTCCATACATGGCGTCCGCTCCTTAAAAAGGAACTCCTGGAATTGTATCTTTATGAGCGGGATTACTTGGATGAAAAGTAGTTTTATCGCGTCATCTTAAGCAGGTGTTAAAACTTATTTTAATCAATCATGACAGGGACATTATATGGGAATTTCCTTCTTTTTTTGCTAGCGTTAGAGGAAATATCTTCTTTTATTTTTTCTTGAAGTTCTATAAGGAAAAAACCGCTTTATAAAAAATATGACCAATCAACAGATATTACACAGGAAGTCAAAAACATATTATCATTCAATGCATGGTTTTCTTGGAATAATACTTGGAAATAAAAATAAACCTAAATTTATGCTTAGGAATTATAGCATATTTATTTATTTTATATGAATAATTTTTAATACTTATCTTAATTTAATTGAAAAACCATTAAGTAAAAATATGACAAAACACCTATTAAATATTTAAATTTGGTTCAATTTGTTTAAATTTGTCAATTTCACTATTTATTTTGATTTCAATAAAGAAGTTAAAAAAAGTAAAAGTGAACGTATGTTGGCTTCGTTGAACAGAGGGGGAGTCCAAGAAAAAAGATTCATAAATTACTGAGGATATCCATATCTTAAAAAGAGAATGATTTTGAGAAATGTAACTTTAATAATTAAAACATTAATATATTAATAATATTAATAACATAATTTATTAATATTTAATTTTAACCCATGAGGTGTATATTAGTATGAATATATATTAAAATTTATTGTTAAAGACAGACACAAATTTTGTAATTTGGCCTCTCTAGGGAGGAGAGGACCACTGTCATTAAAATATTCACAACTTCAAATAGCATTAGCGCGGGAAAACAAGCTATCCAGTTATATAGCTCTACAGAACGTGTAAATCTACTAGTAATGGAATTTTGCTTTATTAATATAGAAGGAATCACTGGAAAACTAATCAGTGTATCCAAACCCAAACGTTTTATGAAGTTCGTATGAGAATGTATATCAACAAAGATGGATGGAGGTTGAAAGTTTATCTATTATCCTATCTACAAAGGTAATTATTGATATTACTTAAAAAAAAAAAAAAAAAAAAAAAAAAAAAAAAAAAAAAAAAAAAAAAAAAAAAAAAAAAAAAGGTTTCACGCAATTTAATTTAATTTTCATAATTTCATTAGTTTTTCAGTGGTTAAACGTTATGTTTTGAAGTATAAATGAACATTATATTCTTGAAAAATTAGTTTTAATTATAAATTATATTGCCTTCAGGAGTATATTTTAAAGTTCACTTACAACGGGGCGTTTTGTCTTGTAACTCACAGGTTTGAATGCCGATTTTTGTGTGGGTAGTATGGAATAACAATATAAGAATAGTATAATAGTGCAAAACTAGAGTTATAGCCGCCATTGAGAGCATTGAGAGCCGAGAAAAAAAAATTACGTTTTATATTTTTCCCAGCTCTCAGTCAAGATAGAGAAATGATCGTTTCACGTAAAATTGTAGTTTTGTATGCTATTTGAAATAAAAATACTTTCGTTATGCTCAAGACAAGACCCGGCTTCAGGGTGCTTAAAAACTCCAACAAATGACAAAATTCCTCAAAATGATGTAAATCAGCGGAAACTTTTTTCATAAAAACTGACCTCAAATCTCGATTTAACGCAGCAAAAACCCCTTATATGTAAGGCTTTATCAAAATCAAAACATATTTATTTTTTACCTCTTTCGAGGACGTTAAAATTTTAAAGTTGAGTATTTCATCAACAACTTCTAACGGCCATTACCACTGCTGTGATGAAGTGATTATAATAGAAATAACATCACAAGCATCATCGGGCATTATGCTTATATATTAAATTTATATTAAACACCAGGTAACACCCACGCTATTCTAAATGTGTATATTTTGGCAAAATATGAAAATTATGACATGTTCAGTGGGCGGCTGGCGTGTGTGTTTCACGGGAATTAATATAAATTACATATACATATATGGTACGAGCTTTGAGATGAAAAATGAAATTTTGGATCGGACAAAAATTGTCGGTGTTATAAAAATGTGCCAAAAAAACGTGAATTTCATAAAAGTACGGGCTCTTTAGCGTTTTGACATGTTTATTTAAGGAGACCCGATTCATAAATAGAGTCTAATAATATATTTGAAAGCGTTTAGATTAAAATAAAAAACTTTTTTGAGTCGAAAAAATAGTTTCGGAGTTATACTGAAAATGTGCAAAAAAAAAAACGTGGATTTTATAAGAAAAATTATAAGAGAAATAATAGTTATTTTTTAAATGTTTACAAACTTGTAATCAAGTCAGGTCCAATTACTGGTAGTACTACACATATGGTCATTGCTGGGCTGCGGGAACGGCCCGGCAGAATATCATGTAATTGGTTGTAATAAGGGTTCTTATAACTGCAGCCCCACTGGAATTTTTATGCCTTTCTACCTGGAAAACCGTATGGCACTTCTGGAAATTCGTTCTCGGCTGATCTTGAGAACAGACAGATTCCCCAAAAGCCGCCAGATTTCGAGAGCGAGATAGCCATGAACTGGGTTATTTATGCGCTCTGTGGTTTACATAAAGGCTCAACAAAAAGACGATCCTTTTTGAATGGGAAAGGGTCCATTGTCTGGGGAGACCTGAGTTATCGTAGCATCTAGCTCAGGAGGGTGCATCTCTAATATGTCATGTACCTGTTTTTTTATTTTGTTTTAAACTTATGTCGTTTTGTTTTTTCGGTATAATTTTCATTATTTTATTTCTTTTTTTCCTCCTTCCCGATACATCAATCTTGACGCTGGTTTTAGTGGGGGGGATGTGTACAGCTCGAAGTTTCCTGTGGCGTATCATGAAATAGCTACGCCTATGCTTCAAATAGATCTAGCTATTGAAATAGCGTATATTAATTCTCCAGAAAACATTAATTAAGCAACTTACTTTAAAAGTGTTTTAATTTTACAAACTACTCATTTATATGACTGTGATTAGAACTATTTGGATGTACGGAGTTGAGCTTCGGGGCTCTACAAATCTTCTCGTATCCAATCCTTACAATCCAAAATCCTTCGCAAAATCCTCAGTGCTCCTTACTTTGTCACCAATAAACTTATCCGTAAAGATCTTAATTTTACATATATTACTGATTTGGTCCATACCAGATACCTATCCTTTCATAGTAAGCTCCATCATCCTCCAAGGCGTCAGAAACGAAGATGGCCTAGAGACCTTCTAGTGTAAATTGTTTGTAAAAGTGCTACTGATGAGTAGTTCTTTTCAAGTTTTGACATGTTATATTAATCGTTATTAACACATTTACTTTATCTATTCATTTGTACAGTTGTAAATTTCAATAAAATGATTAAAAAAAATTGGCCAAATTTCGATGTTCCATTCAACGTTAACATAAAACAGCTGAAATTGATACAACAGCTAAATTACACCCAGTAGGTAATAAGCCGAAGTGGAAACATACATAATCAAAACTGACACGCTCAAACACTTCTTCAAGCACTTCTCTGAAAAAAAAACAAGTTTGTCGGTACTGTTTTGGCTATAACTCGGGAACTACCTGTCTGATCCAAAATTTATTTTTTCCTTCTCAAATCTGGTTAAATTTACTATTAGACTCTGTATATGAGATTTTTTTTTTCTAACCCTCCATTTATTTTATTTACAAGTATGCAAGGGAATAGGAATTTTAGGGGTAGGGTCTTGTTTTGCCTTTCGGCATTTGAAGATCGGTGTCCTCGGCTGCTGGTGGGTCCTCTGTAGACGGATGGTCTTCCTTCTTCTATCATGAGCAAGGAGTACAATGTACAAAAAAATAGTTCAAGTCATGTAAGTACCAGCCAAATTGAGATTCTTGCCTAAGAGAGTTTCTGCAACTGTTTGGCTTGTAGTAGAAATGCTTGAATTGTTATTTGTTAGTAGAACAGAATTTCTCAGTTATTTAATATAAAAATATATCGTTTTATTATCTTGGGAAGAATCGTTCTATACTAATTATATAATTAGGTATCACCAACATCCTAGGAATAGACTTATAAACATCGATCATGGATTCTTCAAATTGATTTTAAGTTATCAAATTATTCTGAAAGTTGTCTATACAAAGCAATAGAAGCTACTACGTGACATACTACACTGCCAGTTTATTAGTACCCACCGCTTTCTAAAACAACTAAAATATTGCTGAATTCGCCTTGACAGTTTCGCCACCACAAGCCAGCCTGTATATTATGTGTTTACTAACACGTCCGACGAGGTTTCGCACGTTCTGGATGTTATGTCTCGTGAGCTGTTTATGGACCACTATCCTATAAACCTTAAAAGGCAACTCAAGTGAAAATGTTTCTGAGAGGTAACTGCAGTAACGTTAAAACAAAAAATGAACTATAGGGGACGTCAGAATTGTGAATATGCATAAGTGTGTATACTACTCTTTAACTTAAACAAAATAAAAACAGGAGTTTTTAAATCAAAATAAACAATCTATTCATGTATGTGTTTATGTATTGAAAGGACATTACTAAATATTTTCTATTTCACATAATTGGTGGTGCATAATATCACAAATCCAGAAATACTGAAGAACGGAAGGATTATTCCCTTTGTCCATTCGATATATTTCTTTGGTCTAAAGAAGTTTTTTTTTTTTTTTTTTTTTTTTTTTTTTTTTTTTTTTTTTTTTTTTTTTTTTTTTTTTTTGCGAATATGGGAAGTAGGTCGGAACGGGATAGTAAGGTAGAACCAGAGTTGGGCAAAATTCAATAATAGCTAACAAATCATCAAAATTTAAGTTATTTGACAACTAATTTCCTCAAATCAATCACCTAATTTAATAATGATTAAATCTTTCAGTCAAATAATCTTTATTTTATTTAATTAGGTGATTGATTCCAGGAAATTAGTTGTCAAACAGCTATGATTAAATTTTGATTATTTTTTTAGCTATGATTAAATTTTGCCCAACTCTGGGTGGAACGGGGTACCCATTTTATTTTTATTGCTTTGTTCTGATCCCTTTTAAAGGTGAGTGAGACTACAAGAACAATCAAACTACTAGTGGCTGATACTGGCTTCGGCCATTTTCATTGCAGTTTGCGAGTAGTATTAACGATTTCCTGTTTTTCAACATACTGATAAAATATACAACTATTCTAGAATTAAGGTGAGTATCTATCTATACTTTTCAACGAAGAACTAAGACTATTTCTTAAACTATTTCGATATATTTAACATATTACTTTAGTTAGTTTCAAAACGGCAGTGATTTCTTAATATAGCATTCCTCTTGGTCACACCCATTTTAATATTTCTCATTTTGAAACTATTTTTTTTTTTTAGTCACTGGCACCAATGAAATCAAATGAAAGAGTGGAATTTTGGCATCAAAAGGAAATACGTCAAATGTAAATTTTTACAGTGAAACAAAAAATAATAACGGCACCAAGAAAGCTAGGCTGTAAGCTGGGGGAAAGGAGCTGAAAAACATGCAAAAGTGGATTATTTTAAAAATTCTTAATTGAGATTACAAACAAGTAATTACATTGAACATCTGATGTTTATTTATTATATCTGTAAATTAAAACCTTAAGGACAGTCAATTTAGTCCAATGGTTTAGCTTTGTTGGTTCGCCAGTAGTATGGAAAGGAAGAGACATAACATTTTTAACTGTTTCAGATCTGATTCTAGGCCATAAAAAAACAAAAACCTACTTATCAGTAGATCAGTAAATAGCTAGGAGTATAAAAACAAATAATAAGAAGCTAGCATATAATCAGAATCAATTACTTCGTTCCTGAGGTGGCATAGAGAGCAATCTCCCTCACCGTTGCACGACATCGACCTCCCGTGGATCTGATATACAGGGGCAGGTCGGGGAGGAAAAAAATTAATATAACGCCCATGGATCCAGGATGAATGAGCGACTGAGGTTTTATTATAGGCACAAGGGACAAGAAAGAGAAAAAGAAGAAAGAAAAATTAATAAAGGACGTGGGTGTTTGAATAGCCGACACACGATAGGGTACTTCCTGGGGAGGACAGGTAACCGTTGTACCACCCTGTGTATGTGTCCTCCGGTTCTCGCTGTTTACTTCCTTGTTCTCTTCGCGGGCTTGACGATAGCGACAAGATAACAAAGGAAGTGTTACTCACCTGTATTTACCTTCCAACAAACATTTTTACGTAAAAATACAATGTATTAAAGAGTCAGTTTCTCAATAGTAATTGGTATGTTATTGAACAAAACCGCTGCTAACGAAAGCTTCGTCTTGATGGTTGATGGTTACTCAATATATACATTTATATATGAAATGAAAAATAAACTTTACAGTTCTAAGAATAATAATGTGTAATGACTGGTCAGGCCACATTACTTACAATTCAATACATCTGTAATTATCGCACACATTATCGTCACATCTAAATCTGTAGTCAACTGTTAACATTTCTGCGGAAGATTATTTATCTAAGAGGTGGAATGAATGATCAATGATGTTTAAACTAAGTTGGAGAAGAAGCTTTACTAACAGGAATGGGTAGGGCATTCCAAAAGGAGCAAGCACGAATGATAAAATATTTTTCAAAGAAAGCAGATCTATGGGAGGGGATATACCTGGTCAAAAGGTTGGAACCTTGTGTTTTTGAGGTGGATAGATATATATATATATATATTTTCAACATAAAAGTTATAGAAAATTACAATTAGGTTTAGAAATTCAGTCAGTTGTTTGAAACTAATAGACTTCATTGAATTACTGTTAAAAATTATAATCTCGCTAGATTATAATTCAGATAAAACTGGAACATTTCTAATCCGTTGGAAAACAGTTAACTAAACCATTTCAAACCAGATTTCGTATTTTATTATTCTTCAGGGAGACAAAACGAAATTACAAGTAATTATTTTACAAATTTCCTCTAATATTATTGATATTAAAACTTTCTTTTGTCGAATGTTTTGGTATGATGATGTATTTTTAGGATATTTAATTCCGTAATTAAATTTCATCATAAGGATTCTTAATCTAAAATTTATAAATGCAAGTTCAAAGCATCCAATAAATTACAAAAGACATGACAGTAGTTAGACCCATTTGAGCTTTGGGGCTCTTCTAACCTTCCAATTCTTCTCGTATCCAGTCGTTACAATCTTAAATCCTTTGTAGAATCCTCCATCTTCCTTATTAGTCATAATTACTTACATTAATATACATAAATAATTTTGATACGGTGAAATATATCTCATAAATACATAAGAAATTAGCTTTTGTTTGATTGTTAAACTAATTAAATCAACAATTAATTTTCAAAAAATATATTATTTCTCTAATTATAATCATATAGAGGGAAGGCTTAGTTAAATTTCATAAAATTATTTATACATTAATTATATACATAAACTAACTTAGATAATTAGTCTTAAAAATACCAGTAGTTCTACATCCAATGGGGCGTTAACATCATTATAATTTATTATAATAAATGTCTTATTCGACGTGATGATAAGGCGAGGAATAAATTAATATCCTTGTTTAGTAATAAGATTCCGGTCGATTTAAGGAAAGCTCATGTAACTGTCCAGTCATTATGTAAATTGTTGGACACCAAAAAAGAAAAGAAAAAAAAAAAAAAAGAAGAAGGAAAAGAAGAAAGAACAAAAAAGGTGGCTGTACAATATTTTTTGTCTACTTTTCTTCCCGAAATAGAATTGATTAAGTTTACATTTGGTGCTACAGACTAGAGAAAACAGATAAAAATCTTTCTCAGATCAGGGGTTCTATGACTTTAATGATGTTTCAAGGAAGAATTGTTGTAAGGAATGCTTACGAATCTTAACAGTGTACAAGAAATTCATTATATTGTTTAATAAAATACGACACATTATAATTATTGAGATATATAACTAATAAAATTGTAAAAACCTGTTCGTGAACGGTCTATCCAATCTTGACATGTAAGGTCAACACATTGGCCGAAAAGGTATATTTACGTAGGCGTTAGCACTGAAATTCACCTTGATATCACGTGTTAAAGGATGTTAACCTGATAAAATCTCCTCTTTAACAGGTTGTGTTTTTTTAAAGAGATTCAAGATTATAGAAAAAAATACAAACTTAAAATAAACCTACCACCTGACTGAAAATCATTGTAACCTTCAAGAAACGTATATACTTTTTTAAGAACATTTGCAGTGAATTATAAACATAGTCAGAGGTGAACAGGACCCCACGGTCCTCTCGAACAAAAAACTCGGAATATCGAAATGTATTTGATAAAATGAAATAAAGAAACTTATTTTGTTGTTTATTTGCTTAATTACCCAAAACAAAGCAGTAAAAAAAATATTAGAATCAACGCTCTCAGATTTATAGAGCTTGCAGTTTTTCAACATTGATTCTAATAAATTAAAACAAACCTAACTTGTAATGATGAGCTGTTATTACAATTGCCCAAAAGTCATACTAGTACAACCGAAAACATAAGAACAACCTAAATCAATGTTACCCAAACCTAATGTAAAGCACGCTAAACTTCTGATAATCAGGTGGCATGTTAACCACGAGTAATCCATCTCCACGGATGTCTCCAAAATCGTAAAATTGGGATATAAATCAACATAAAATAGATTTTTAAAATTGTTACTAACAATAAATGGTTTAAAAGTAAAATTATAAAAAAGAAAAGAAAAATAAATGATGAATAAGAAAAAAACATTTGTAGATTTTCTAAAAAGACTGCAAATAATCTTTTAAAAAAATAAACAATAGTTATAGACTGTGATGGAAAATATGACATATTTATATATTTAAAAAATATTAATGGCCTAAACTTTTCTTGACGTTCAGTTTTTATATGGAACTACCAAATATTTTTTTTTTTTGGGCTGTTCATTAGGTCAATTGCTAACTTTTTTTAAAATTCCTTAATCATTTTTTATTTGATTGTTTTTTAATTCATCATACCCTCTGTATTTACCAGTTGATTAAGTTTTTAAATCTCAGCTTAATAGTTTAATAGTTTTTTTTTTTTTAATAAATTGCAAACATATGAACATGAATTATTGTTATTATTTTTTCAGTGAGGCAGATTACATTGTTTTCTAACAAAAACAGAAACAAAATCGGTGTGTGGCTATCATGGACACGGCCGTGTGTGGTACGTGAATGTAACGGGTTATATTTCTGGAATAAAATAGTTTATTCATGTATTTAGGATAAAAGCAAGGAAACTAATAATTATTGTGTTACAATATAACTTTATTAATTATATGTCAGTAATACGAAAAGTACGACACAAATGGCAAACAAGATACATCCAGATTTCTGGTAAACGTTAAATCAATATAGGTATTATCTAACATTGTTGGAGAAGTTTCAATATAAGACAAATTGAACTCGCTGGCCATGAAGTCTGGCAATGAGCGGTTTTGTGAGACATCAACATTAAAGTCTCCAACTATCATAACTGGTGTAGTAAGACCAGGCTCGGTTATAATTTTAGCGATGTTTTTGGAATATTTTAACAACGACCGTAACATAAACAGTTTAATTTCTGCTAACGCTGTACCCGGGTAGATATACACACATCCAAATACCAATTTGAAGATGCCATTGCCCGTTACGTTTACTAGACAGACATCACCAAGTGTTGCGTCTTTCATTTCCAAATAAATTTCTGAAAAGTCAAAGTTAACTCTATTACAATCAGTAAAGCTATTGATGTCGCGATATATAGCGACTCCATCGGCTTTGCGATTTGATGATGATGATGCCGCTACCGATCATGTACTTGCTATTTGTCTGTTCTTTGCGATATTACTATATAATCTCAGTTCAAAGCTAGCGATATTCACTGGCAAGAAATTTTCCATCCGAGTTTCGCTGATTGCCAAATAATCAGATCGGCTGATGTTTGTATCAGTAGAGATGTCATCTGAGTGACCAAGCTTTGTGCATTAATGGCTGTAATAAGTATAAAACAATTGCTGATCTGGAACACTATCACAAAATTTTTGATAATATTTTTTTATTCTAAACCTTATTATATTCCCTGTCACTACTTTAAACTAATGTTTTATACACAATCGATAGATGTTGTGACAGCTGACGATTAAAACTTAAACGACATCGTAGGTTCTCCGAGTCAAAATTTATACTAATTCCAAATCTCTAAACGCAGCAAAATAACCTCAAAATTGCGGCGTTTCTCCCTCCATCGCTCGCGATGTGTCACTATTCTCGCATATCGTAATGAATTATTTGATCCTTTAGCTATCCAGTGGTATAATTTAACTTTGGCTGTAGAGGATAGATTCGAAACTACAACGCCAAACTGTATCCCCCGATTTTGTTATCATTAGGTTTTTTGGTAGCATCATATGGTAGCAAATTTAAAGATATATTATCGTCAAAAAAAATTCATTTCATTTTTAAGATTAGTTACGTATAAATAAATAGTTATGTTGAGAGCATAGCTTTATTTTTCTTTCTCATGTAATTTAAATTCGTTCCAAAGGAAACTAAATATTGATATTATAATTAAACGTTATGAAGGTATGATACTGTACCACTGAAGTCGGGAATCTAATTTCAATTACTTTCAATAAATAATTGAACGAATCAGCTACATTTTGTACCATAAATCAACAAAGATTGATTTTTAAAGAGGTCATTTAAAACAGTTAGCGTTAAAGATGGTTCAGTATAGAGATCATATATGATATTAAACAACTGTCAGTTGAATAATCACATTTAATGTTGACAATTATTAATGTCTAGAAAGTCATTCAATCATTCCATAACAAGTAGAGATTGAATCATATTGTCAGTGGTTTTAAGTCGGCTACCATTAGAGAAATAATTAAATCGGTTATATAATTAATTAAATATTTGTTTCTCTTTAGAGATGTGCATGGAGGAATAAATCACCCATAATTTCATACCATTTAAAATCAGAAAAATGCCTGATGTAAATATCACAATTAGCCCAGTCGATTTGTACATCGAAGTTCGCGAAATCGCTTGTACAATAATTTTTAATTATGTTGTTAGGACCCATAAGGAGATTTTATATTCAAATAAGGCGTTTACCTAATATCGTGTTTGTTTTCGCATCATCCTCAGGGTATCGGTCAAAAATAATTAAAAATATATACAGGAATAAATACTTGTATATATTTATAAATCAAAAACGAAGTAGGTAGTTCCTGATAACTTATTAACAAACCAGTCATACAATTTTCTCTCCAAATCCTATTTTTCCATTTTCCAAACTTTTCTCATATCAGAGAAAACTATTTTACCTACTGGCCCGGTTGAGGTCTCAAATTAAAGCTGATTAAATTTCCTTCAAATGTCTATATTTATGTTGGTACCTACCAAACTTATCTCCACATTAATTTTGTTGTCTTTTACCTACTTTTTTAACTGTCATTTTACAATCTATATTTACACATTTTAACTATGTGTTGTTATCTTATTTTTTCGATCTTACGTATTTTAAATTATTGTTAGGCCTTAAATTTTACTATATTAAGTTAAAAGTTGACAAGTTACTTTTAACCACTTTTTCTCCAAATACGATTTTCAATTTATTCCTATTTCTGAGAAACCATTTAACCTACAGGTACCGTTTGGGTCTCGAATTAAAGCTTGTTAAATTTCCTATAAATTGTTTTCCAATAATGTTTTCAGGAAATCCAGTACTTTCGTTAGTATGCGGCCGAGAACTTGACTGTAATTGAATAATTTAAAATTTAGTGAAAAATCACCATTTTTTGGATAGCTGTATTTCTGATAGGCCTATGGAATTGCGATTGGGGGCCTAACTTGTCACAAATTAGTGCTTTCTTCGAAATGCACTATCACCGAAAAATTACTAGATATAACCGAATAAATGAAAATAGTGCTACAATTTCGCGGATGGTCGAGTATTAAACAGATCGCATCAGGTTTTCAGGTTTGTAAACTTGGATATTAACTACCAGTAAATCGTACTAACAACATATAAAAAAATGGTACATATATAAATCGACAAGGCTATATGCCCTATATTTTATTTATTGACTCAAATCGTTCCAAAACTTATTTCTCTTTCTTCAACGAACA
This sequence comes from Euschistus heros, assembly GCA_003667255.2. Taxonomy (NCBI): domain Eukaryota; kingdom Metazoa; phylum Arthropoda; class Insecta; order Hemiptera; family Pentatomidae; genus Euschistus; species Euschistus heros. The sequence continues at coordinate 831,283 of RCWM02000360.1, forward strand.
AAATATCGTCCTAGTAACTTAATTTATTTTTTTATTTTAGCCAAGTGACTAACCTAGGTCTGATAAGCCATGAATTCTAGCTTTGGGCAATATCTGGAACTTCGGTGTTTTTCAAATAAACTAGTCTTTTTAAGAAAGAATTAGAACATTATCAAAAGATATTGTAGGATGCCGTAGCTTTGCAAAATGAGAAAGCACTGAAGGGTTGAACCAAAAAACCTTTGGTTTCGGCATTTATAGATGGTACAATATTAAAACGTGGCAGGTATATTAAAAGTAATATTTTAATCAATGCCCTGCACTAAAAAGCATTGAACATTTTAAGAAAATGTCAAGAGTTCTTGAAGAATTAAATACGTATGTCATATTAGAAAATAGATTTTTAAAAAGTTCAAATGCAAATTAATCTGTATTGAAGTTGACTATTATATAGTTACATTGTACCATACACTAACGATTTTCAATTTGCTATCTTAATCCTGAATGACAATTCTAATTTATCACCAACCGACAAAAAGGAAAAAAACGCGTTCTCAAGTGCTTATTCAGCCGGAGTGATGCATTATTGACATAGGCAGATTATGCAACTTAACTCCACGGCACAGGAATGAAAATAAAAGTTTATTTTTAGTCGCCAGGATGACAGGCTAGCTCGAAGGCTGCGGGATAACAACAGCTAGGAGTGGCAACCCAAGTGTAAATACACACTCGAAAGTGAAGGGCTTCAGGTAGGGCAGGTGAGGCAACAGCAACAGGTTCTGTTCCAATCTCAGTCGTAGCAACAGGTGTCTTCGTCGAAGGCTTCTCTGTCCCAGTAAGTGCAATATTGATGGTCGACGAATTATAAATTGATGATATAATAATAGATGGAGTTAAAGAGAAAAAGCAAGTTGAATATTAAATGAAATTCAAAATCAATAGGCGCAGTATGAAATAATTATTAAATAAAAGTATTTAAAAAACTAAAAAATAAACATAGATTAATTGAGATATAATAGAAGGAAGAGTTCAACTAGGATTGATGAATTTGCCACTTCTATTGGAATTGAATGTTTTAGACCTGGAATGTATCATTGATACACCATTAAAAAATAATATTTATCATTACTATAGATGGAAAGTTAAAGGTGAGAGGCATCCTATGATGTATTTATTTTAGTTTACAAACGAAAGAATAAAATATTCAAAAAAATAAATACAGAGGTTAAATGGAAGGGAGAAGGGCCTGTATAGATTACCCGGATATAGGGGAAGAGGCTGCAGAAAGCAGACCATAATGGAGACAATAAAGACCTAGTAGAGACGACTTTAACATGTCATTACTAACCCATGTCATTAGTATTTTTGGAGCAAACTGTTTTAGTTTTCCGTTATTAGTTTTTACTTTGGGAAAATCTGTTGTTCATTAACGTATTTTAAAGGTAAGAACTATGGGTTATTTTAAAAACTTCATAAATCGCCAACAGGGTATAAAGGTCGGACATGGATACTAAGGATTTCTTGTAATCAGTATATATGAAAATATTATTGCAATGTATTATTTTGATTATTATTAATCAACAGTTTCTAATAAGCGCTAGAATAAGAAAGAAAGGAATCGATACTATTATATAAAAGGACAAGCCATTTTTCATTTGTGATCACTAACCACGAAAATTAATGAATTAATGAAAATTAATAAAGCGGACTAACTCAACAACTATTCAGAAGTAGTTCTAAATAATACCACAAGATGAATTTACAAGAAGTAGATGATTTACGTTTTTTTTTCACAAAAAACATTTTGGCACTTAGCCCGGTTTTTACTTATGTGCAACAACTGTTGTATAATGTAATCTGCAACCATTTAATCAATGGAATTTTAATCAGGTTAAAAATTTGTGAAAATAACATTGAAGAAATAATGCTCAATCGCATACTTTAATACAATATTTTCATCGATAAAAAAAAAAATGTAATTATTTGTTAAAATTATCATAAGTTCTTTACGTATGTGAGAGCGCGAAAAGCCGCAAAAAGGGTGTTATTATTTTAATAAAATAAGATTGATTATATAAGGTATGTTTATATGAATATGTATTAATTATTATATATTTAGTAATATCATCGTGAGATTTAAAAATATATAATAATGATTATTGCAACAAGGCTGGTCTTAAATAATTCAAGTCAAAAATATTTAATGATCAAGAACCTAAGTGGCCAAACCCATCTTCACTTTAGGAAGGTTAGTATCATTTGAAACTTTTTTATTTTTCCATCTTATCGGCCGCTACACTATAGTGGAGAGAGTACATAATAAAAAAAAGTTAAAACATTGATAAGTCGGAATTGACACTTTCACTTTTGTAGGAGGATCCTGTCTGTGTACAAGACTAATAAGAGAAGAAGAGGTCCGAGCGGCAGTGAATGGAATGAAAAATGAAATAAAAAAATAAAGTTTATTCTGGGACTTAAAGTCCCCTAAGAATAATAATGCACAGTTACAAGTACAATTGTCTGGCCGTATTATTTACAAATTAAATGCTTCAGTTATTGCAGCATACATTTTTACAGGAATTAAATTTTTTAAAATATGAAATAATAATAATAACATAAAATGCAATCGTATATATATATATATATATATATATATATATATATATATATATATATATATATATATATAATATGTAATAAGAAAGATTTGACCCCGGTATAATGTTCAAAGAGCAAAATGGATCAAAAATAATTCTCAAAAAAAAAAAAAAAGTATTTATTTATATTATATTACATAATTGCGGAAGATATTTATTTAAATTTTATTTTTAAAGGAAGTTAGGGAAGCTGCGTTACGAATAGAAGTGGGTAGGGAATTTCAGAAGGAGGTAGTACGAATGAGAAAGGATTGGTCAAAGGAAGCAGTTTTCTGTGAGGGGATATACAGGTTAAAAGGTTGCGTTTTATGTGTTTAGGAGGTGGAGAGCGCAGAGTTAATAGATCAAGAATATAGGAAGGTTTTTAGAGATTGGAGTAGTACCCGGAAAGTATTGCCGTCGGAATTTAGGAAAAAGCCACCCAAGCTCAGAATATTGGCAAGTAACGTGTGACCGCCTGGGGATCCCGAAGATAAATCTGATGAAACTGTTCATCAGTCTCCCCAGCTTCATCTCGAGATCCCCGGGCAGCCCCCCCCCCCATAAACCAAGCAACCGTAATCAAAGCAAGGGAAAATAAGAGAGGACACTAGAAGTTGACGGTTATTCTAGGAAAGGAATCTCGAAATCTATAGAGTTGTTTAAGAATTATAATGGATTTTTCGGAAATTGCAGGATATGGTTGTTCCAGGATAGGTGTTGATCAAAGGTAACTACTAAATTTTTAATAAATGAACATTATTCAACCAATGATGGAAATCATTTTTTCATGGAGTAGATAATAAGTTGTCTATGAGTTGTATTGAGTACTTGGTTCTAGAGGAGAACATATAATAATAATAAAAAAATAATATATAAAACCTCAACAAGCTTTTATGGACCTCAATAAGTAATTAAGTATATATATATATATATATATATATATATATATATATATATATATATATATATATATATATATATATATATACATCAAAAGAATACTTTTAAATAAGAACAGGATCATTACCTCGATGTAAGAATATGTTAGGAAATAAGGTTAGCTATTAAAACTAAATATCAGCTGAAATATAAAGGTTCTGTAGGACAAACAGTTCATTTAGTTACATCATCAGCTAAACGAAATTGAAATTGATAAATAATAATAGAAATTAGAGTATTTATGACTTTGAGACATATTAGACTATTTTAGACATTCTATTTTTACATATAATACATTAATTTTACATTTTACATATAATATTACTTAAATATTATAAACTGCGCACAAATTGAAATGGGCCACTTATGTTTGGGACAAACTTCAACGTCAATTACACATGCGTTCACCTAGTCCAGATAACTTGAATGAACACTTTCATTGAGGAATTGACTTCTTTACCTCAACATTATATATTAGGTTTTTTAAGGAGTATGAACCGCCGATGTGAACCCTTAATTCAAGGCCCAACACCCTACTGAAGAAGGTTAAAGAGAAAAAACACAATATATATTAAACTTTGTAAAAATATAATTGTTTATAATGAAAACTTTTTTAATTTCATTTTATTTTATTTTAAAATATCTTTTATATCTGTTAAAAACAGAACAATTTTCCATGTACTATATCAACACTAACCAATACAGATTTTGTAACGTTCTTTTGAAAAATCAAGCATTGCTACTCCAATCTAAACGTCAAAAAGTTGAAGATACACGTAATAGACAAAAAATGACGCCATTTTCCGGTTATTCATTTACTGGTTTTCAAATCCTAATGCGCTATTAAAATCTTCATCCAGAGAAATATCAGTCCCATCTACAGAGGGAAAGGTTTTAGTGACATTTGCGCTTCATTTTAGCACAAAATAAAATTTAGAATCTATGGAATATTTATTTTCTTAAATTATAATTAATAAAATGCATTATTTTTTAATACGAAATCAACCATAAGTATATATAGTGAATAATGAATAGTATTTGCTGTTTAATAATTTATTTCGTTATTTTATTATATATTTTATTCTTTTATTAGGATGTGGTTTGCTTTTTTAGGTCTCATATCGATTATTTCATGTAATTTTAATTTATTTTTACCGAGGTACCGGTACCGAAAATCGAAAAATGTTGGTACCGCCTCAACACTGATAAATAGTTAAAATAGTATACGTAAGTAGTTAATTTTAACCAGATATAGTTTATAGATTTTCCCGTTAGTAATAATCCCCTATTAGAAATGAATAATGCGGTTGTAAATTATTTAAAATACAGCAACTCGTTTAAAGGATCGATTTATTCTTTCAGGTTTGTACGAGATTCATTTATTTGTCTGCCATTTATCATTGCTGTAGAATATTAATACGGGTATTTTATAAAATTTTAGATTACTATAATCTAAAATAAAACTAACAGCTGGGGCATATTTCAGGCATGTTAGCGCTAAAAATAATTTAAAGGCCCCGAGAAAGCGGGACCGGATCGTAATAAATATGATTTTTATACTGGCCAACAACGCGGGCTACAAAAAACATGGAAGCAAATATAGTATAACGCATTCTAAATAAGGTCAGAGAGAGGTGTAGCGATACCTAAACGAATCGTTCAATTTAAATAACAAATCCCCCCTTGTGATAAGGGAGTCAGCGGCAGAAATACAGACAATGGCCAACTTACATAAGAGGTCTCAAAAAGGAAGGAGGCCGTGGCAACTTCCGAATTTGGAAGGCATCGCCCACGCCGGTGCTAGGCACGGACCCAAGCTCCTTGAGTCATTACCCTCTCACGTTCTGGCTCAGTTATTCATCAGCATTTGACATCCGGATCTATCTCCATAAGTCCATCTGACGGAGATCATCTTTGTCCTCCAGCGGTGCCGGGGGTGGAATAACGTTATTTCTAATCCGATCTAGTGATGGGAATCGCTGCCCAACCCGACTCCTGCTTAAAACATGATGGTGGTTACTTTCTTCCTAAAAATGACTAACCGATAACTTCAGGATTTCGAAGTAACGTGGCAAAAATGTTAGGAAGAAACCACAATAAATTTAAAACAACCAGATTAGAGTAGAACATAAAGATCTCGCAATACTGTCAACTTTTCTGGTGATTCTAAAGAATTATTTTGCAATAAAAATATTCGAGACAGCATTTTTTTGTTTTTTACTTCTTTCAACAATTACCTTAGTAATGTATATTGCAAACAAAGGTCTTTACATTGAAAAGTAGTATTTATTAATTGTATCATAAACTCTTTAGCACCTCTTAACAATAATATAAGACTGTTTCAAAAAATGGAAAATAAAACTCAATAACACCGAATCACACATCACTTTTACACCCAGATATGATAACACATCTTCATCTGTCTTCATCGACAATCAACCCATTACACAGACAAAATACGAAATTCGTTACATAGGATTTACATTCGCCAAAACAATGACCTGCGGCCCACATGTGAAAGCCTCTTAGATTATACAAGGATCTAAAACTCTGGCACGCAATCCTACAAAAACGGTCGACATTACAAAACTCCATTTACTTAAATCAATATGGACATACGCAACCCAAAAATATATAAAAATACGCACCTTTAAAAAATACAAATGAAGGTTGTTAGGTTAGAAAGGGGAAAATATGGTAACTATAGTTCTGAGTAAATCGCAAAAGTAAATTACAAAGTATACATTCTTTCTCATCAGGAACGGGTTCTTCAACTCCAAAACATGTGAAAATCCTCTTTCTACCTTCCATAAGACCACCTTAAGTGATAGTACATGGGACAAGCTAACAGATGGCGATGAAACCAGTTTTTTTTTTTTTTTAAATATTCTCCCTTCTAGCCTAACACCTAGTCTTCATGCACATAATAAATCATGAATGAAACAGACACCACTGACATGCCCGGAAATACCCTCAGAAGGCTGAAAAGAAGCTGGAAGAAAGATCTCAAATAAATCCTTTTTTAATTCATGCCAGGAGGTATTGTTGAGTGCTACTCTCCCTCATGTCTTTAAGGCCAGTATTCTTACATGTTCAGCAAATTCATTTATTGCTACATTTACAACATGTGTGAATAAAAATATGAAAGCGAAAAAAAAAATTAATGTTTAAAAAATGTAATCTGAACAAAAGCTATACTTATGCACAAGGACTAAAGTAGCAATCTAGCATGTACAAACAAAATTATTTCTTTCCCTAGATTAAGTAAATTTAATAAAACATTTATTTTTTCTGTTGTAATATATAAAGGATCAGGTGAAAAATTTCATTTATTTTAGTCAGTTTGATAGTTCAGGCAATAAACAGCAGAGATTTTTATATTGTGTTTAAAAATCCTTTGGATAAGACAAAGGGAGTTTTTCCAACTCGGTAGATAAGTAAAAATCAGAATAACAGTCTTGTAATGTTGCTTGACAATAAGTAATTATCAGATATGCATTAGAATAAAAAAATCTGACACTAATAGACAACTCCATAAACGGTTTATACGTTAAGCGGAGATGGAACGACTTACATCCTTAATAGTTGGTAATTCTTTCGAAGCTTTTAACTTTTTTTTTTCTTTTTTAGACAATCTGGGAGAATAGAAGTGAAAGTTGGTAATGATGCAGCGGACCAAAATCTGAGGAGTGGTTTAATTCCCACTTCAAGCTATACTCCCAGACGCTCCGCCCGTTAATTTTTTAACTACATACATCAATATGTAACTCTATTTCCATATAAAATTTAATTTGTAGAAAAATTGAGTGAATTTATAAGTAAAAAATTATTTAATCAGTAAATAATTTTTTTAACATTCTTGTGCCCTCCAACAAAAATAGCAAGCATGTGAAATACTGTTTTTCAAATGCGATAAAATTTCAATAATTTTTATCAAACAGTAAAACAATTGCTTAAGATTTTTTCCATAAAACATAATCATAAACTTGTTATTTATACTTTATGTACATATTGGGGATACGAATACGTCTTTCGATTCCATGGATTCTTGAGAATTAGTTATGAGATTCTTTGTTCCAAAGTCGATCCCTATGAAACGATCGGTAACTCTGATGTTTTCGTTATTACGACGATTATTTTTCATTTAATTTCATTTTCATACTTGTATTGAAACCCTAATACACTATTACAAACAACTTACTATGAGATATAAGTGCATACTCCCATCTACAGTATTCAGTGTAAGGTTTAAGGAACAATTTGGATACCTGAAGCAATAAACGAAATTCATAATCTTTTCACGAATTGGATACTATAAAATAATATGAAGCATTTACAATAGATCTGGAAATTTAGATTGGATTTATTTGACTTATTTTTATCTCCCGAGGTTCGAGTACATAGGTCCAAATAGGTTTAGTGATGGTTCGGTACATAAGAAATCAACGGAAAGATGAAATGTCTCAATAATATAATAACCAGACATTTTTGAGGAACCTAAAAACTATCGTACACACCTATCCTGTACCTGTACCTCAACTAAATCCAGTAGAGCCTCGATATTACGAACCTCAAGGGGAACGAGAAAACTTCAAATTATCGAGGACTTTGATATATCTAAGTTCGATTTATTGAGGTTATTTCTGACTGACTTCGATATATAGAGGTTAGATAACAAAATACTCAATGTAACTATCGAAAATATATACATTGTTCATTGAAATAATAATAATGAAAGAATACTTACTAAATTCGTGAAAAATTTAAGCGGACCTTTGGAAAAAAATCCGAAATAGTAGTTGGTCTACCTGAAAAAACACTTTTTCTAAGTCGATATCTTGGAACTCTTGGGGTCCTTTCAACCTCTTTATTAATGAGAAAGTTTGGTTTTTGTACTTAAGCCTATTTTTCAAAATTGTGGATAAGGTGTTAACTGGTATTCCAATTTTTTTTTTTTACAATATTGCATTTTCTGTCAACGCCGGCATTTACGGCTTGAATAATTTTCAATTTTTCTTCATACTAAAGGGTTTTACGCTATACCATTTTCGAAACGAAACATAACACCCAATTGTTTCATCAGAAACTGGAATAAACCGGGCATAAAAGTCGAGATGGGAGTTACAGTTAATACTTCGTAGAACCTTTGATCAGGCTAAACTCTACTTATTAAACAAATCGATTTCGATTTATAGAGGTTTTCCGATAAAAACTTCGTTTTGTAGATGTGCGGAGTAAGCTAAGGAATCTTCGAAAATTCGATATATCAAGGTCTTCTTAACCAATCCTTCGATATGTAGAGCTAAAAATAACATAGGAATGGTAGGAAGATTCAAGGGGAATAGAAAAACTTCGAATTATCAAGGAATTCGAGGTTTCACTGTATCAGCAGCATAGATCGATGTCCAGGAAACGACTTGGCATCATTAATTCTCAATAAAGATAGTTTTCTATACTCTTAAGAATTAGTCGAAATAGAAAATTCTCTTTTTTTTATTTTGACTGCATATAGTTGAATTTTTTTTTTTTAATAATTGGTTTAACAATTACTAGTGGGAACAGACGGAATAATATTTTAGTTTCCCAAATTAAGCACTGTGGAAATTTATTTTTCAACCGACTTCAAAAAAGAGGAGGTTCTCAACTCGTCTGTATTTTTTTATTTATTTTTTTTTTTTTTTTGTGTGTGTATGTTACGCGATTACTCCGTCAATTCTGAATCAATTTTGATGATTCTTTTTTAGATCGGTAGGGCCTACTTCAGAGGTGGTCCCATAAAAAATATTTTGAAATCAACGAAGCACTTTTTAAGAAAACTCAAAAAAACAGTTCATTAAATCACTTATTTACTGTTTTTGATTTTAATTGAAGATTTTAATTTGATTGGGTAGCTTGAAGATCGAGAATTGACTGTATAAACAAAAATACACTCACCACTAAAAAGTGAAAAATAAAAATAATTTTTAGAAAAAAAACTAAACCGACTTTAAGATTAAGCCTTCATATATAGAACTAAAAAGTAAAAAATAATATTTTAGCCGCTTAGAAACAAAGAGAATTAAATGACAATCAACAAAATTATCGATACTTATATACATATTCACAATTTATGATCAGTCATGTTTGGAGTCGGTGCCAAGCAAAACAAACAGAATTCGAAAAAAAAAAAATGTTAATTATAAAGATTCCCCACTATTTCAACAACGCCGCACCGCTGTTTCGTGCCATTCGAAAGTTTGTTGCAAAGATAGGATTAAGCTGCCCTCCTTGGCTGGCACCGACTCCAAAAATATCTGATCATAAATTGTGAATAGGTATATAAGTATCGATAATTTTGTTGATTGTCATTTAATTCTCTTTGTTTCGAAGCGACTAAAATATTATTTTTTACTTTTTAGTTCTATATATGAAGGCTTAATCTTGAAGTCGGTTTTGTTTTTTTTCTAAAAATTATTTTTATCATTTTGTTTCAGTAAAATTATATTAGTAATTAAAGACAATGTCAGAGAGATTAAGTAGAGTGGTAGAGCAGTAACACCTTATCGTCCTGATGAACCATTGCCTTCAAAGGCCGACACGAACTAATTATATAACATTTATGTCCTTCATTATTTTCCAACGCTAGCTAATGCTACGATTAGGACAAATTTTTATAATTTAACAAATTACATAGAACCAGGCATTAAAGAATTAATCACGGTACCATTGCAATAGATTGATTTTTAGCTGCATTCCTCCAAGCGGATATTCAAATGTTCAAATTCACTTTTTAAAAAGTGTAATTATCTGTAGAAGGCTGCTACGCTAAACTCTCCTTTATATATCATTCTCTCAACTTCCTCGTTCCCTTAACTGCAAATAAGAAGAATTCTTACCATATATTTATAAAATTTATAAAAAAACCGACATTAATATTATACGTAATAGTAACAAATAAAGTGAAATTTTTTACATAAAAATAATATTTAATCAATGATTTATCTGTTGTATCATTTGTATATAAAGCAGTAATTACATATAACTGTTTTGTGATCCATGTAACAATGAATAAAACAATATTACAATACTTTATTAAATATTTACAAATGAAACTTAATCGTATCCGATCAATAATTTATTTATTGAACATTTATTTATAAAATGCTGTAAAATAATTTACTCATGTGTTTTCTAGAAAGGAAAACAAAGCTACGATGGTAGTGTGCTATTTCGTCTTGTGGAGTATATACCGCACACGTCTTGTTTTTCAAGGAAAACCTTCGAACATAAAAACTTATATTGATATTTTTCTCCAATCGGAAATGTTTTTCTGATTAAGCAATAATATATTTTTCTAATCATAATTGATGATTTCCGTTATCCGTCGTATATGGGGAAACGAAGCGTCGGATAAGTGAGAGTCTTCTGTATAGCTATGAATATAATTCGGCAAGTAAAAGATAACTATTAAAAATAAACTTCACTGAAGAACTCAATAACATTTCTTTTCAAATTCGTTTTCTTAGTTTGCGCAATATAAATCCTATTTCAGAATACATTCAAGTATATTTAATGTCAATTTTTTTCCTATTAATAAATTAATTTAAATTTAATATAACTAGTCTTCAAGGTTCAAGGCACCTTTCAGTACCAAGAATAATACAAAAACAGTATAACAATATCCTTAGAATTTTTTTTATTAACTTTGATTCTCTTTAGATATGGTTTTCAAAACAAACATAATTTTGTAGTAAGCATTAATTTTAATATGCTATCTTCAAATAAGTTCAGTTTTAAAAAAGTGTAATTATATTATAGTTAATTATTGTATAAATCACATAGGAAAAAGTTTGATTTCCCTGACTGGGAAAAACAATCATGGGTATGTCTATCTATAGTCTAGTGCATTTATATTAATTGCTTATGATAAGGAAACATTCAGCAAATTTTCGATACGGGCAACACCAAAAGAACTAGAGCGTGTTTCTGTCGTCAAATTTTAAATCCGTTTAACACCAACAGGGCAAGAGCATATCAATATGTTACATTTTTGAGGGTGAGAAAAATGTTCAAAAAATACTTTAAAGCAATTGTCAAAAATCACTAATCTGCACGAATTTAGTTTTTTACATGGTTCATTAAAGAGATGTAGTCAGTGTTGCTGCAGCTAATTTACTATGCCTTATGGCTTTTATTATAATTATTAATAAAAACATTTTGTTATAACAATAACTAGCAAAAGTGGTGTGCAATCAATTATACATTTTCATTTCTTGAATCTTATCAGAACTAATAACTAACAGCAGACAGACAGCTGATACGATCCAGTAGCAGCCCGCAATACAAAGGTCAACAACCCCCATATGTGTTCATATGAAATATTTATGACAACGGAATGGAATTCCTCTCTGATAATTTATACAATTACGAAAAGAGCCCAAGAGAAATATAAAATAGTGACATACGCCGCAAGTGCGAGCTTAAATGTAAACATTAGCCTTAGCCGATGCAATCTCCAACCCCAATTAAGATTTTTATCGCCCAGCCTACATCTTGGCCTCGTTACACAACGGACCTGAGACCCCTCTGTTTTACAAGTCAATTGTGCATTATCAGTTATGGAACAGCCCTGATCAGTTGAGCAATCTGAATCAAAATGACGGATACATCGCTTATAACGTCAGCTTCATACAACAAGGAGAACGTAATACGATCCTGAAGAATAGAAAAATAAGGAAAATGACAAATGGTTAAATATGGCCATAAGAAAAACAAGTAGTTAAAGAAGATTTATAAAAATCAGTTTCTAAACTCAAGAAACTCAACAATATATTAAATTATGATGAATTTTTTTTTTTTTACCTCAGTAAATTCATTTATTGGGACTCGTTGCCGAGCAAGTTGGGTCGAGGGCCAGTGGTACTGAAGGTCGTGGGTTCGAATCCCACCTGAGCGGTACGAAATGAATTTCGACCTTCCCAACTTGACCAGAATAGGTTGGTAACCTGTGGAATAACACACCCTTCTTGCCCTAGGTTGGAGTACATATGGACGTTAAGTCCCAATAAAAAAAAAAAAATCAAAAAAAAAAATCACTTATTACATTTATAAGAGATGTGAATAGGAAAATGAAAGCGAAAAAGAATATATATTTTACCAAACTACATTTTATTTATTTAAGTTTTTCATTTTATTAAAGGCAGTGATACAGTCCAACCTCACTAAATTGGCTTCAACGTCAAATATTTTGAACTTTTTCAAGTTTCCAAAAAATATCTAGTAACTTTGGTTCTAAAGAAAATTTGGTTATATTCACAATTATACTAGACTAAATTTAATACATGTAGAGCGAAAAATAAGCCCCTTTCTTAAACGGGGACTAATTATAGGCTTTCAAATTTTTGGAATTTACTCAAAAAGTGGCAGAAATTGTGTTTTACTTACGGCTATAGGGCTTATGTTTGCGTCTTCTGCATCGAATGTAAACATAAATTGGAAGCAAACACAGAGGATCCATTCTCAATATAGTATCCACAAGTTAAAAGATATAAAGCACTGAAAGAAAATCACATTTCAGCCTTCAGGAATCCACTGAAGGATTACATTGTGTTCTAATTATAACAGAATAAAGCCAATATGCAGAAGCATATGTATTTTACTTTTTTTTAAATAATTGTTTGTTTGTATGGTTTTGTTTCAAGTTTTTATTTTTTTGGCACTTCTTTTTATTACATTGGTGGTAGATTTATGCTTTTATACATATTATTTTCTTTTTTCAATACATATTTTTTTAAATTTTAGTCAAGTAAGATATCATGGCCTATAATTTTTTTGTAAAGTAATTTCAAAATTCAAGATCAAAGATGACTTGTTATTTGTTTACTTGATCCTCTTACCGAATAGTTGCCCAAAACGTAGAAAGTAAAAAGACCAATGCAAGACTAATACAAAATTATGCACAAATCGTTAAAGGATTTGAATGCTCATAGCTGGGATGTTACTTTACATGTATGGACCTTCTTGCAGCCACATCCACAATTAAACCATGACAATATACCACTTGCTTCTTCAAATCTGGTTAACCAAAATTTACGATTTGGTTGAAACTTCTGAATGTTATCTCAAAGCCGTTTATTCTTATCTGTAATGCACAAACTGGAGATAATGCCGACAGCGTGCAGTGAGGATGGAATTATCTCCTAGCGTACTATCAGTCTCTTGGCATTTATTGTATTTACATAATTATTACGAAGACTTGTAGTCTGCGTTCCAGATAACGGTCACGCACCAGTAAAAATCATTGTTTCCGTATTTTAAGAAACGTCCAAAAAATAGAGTGGATTTTAAGGGGATACAGGACTGGATAAAGAATCATATGGCCATCGTACCGCTAAATAGTAATAAAGTATGAAAAATATATATGCACAGTTAAACATAAAAATCGAACGTCAAGTAATTTACTCCTGGAAAAAAAATCGATGTATAGAAAGGTCAGAATTTTTCCACACGCCATGATAAAAACAATAATAGTTACTATTTATGTTTAAAAAAACTTTTAAAAAATTTTACGGTTGACTGTATGGTATAATATATGAAAAAGATGGTGTGGAATGCAGTAAGGAGTAAAAATAAGTGTTCGTCGAAGTATAAAAAAAAACATATGGAGTGCCGACGTTTCGACCTGCCTTCTGGGTCTTCTTCAGGGTTAAAAATAATTAAAACTTGATTTGACAAATAATAAAAAACTTTTACAAATAAACAAAATTAAATTTAAAAAGAATATAAAAATTTGTCATTACAAAATCAAGGATGAAACAGTATCTAAATCTTGCTTAGTAATACAATTGTTAATAACTAATTTTAAAAATTGATCTTTCTTACTTTTATATTCTTAACTTAAATATATTTATTGAAATTTATAACTATATTAATATTTAAAAAAAATAAAAAAATCTAGTAAATGTGATTACAACGTTCATAATAACATGTCAAGCTAGTAGTACTTCAAATTCCTCTAGCTTTAAATTAGTTATTAAAAAGTGTATTATTCAGATACATATTGAAACTGTTTCATACTTAATTGTGTAAGTACATAATTATTCATGTTCAATATATAAAAGTTTAACTTTATATTAAAAATAATTCTATTACTTTTTTATTTATATTGACAACAGTATACAATGTATATATAACAAGCATATGTGGAGTGAAATGATTAAAATAACACGCCAATAACTTAAAGAAACTACCTGAAAGACCATCTTCTTTTCGAACGATTTGAATTTATATTGGGAATCAAGTGGGAAGCAAGTTAGGAGACTATTGGATTCAAGTGGGTATGGAACTTATCATGTAAGGATAGGTGTCTTGGACCAATGCAGCACATGTGGGACATTTAGATCGTTATTGATAAGTTTATTTGTAACATAATAAGGAGCACTGAGGATTTTACGAAGTATTTTGAAGTGGAAACAAGAAGAATTGGAAGGTTTAGTGGATCTCCAAAGCTCAACTCCGTTAGTCTATTTACTCTCAATAGGTTTAATAACTGTAATGCAAATGAGTATTTTGTAATTAATTGAAAACATTGAAAGTCTGTATAGTAAATCTTGCAATGTGCTTTAACGACAAGCAGGTTATTGTCGTTATAGTCATGTATGTAGGATATCAAGTAAGACGTTTGGCCAGATGGATTCCTAGGTAGCGGACCTGTTCAACAGGGATTAGTATAATAAATTTGAAATTTTTGAAACTATTCAAATTTTGAAAATTTTATTTTATAAACAAATATTATAATCCGCCACAATAATGGGCAATAAGTAAAACAGTTAAAATGTACATATTCATCTCTTATTTACAAACAAACCTAAGAATGCAAAACTTGGCCGAACGTATCTAGGAGTAGACAGACGAAAGTTTAATGAATTTTTTCAGCCCTATATCATACAAACAACACAAATTTATGTCCTCGAGAGAAAAATAACGAAGAAGCGATGATTCAACCCTCTGAGAGATGAAGGTAGTATGCAAAATGTAAGGTAGCATAGGGCCTGATGTATTATTTAATTATTAAATCCTCAAAGAGAAACTTTAATTAACCTTAAATGATTTTATTTTGGTTAATTGCCACGATATAAGTTAAATTAACAGAATTAAAACCATAAATAACTATAAATTGTAGTAGATTTAGACATTGTTGGAAACGCATGAGAAAACCCCCATAAGTTTTGGCAGAGGTGGCGAAGAGTGTTGCCAAATATCACTGACCTGCTTTTCAGATATTTAAACTGAGAAACCCCTTGAATGATTTGAGAAAATCCAAAGAAGAAAAACCTACGGACTCCAGATTAAACTGTCTAAAAATAATATTCAGACAAAATCCCAGCTGTGCTCGTAGAATCACTAAATCCAGAAATTTATTTTCTTATTTTTTTTTCTTAAATATATGAATTATTAGATTGTAAAAAGAAAGAAGCTTAAGTAAAAAGCTCATTAATGAGTCTCGATCATGTAAAAAAAACAAAACAATATTATTTAGATAAATGCATCAATTTAAAATTTGCTAGACAAGAAAAAAATTATAATAATAGAAAATAAAAATAAAAATAAATTACTAAAAGAAAATATTGGCAAATATAATATATAATATGCTTAATGTTATATTCAAAATAAACTCTGACGATGCCTACTTTATTCTTTGGACTTTCTAGTATTTATTCCGCGATATTATAAATGGTTTGAAAAACTTTTCTTTTTTTTTTTCTTTTTTTTTTTTTAGTATCAGTCAAAAGACACTAACGATATTTTTTCTATCATTAGACAATTATTTAACCTTTGCGAACGTAGCGAGCGAAGGTGTACAGTTGTAAGAAGTCAAATTCAAATGTAACATAAGAATAATATTTAAAAAATCTGAATGTAAAGAAAGAACAAGTCATAGTTATATATCATTGAAGTTCATTGAGGCTTATAAAGCGATTAACTAAAATTCTTTATCAATACGATAAGTGGTTCCTGTCGGAGAAATCTACAGCATATGTGCTATGCGGTTCCCACGTTTGGATGGCGGGTAAAGGTACTGATGACTTGTTCCCTTATATAATCAAACATTAATTATACTAAGATTATGTTAATATAATAAATAAACTATTCAAATATGAAATTTATTTCCAAAATTCAAATCTCTTTCTTATAAATATGGTAAGAAATTAAAGACTAACGTTACACCACTTCATACATCATAACAACACAAAACCTTATTAATTCAGACTAATGATCATGTTCCACATCAACTGCCCCAAATAGATACAGATAACACTATTCTTTATATCATGAAGGGGGAAAACGGAATGAGGTTAATATTTAAACAACTTTAGGAAGATGACTTCATGACTTCAATGATACGGCCTAGTAGGCACACAAAAAACAAAAAAACTTGTGCCCCACTTTGGTGGTAGCATGGCCTGAAGATGGGTGGCAAGGGTCAACCTATACTCCAACCGCCTAGAGTATATTAAGGCCAGAGATGGCGAGAGGTAAGAAACCGCCTGACCTTCTCGTCCGAGATTCCTTCCAGAGTCACTGACCTCATCTGCCAACCACACTCCGTCTTCAAAACTCACAAACCATTTTCTCCAATGTCGGTGGGTATTTATTTTATTTTCTTTGATTTAGTTAACAGGCGTGTAGAGTTTCTTCTCAAGCGTGTATATTTTTTAAAATCAGGAATTCCTCAGACCGTTATCAGTCATGTCTAACGTAAGCATTCCTCTGAGATTCTTTGATCATATGGATAAAACCACAACAGATATTCTTTATCGGATTTCGTTTATTTAGTTTTATGATATATATTTACGCTATGACCTCATCAATAACAAATATGTAAACCATTCTCGATTTTTATGTTGGTAGCTATATCTTTCGAAAATCAGTAAGTTACTAAGTAAGAAATATATAACCCTATACATATACATTTCATCAAGGGGTCTCAATCTGTGAAGGCTGAGGTATCTTGAAATTGATTGATTACCATCATCATTAAATATGCCGGACGCAGAATTAAATGAAACAAAAAAGTTTATTATTTTTGCAATTGATTTTGGTTGGCTATAATATTATGATAATAGAATTAAAACAAAAATCATACTGGCTAATTGTATCATCTATTGTGACTAGTTAAAGAATAAAGTATATCGAAACAACTTGAGATTATCCATTCAGAAATCACATAGACGGGAGATTACGATGTTCAAGAACCAACAGCACACGTGGAGTATGCTGGAGTTGGCAACAGAACCAGCGAGGACAGACATCGTCCAGACCGTTGGGCAGTCAGCCAAATCAAACAGCGCTCTATTAAACATGATTGTTTGCATATCCGGTTACGACTAGATTTATTAAAGCCCTATCCAAAATGTTGGAGCTAACTGATGAGGATTGCACCTGTATCCGGTATAAGAAAGTATACTTAATTCAGAAATGGATAATAACTTACTGCCCAGCTTTAAAATGTCAGGTTCATGTATAGAGATTTATATGTTATTAAGAATATGGAAATCAATTTACAAATCAAAGATGAGGAACTCAAGGACAATACCCAACGGAAAAGCTAGTGATAATTTGTCAATTCAGACAAAAGAAAATGAGGACGGCGTATAATAGGAGGTATGAAACGCGGATTTCAGTATATGCTGTATTATATGCCAGTTTAGATAGTTACTTTTAGTTAATTAATACATTGGTTTTAGGCAATACATTGGTAATGCAATTGACCAAAATGTGCGTTACCCTAGCAAACCGAATATCCTGAGTTCGAATCTGGAATGTGATATTATGCAATTAATTTCTCACCCATTATATTCCCTGCGAGAAACATTTCTTATTGCCAAACATTTATTTTTTAGTTGTCTCTTGTCGAAACAGCATGGAAAGGGAAAATTAAATGAAGTTATATATGAGTAGATCTTATAACTAGTAATAATAATAATCCATTAAGGATTATTCCCCCATCCAGAAAGGAACTCTTTGGGAGGGTTAGAGAAGAGCAGTTCTTAGTAGCTATATTAATATGTGAAATTCCATCAGTAGAGCCAGCCTATAACAAGAAGCAGAACGTTCTTCTGGAAGGAGAATGGTTTGAGAGAAAGGGCAATCTGCAAAATCTCAGTGTAAGAGAAATTACAGACAGGACACACCCTACTAGACTAATCCCAGCAAATTAAATAAAATTATGCAGGATGATGTCTTATAAGATTGGGACAACGCTGACAATAGCTTTTCGAAGTCTTTCCCAATGTCGGAACTTCTGGATGTCGCTATATCTTACAGAGCATGGAAGATTCATGCCAAATCCCATTGCTTTAGGAAGGACATACTACCTTATTCACCAGCTGTGGCGTTTCGGAAACTGCTGAGCACCTCATCATTTTCCACAGCGACTGAAATGATTAAGATTTAAATTGCTAAGGAAAACCGACCCCTAAGCCTCCTTGGAGAATGATTTTTCTCAGTTTACCAATGAAGAAAACCAAACGTAGTACCGATATTTCGAGTATGGGTTGTAAAATAAAATGGATCCGGCCTATTTTACCTTTTACGAAGCCATCGAACAACACAGACAAAATAGAGAAGAGCAAGGGAGTTGTTAATGAATGCGAAACAAAAACTGACATTAGATATAAAAATAATAGTTGAAAATATAAATTATTTAATATGTCGCAGTCCCATATCTCACACGTACGAAATTTGAATAGTGACACAAATTCTTTATTTTTGAGCTATCACAATGGTTAAGTTCAGTAGCTTTCTATGAAATGTCAAAAATGTATCAAAAATCCCAACTGATACATCTCACTTGCGATTGAGATTAAAATATAATTCAGGTAAACTTTCTATATTTAATACAAGACTGCAGTTACATATACATTTGTTTTAATGCAGATTTTTTAGTTGAGTCACTTTTGAAAAACATGAGCGATACTACGTTTTGCGTGATAAGTCTATTGATACTGCCGTAGTCATGTAGCTAAAAAAAGTAGGTAGTAGATAAATAATAGACGAATATGAGTGAAATATAATTATTATTTGAATTAATTTATTCATATTAACAACACTGTAGTTACAACTGTGATTAAACCGAGCAAATTTAGTCATGAACAGTGAAACTACTCATTCGATAGTAAATTATTTATAAATTATGAAATAATCATTATAGCACAGTTTTAAGCTATAATGGAAAACATGGGTTAATCCTTTTTCAAGAAATTATTTCCTTCAAACTACGAACATTTATGAAATGTACATAACAAAACTTAATAAATAAAAGTATAATAGTGTAGTGTAAGAGGAAATTAACGCTTGTGGTCTGTTTTGTTAGAAAACCTCAAATACAATTTTGTCAGTGGCAAGCTGATGTTGTTGAATAAATTCAGAATAATATCTGCTGGGGAAATCTAGACACTAAAGGATTTTCTTTACACCCCTAAAACACGTTAAGTCCTCCTGTTTATGCTATAAATACGCTGGTGAAATTAGGAAGCAGATAAGCCAGACCTGTTCGATGCTGGGAGAGGTTGGATGTGGTACGGAATACCTTTTTTTGATAAGATAATACAATATAAATACAACAGTATGTTGTTAAACTAATTTATCAAGAAAGATTTTGAATTATACATTATATTTTTCCTTAACAGGGATATAATTACTTATAATATTATTAACTGAATAAGTTTAACTTTTTTTTAC
Source organism: Euschistus heros (assembly GCA_003667255.2). Lineage (NCBI taxonomy): Eukaryota > Metazoa > Arthropoda > Insecta > Hemiptera > Pentatomidae > Euschistus > Euschistus heros. The sequence continues at coordinate 851,562 of RCWM02000360.1, forward strand.
ATAAAAATAATATAGTTTAATACGATTCAAAGTGCAAAGCAACTTCAGCATTATTTTTTTTCTTTAAAATAAACAAATACTACAAACTTTGTACCAGCACATATCCATAATTCATATTCTGAAGTTGACCTAAGAGAAAGCTTGGTTACTAATCGGAGGTCACTGAGGTCTTAAAAAAGTTTAGTTATGACCTATCAGTAAGTCACGTCGGCCTTTGATGAGCCGACATCTGGCAAGATCGTTGGGTCAGAGTCACTCCCGCATACCACGGTTGAAACGATTATCGTAAGATGACCCAGTTAGGAAGCTAAGCAGAATCGATTATAAAGATTATTGCTAATAGTTCGCAGCCCTCCCAAAAATTATCAATAAACAGAATTAAATGTGTGCATTCTTAAGGGTATGGACTTGAGTCCTACAGTGACTAATGATATAATTATCAGTTGTAATATAATAATAATACAACATTACTATAAAGCAATGATATAATATTTCTGTAATATCTGTTGGAGACATTTTGAGTCACAATATCCTCCTGGAACACAATTTTAAATCACAAGATATGGTTGAGCAAGGAAGCTGACCAAAGCACAACCTTGTATAATACACAATGAGCAGCAAATGTTTCCGTACACCTACGAAATTCACTGAAGTATGATTCCTTCTACTCTCGTTGTGGAAAAATGATTTGTTTAACCTTTTTTATAATTGTCTCATTCACGTGAGAAACACACCTAATTATTAAAAACTCTAAAATACGGATAATATTTATGCATTTACTCTATAAATATAAAAAAAAAAAATAAAATAAACTGACCCAAACAAAGGTCTTCGTACAGCATCAAATCATCTTCTTTAATCCCTTAAATACTTAAGGTATGGTGTAGAGAAGTTAACTAGTGGTTAATTATATCTCTCTCTAGCTATGTTCTCATCAGTTTCTACTTAGATAGTGTTTTATAAACAGCCACGGCCCGATATTGAGAATACCTCTAATCAACAGCAGTTATATGTACTTTTCCTGAAATAACAGGGATATTCGTCCGGCCAGATTAGTTCAATGACTAATATCCCTCGTTTAACGGTCCAGTACATAATCAAACGTATTATAAATTAAAAAAAAGATAAACGATAAGGGTAGATCGGGATGGCCTAAAATTCTATCTTTTCTTACACACCTCCGAGAGGAGAAGGATGTTTTACGAAGAGTTAATGCTTACCTCAAAATACCGGTCAGAAAGATAGCAATGGAAGTAAATTCCGGATTTGGGCAGATCTGCAGGACCTGATACGATTAGAAGAGTCCTAATAACAAATGGATTCCAGCACAGAGTAAATAGAAAAAACGAAAAAATAGGTTAAAGTACATTTTAAAAAGTCTCCACTACAGGAATGACGTCATGTTAGTCTACAAAGATAAATTCAATGTGCAAGGATCAGATAGAAAAATATTACTTCTTTAATTTTCATTCTGTCCTTAAGTCCATTTCAGTTTCCATCCTGGTAGATCTGACACATTTTTATTAAATATAAATATTTATTTATTGAAAAAATATTCAAATCAATTATTATAAAGTGTTCATGTCATTAATAATATCATTCCCATTTAATCCTGAGATATCTTTTAGGTGAGCTCTATAAAAATTAACAAATACGGAATGATCGAGCAAATGAGACATTACTTATATTCAAAGGTCACTATCATGTCAACCATTTTAAAATACCTTTTATATTTTATGATTGGGTACTTATTTCGGCTGATCAATCAAAGGAGAAATTAATGACGGCTTGTATTACAGGACCACGACCTGTCGCGGGTTGTAGAGCCTATAAACCTGAAAGAGTATTTTAAGATTAATAAATAAATGTCAACTGTCGAAAGAATCTATATCTTTTGAAAGGACCGTTGAACATGAGATACACACTCAGATCTCTCTCGCTATATCGGTCTCACTGAAGTATTTTTTATTTCTAAGGATGTTTGGTCCAAAAGATAGAACACAAGTTGCTCCGTATGCTCTTCTGGCCGAGTCGGTAAGGGCTCAGTGAAGTTATATCGTATGTAATTATAGGCGGGCTATTGGAACCCCACTGGTCCTAATAACCCCACGTACCTCTTCCTCTAATCATATATCATTCTTCAAAATGACCTGTTGCCGGGTTTTAGGCCTCTACTAATACCTCAATAGTAATGCATCATTAGATAATGAACCTGTCCAATCACCTGGTTTATAGCGACTGTCATAATCTCAGTCGTTTGGGTTTGTCTGAGGTCAGGATCGGGACTCAATCCAGCCTAATGATAATATTCAGAGCCCCATAGTGATGAAATAGCTGTACATGGAGAAGTCTGTTTCTATTGAAATTTACAACTATACACAATAAAATACATCTAGTAAATGGGAAGATATTATTTAAAATGACATATCAGTTTCTTGTATAGGAACTTCAATAAAACTTTGTCTAGAAAAGGTTGGGTTGTTCTATAATGACGAGCACATTTTGACATTTTGGTCTTGTAAATCAATTCCAATTAAGTCCCTTATCTAGATGGAGTCGTAGATAGCGGAACTGTTCAACTGGGATTAATGGAAAATGTTTGGAAAATCAAAACAAGTTTTAAGGTAAATTGTCAAAAGTAAAATCCATTACTGTCCAACAGATGCATTAAATGCGGCAAGCAGTAAACAATACCTGGCCTAAACAGCCTTAAAACAAATGCTAAATGAGTAAAGTATTGCCTCCACTAAGACCAAAATTAGCCCATAATACTTTGTCACTGGAAATACATAAACAAATACTTCCATTGGACTCCCTGAACAAAAACATTTTAAGATAGAAAACGAGTTTGAAAATAGATGTGGATGAACGGGATACCAACCCGTTACGTCTTAAAAACATTTTGGTTGAGAAATTACCGCTGGTTTGAAACTAGCTAAAATTACAAGTTAAATACATAAAAGTCTCATCATCTAAATATAATCTTAATTATTCATTGAAAAATATATACAGATACTCACCTTGATTTCAGAACAGTTGCATATTGCAGCAGTATTGTAAAAATGTATGAAATTGCAAGTACTACTCGCAAACGAAATAAAAAAAAGCGAAAATGTTATAAACCATTTGTAGCAACGGTAATATTACGGTCCCCCTTACCTCAACTAGTTTTCAGCAAGGAACAGAACAGTACACCTAAATAAAGTGGATAATGTATTATAATATATTTTTTCAAATTTTCACAACCATATTATCAAATAAATACGATAATAATAATTTTAGGATGAAGCGATCTACATGTATCCCATTTTATAGAGGAAGGCTACAAATTTATTTTCAACTCAGCAATTAATTCCACAGCCAACATATCTATGTAGAAAATCTAGACTTCCTCGTTCAGTTTTTAAGACTGCTACCATGTGGTTTAAAAAAATAAATAAATAAAATAGGTCAAACGCGGGGCAGTGGCTTTCTAAATTTCACTTACATAATGTGGACCATTACACAACAAATTAAATTTCTTGGTTATCCCAGTTTCACACAGAAAAGTCAAAGGCGGTGATTAATCGGGTGATTTCTCCGGATGTCTAGGAGTTGCCACCACAAGGACAGTTTCATGACCTAAACAGAGATATTCTTTGCTTGGATCATGGCCAGCATCTTAAATTCAATCTTGCTCCCCCAATTTGCACAGCGTTTGGTTTACAAAGAACGTGACAAATAGTAAAAAATACGTTTTTTATAAATCCGATTGACAACACAAGTATTTACATATACAATATACTATTGCCTGCAAAATTAATTTAAATAAAACTACGTATATATAATATATAAAACCAGTTTTTTACTTCAACGAGTGGGCTACAATTTATACTAACCCACTGTAATTCTGTTCCGAAAATATTGGCAGCTCCTTTTGTAATTCGTTTTGAAAAAAAAAACATATCGGAGTGAGCTTACCGATTAAAAGTAAAAATTGGTTCCATTTTATTTTAATTTATAAAATTACTACGAATTATAAAACAAATTTAAATATAAAAAATCTTTTACTTATAGTAATCAATTGAATAGTAGATACACTCGGAACTCGATTAATTGGATATCGGTTGGTCTCGTCCGACCTAAGCCTTCTAATTTATTTATTTTATTTTAATATATTATGTATTATTTTTCACAAAACATTTGATCGCTGGACAAAATATTCGACAATCTTAGTACGAGCATTCTGGAGAAGGTATGATCTGTACCAGGTATAAATATCAGTCGGACCTGATGCAACATCGTTCGATTTGATGGTTTTCAGACAATGGAGAGATCGTGCGGAGGAATTTAGAACGTCGGTAATTAAACAAAATAAAATCTGTGATTTTTTTTCAAGCCATAACCTTTTCTAATTTACATACAGTAGAACCTCATTAATTCGACCCCTACGGGACCAAGGAACAGGGTGGAAACGCCAAAAGTTCGGATTAACCGGAGATTTCAATACGTGTTTTTTATAGTTAAATATGTATTATAATTATACTAAAAGTTATATATTAGAATTTAAAAAAGGGGGGATAGAAACGTACTTTATATATACTAATGTGTTTGAATAGATATGTTTTAGCCAGCTATTTATACTCGTATATAGAAACATTGGCCATACTATATTATGTTAGGTTTGCAGCAAACTAACTCACGTTTAAAATCGTTCAAAATGAAATATCCCTTAAACGAAATTTTTAAGGACGCATAGAGCAAAACCGTAAAATATTGAAAATTTCCTCCATTTTTAGAGAGAATTCCGAAAATTTAAAAGCTTGAATCTTAGTCCCCGTTGCTACAGAGCTTTTTTTCAGCTCAAAGTGTTGAAAATTTAGTTTAATTTTGAATAGACAAAGCTTTTATTTATAACCAATCGTACAACAGATATTTTGATGAAACTTAAAAACAGTTCAAGAGTTTTGCCGCTACCAATTAGCGAGCAGCGGCGCACAGTGGTTCAAGGGTGGAAAAACATCAAAAAATCATGACTACATTTGTGTTTTTTGGGGTGTGGTGTATATTTGATAAGTACTGTGTATTCCCAGTTGTTTTGCTTTTGAAACCTATAGCAAAACACCGAAAATTTACATAAGCGAAACATTTTACATGCAGCATATGGACTTATTTTTTCTCAGAACAGTTTTATAACTCATTACGACAAAGGAGAGAATAAAAAGAGGCAAAATTGAAAATGGTGTCAAATTATAACGCATTTTTAAAAAACGCCGAGTTGTTTTAAAAGTTCTTTCCGTCTACCTCCGCAAAGATTCTTGTGTGGATTGAAAATTTATATTCAGATCTACAATTCCCATTTAAAATTTTCACCGTCTCCAAGAATTTTTGCAAATTTAGTTTTTTTTTTTGTGATTTTGATGAGATTATATCTAATTAATGGTTGCGAAACCGGTCGTCTTGTGACCAATTGATTTTATACTGATTGTCAAAATGTTAGTCCCACCCTTGCAAATAAGAAATACTTCTTATGATTTCTTTATTATCAAATGATAGAATATTTAAATTCAATATTAGTAAAAATGTTAATTTTATGTGCTTCAAAATGATTGACACACTGTCTTTTTTTTTTTTTTTTTTTTTTTTTTTTTTTTTTTTTGATCTTGAGGTTGAGACCAATAAATACGATTTCTACTTAGGAGCTGTACGAAAGTAGACGCACCTAAACAGGTAAATTACGAGGAAACATTCGTGTGTTGGAAAAAAAAGAAGAGCGTCGTTTGATTTCTTCACTAATGAGGATAGGATGAGCTCTATGGAGATCGCACACCGTATTATTCTAACAAGTTATAGTAATATTGTTACAGTAATTTTTATAATTATTTACTTTAGTTTTTATATTTGTAATAATAAAATTATCTTGTAAATATTAAAACAAAAAAAAAATTTTGCGACTTAAAGAAATTCAAAAAATCCGCTTTAAGAACCCGTTAGATCACTGAGTGGCGCTTCAGGCTCTTAAACTTTGATTTCAGTACACACGCACAACACTTTCAATATTCAAATAAATCAACACTAACCCACTTTTTGCACACCAAAATGTTCAATATTACTGGTGTATTAAGAATTCCGCGAAAATAATTGCCCCCTCCCCCTCCCCGGAGAGTCGGACTAACGATGGTCGGATGAGTGAGGTTCTACAGTATAATGATACTTGAGTATATTATTATTGCATACATAATAATTATTATGTTGTTATTAAACAGATATGTCTTACGTCAATTGTACTACGTTGTTTTCTATGCTTCCCTAACTTTTTTGGGTCCTATTTTAACAAAGGATTTGGTTAAAAGAGCCTATCTCGGTCCGAACCTCGTCGCTTGAGTACCAACTGTTTCATTGTTGTAAGAAAAAGGGGGCATCTATGACCCACATATAATTTCAATTAAATAATAAAGTTTTGAAAATGAATTAACAGGGAATATCGTTATTTATTAACTTTGCAAGTTTTAACTATGTTTTATTATCAATTCTCAAGCTCTTAACGTAAAAGGCGGCTGCCTCCGATAAGCTGGATAGGAGATGCGTGGGTGGAAGGACGAAGAAGAGAAGAGAGAAAGCAGTTGTATCAAGACGGAACCTCCATCTGATGGCTATCCTTGAGAGCGGCCGTAGGCGTCACAACAAATTACGTCATTTTGGCGCGGTCTGCTTGGATACCTTACCAAGTCCAGAATTAGAGGTAGGCAGTCCTTATATATTCATCTTACTTCGATATATCGATGGATCGGCACAATGAGGTTAAAAAATTAAGAGAAAACATTTTATATTTAATACGTATTGATATTGAATTCCATGAAATACTGATCTAAAATATTTTTTTATTATTTATTTTTCCTTCAGTAGCGAAATTGAGATTAATAAAAATTTCTCTATACCGATTTATATTTCATTTCTTGTTTATTGTACTAAAAAACAGCGAAGCTTTTCATTTCAATTAGATATTATCACTTGCCCCCAGTTTTTTCCAATGTTATCAGTGTACATACTCCTGGATCGGCCCCGAGGACGTCTGCCTTCCGGTCTAGCTTCAAAGAACTATTTGGCCTTTCGTGTATCTACTGTTCTGCAAATGTGACCAAATGATTTTAACTTCCGCTCTTCCAGAATGCTGCATACAGACTACACTCCCAGATGGCCACGTATTCTGCCGTTTCTGACGCAATCCCTTTCCAACTATTCTTCTGAGGAACCTCATTTCAGATGATGTTATCTAATTTATATTTTTATCGAGGGTTTTCCAGCTTTCCGATCCATACAGGAGCACTAGAAGGAGCACCGCTTTAAAGAGCCTAAGTTTGGTCTCTCTACCTACTTCCTGCTTGAGCACAAAAAGTTTAATACATGTACCTCCATAACTATAATTCATTTTTTTTTTTTTATTTGGCTTAACGTTCTAATGTATTCTGCCATCATTTCGGTACGGATGAAATTTGGCTGTAAAGAAGGTTTGAAATGTGTTTTAAGGAATTGCAAAATTTTACTGTTCTTTCCAGAAACTCATTATTTTTATAAAGTTTTAACTCCTCATATATCTCCAATATTTTATTAGCTCATTCATTGTAGTACTCGTTAAAATTGCATCTAACGATTTGTCTCATAATTTCATTTGTACTTTGTTTGAAAATAATAGTGTCCCATACAATTAGTGTTGGACGGATCACACGTTCATATATATATATATATATATATATATATATATAGTCATTAACTCAAACTAGGGCAGAAAGGGCGGATAATCCAATAGGTTGCCAAACTATTCCAGCTAGGGTGGAAAGGTCAAGATTCATTTCGTAGGTCCGCAACGAAATAAATTTTAAATGACTTATAAATCATTTTGTTGGGTAAATATGTGAGTTTACTAAAAAAAAGATTTTAATACGTAACAGGCTTTCTATGTCTGGACACCAAGAGCCCACATTATATACATGGTAGGGTTTAAGATACTAATGGCTATAATGTTATAATGGTTAATCAAAAAAATTTAAAAATATAGATATTATTTATACCTTAACACGGAACAGATTTTTTTTTTTTTTTTTTTTACAATATTATAACATTAAAACGCCTTAGCATTAATCTCCTTTAAAAAATTCTCAAATCTTTAAAGTATTTTCTTGCGGGAAGAATATGAGTGAAACGAACATAGTGTAATTATTGGTCGTTCTATGGTGGGCAGACACAAAACCGAGCAGTTAATTCAACAGTATTAGCTAATATTTAAAAATGTTTTCGTGATCGATACAGCATGTATCATAATTCTTCGGCTCTGTAAAGGATGCTAAAATACCAATGTATTAAGAACAGGAGATGGGCGATGAAACCTTTGGCGATAGATCATGATAGTATCTCTAAAGAGCTTAAGGATAGACCCAAGAATAAACTGATCATCATTCATCGTGGGGAAATCGTGCAAATAATTTCAAGTGATGCAGAAAAAAAATATTAGCACAGTCTTAGAGTTTTCAACCATTCCAAAACGACAAATTAAAATAGTTATAATGGCTTTGAGAGTTCATTCATATGATTGTAACTTACATCCAACAATCATTCAAGTTAATTCTTTATTTATCGTTATTATTTTTCCTAAAATAATGAATCTAAAAATAATTTAAACTGCTTGTGCTAACCAACTAAGGCTTCCTTCATTGTAAAATTCGATCGACAGACAACCTCGAACGGCTCCTAAGCCGCCAATTACGTCACACTACCCACACCATCTTGATCTTGTGCTGTATTATATCTTTTGAGATTCGCTAGTGGGAAGTCATTTATCTTTGGGCTGTTCAATGGCCTCAAAACCATTCCTGTGTCAGAATATTAATATTGTTCTTAAAATCTGTTAAATAAAAATTGACAGAATTTAAAATTAAATAGAATATTCTTCATGTTATTTATAAAATATGATTAATAGAAAGGGAATAAATGAGGTAGGAAATAATCCCTTTAAATTTATAACAGGTTCCAGGAATAAATCTTCAATAAACATTTTTTTATTTATATTTTTCATTAATCTATAAAATAGGTTACAAGAAAACTGTTTCATTTTTTCTGAGCAATCGAGATCAATTCTCAATTAAAATTAAAAACACTCTGCTAAAAAACAAAAACAAAGTAATCTACTTGTCTCCAACCACAGAAAGTAACCATTTAAATTATGTGTAAAGAAAAAGGTTTATATAATAAAAATGACATTTATTCAGAAGTACCAGTTAAATCAATAAGTGAAAACAATTTTTTTTCGAATAATGTAAACACACCAAATATGTATATATATATACTGTGCAGGTCATTAAACTACCCAGATTACGGTGGGCCGGTCACGTGATAAGGATGAACCCTGAAGAAATTCCAAAGGTGTTAAGTGAGCGAGTGTACGGAACAAGAAGAGTTGGTCGTCCAAAGCTTAGATGAGAAGATTCCGTAGCTACTGACGCCAGAATTCTGCTTGGTACCCGAAATTGGAAGGCAGCAGCACTTGATCGGGAAAACTGGCGGTTGATGTTGGAGCAGGCCAAGTTTTAACTTAGGACGTAGTGCCAATAAATAATAACAATAATTATATATATATATATATATATATATATATATATATATATATATATATATATATATATATATTTTAGCCCATTACACAATAGAAAATGTAAAATGAGCCTCCAAAAATATGGTTTTGAGTGTCATGGTGAAAGGATACAAACATACCTACTGACATTGTCTCAGCTAGAGACTATCGATCAAGGATTGTGTCAAGAAATATTTTAACATAATAACATAATTCTCAAAAATGAATCTTTAATTACTGAAAATTTAACAAAACATTTATTGGCGATTTCGCACATAAAAATAAAATTATTAATTTATTAATATTATGGTTGTTTAACTACCACTCTGTTTTAATACAGTATGTGTTTCTTAAGAGTTTTTATATTTCATAAAATTGCATCGAATTAAAAAAAAAATTTAAGCTCAGATACCAGACTAAAACGACAAGAAACTGTCCATCGTTTTCGGCTTCTTCAAAACTTATGGACATAAGTTCAAACCTTCTGCTTAATCACAATAGACTAATTTCATAAAAGTAATTCGACCTATTTGAACATTCAGAGTTGACATTTGGAGCTCCACTAAACCATACGATTCATCTCGTATCCAATCCTTACAATTCAAAATCCTCAATGCTCCTTACTTTGTCACAAACAAACTTAACCATAAAGATCATAATATACGATATGTAACTAATTTAGTCCAAAACAAAAACTATCCTTTCATAGTATTCTCCATTCAATCCAGTAGTATCAATCACAACTTGCATTCGACTCTATAAATCTCCAAGGCTTCTGAAAATAAGATGGGCTTGGAACCTTCTGTAGAACTTTTATTAACATTTTTAGAATCGTCTCAAAAAGTTACAAAAATTGTGATATTTTTGAAGGTTTGAGGCAACTAAAAAGTGAGCGGCAGCGCGACAAAGTCTAAAACATGGTTTTCGTCCATTTCCACAATACTATTAATATATTACATATTCCAAACTACCTGACCTTTTCACAATAAAATGTATAATTGTAGTGAACTAATATGTTCGCAAAGATATTTTTTAGACAACTATTAATATTTCGAAGGTTTAGTCTTAATAACACAATATTGTGCTTGGTTCATAATTTTCATTATGAAGTTTGCTCTGAACATCGTGTTTTGGAAGTATAAAGTGAAGACCGCGAAAAAATTACAATTTCCGCCACTTATTGAAAAAAATCCAAAAAAAAAACGGAAGCCTGTATCTCAATCCTTGTCTAAAATACAGAACTCATTTTCAGCTCAAATAATAGAAAATTTAATCTAATATAATTTTTAAAATAACAAATTTTTCATTAAATTCAGTTCATAAAGTTCAGCAGATATTTTGGTGAAACATAGAAAAGGTCGATATTTTTTACTGTTTGACACCACCCTTAGCGTGCGGCGGCGCTACAAGATCCAAAATTTGAATTTTAGTACGAAATTACGGACCTTTTGCTAACCAAAATGCAAGGTTTTACCGGACCAGTAAGTGCAGTATGAGTTATTGTTTAAGGTAAAATTAAGAATTTCATCCAATCAGGGAATATAGTAACCGTAGATATTGGGTATAATGTTATATGTTTCGCCAAGATGTTTGGGCCTCATGTTTTTCCTCGGTTTGACAAAAATATATATATTTTTTTTTTCTCTTTCAAATTTTTATTCACAAAAAAAATGTGCATGCAATTTTCGAAAATTCATCATGAATTATGCAAAAACTTTTAAAAGAACTGTTTTCATTTATTCAAGCCGGGAATAATTTTTCTTGAAACTATTTCCGTTCTTCGAAACTTAACCAGCTGCTCCATTTCCCAAATAGTTCATAACAATCCTTGTAAAAGATAATTTGAAATACTCAATCATCGATATTTAAACAACACATCTAATTCAAATATCCATTATATTGTCATTAATACAACAATTATAACTTAATTTACTTTATTTTTACACTTTAAACTAATATAATACTCGAAGTAAATGATAGAAAACATTCACAAAATGACATCAAGAATAAATATAATAATGATCGTCCTGTAGTTAAACCAAATGGCCGCTATAACGGGAAGGACTTTAACGGAGGAGATTCAGTACCTGCTTGTTTTGGCTGAGGAAGGCCATATGGTCGATCACTCGTGATTATTTCACATCGATCTCATCCTACTGGTTTCATGGGTTTATCTTTGGGAAGAAAAAAGAAAAATCAGCCGATGCCGTGAGTTTTTCGTTTTAAGGTCAATTATAAAGAGTTTAATTTCGAAATAACACGGCTCGAGTGTTAAGTACCGAAAGATTATTAATAAATACAATTTACTTTCCATTAAATCAGGTAATATTTTCGTGTTTATGAATTTTCATAGCAGGAAGAATAACATGTGTGAAGATGTGTAAAGAAAGTTTAATTTTCGTTTCCCTATCCCTTATAGCTAGATTTCATGAAATGGAAATGAAAACTAATTTGGATAAATTAAATATTAAGAAAATATGTTTAAATGCCAATATAACAATATAAATAATGAATATTAGGTATATCTAATAAAATGAACTAATTATATTTTTTGTTAAGGTCTTGATTTAAAATAAAACAATACAAATACCGATTTTTTATAAATAGAGAAATGTTGGAGAATTAGTAAATATTATTTTTCCTGTTCAAAATAAAAAAAAAAAATTAAATGAATGCCTTTTTAAATCCATTAGTTTTCATAAATTAATTTAAATATTATTATTTATTTTATTTGTTAAAATTTTTATGTTTTTGTAATAAATTTTAGATTACTTCCATTATTAGTGCACTTTGACTTACCGTGTTTGTGATGAAGAGATAGCCCTCGAGAGATTACGACAGCTAGCAGAGAGGCGAGGAGAAGCCACATGGTGATCGGGGATAATGTCCTCAGAACGAAGACATAGCGGAGGACAGCCACACAGTGCCACGAAGACCGGAGTGCACTATCTTGAGGAGAACCGAACCGAGAGAGTGCCTGCCACAGACTGAGTAGAGGTTACTCAGTCCACTATCGATAGCTCGCCCCACACCTCGATACCTCTCCCTCCGGTTCTTATCAACCATGTATTTATTTATAAATTGTCCTGTCAATGATCATCCAATTCAAGCAAGGGTCATGAAGAGAGGCAAATGTCGTATCAAAGGAAACAAAGACTACATTGACATGTTCAATAATACAGAACAAACAGAAAACATATCACTCATTATACCTCTCATTTCTCCTAATCTATGAATTATTTTTAGTCTTGAACTATATATTTCTTCTTATTTATTTATTATCTAATATTTATAATCTACTTAAGAATTCGAATATGTAGAAAATAATGGAAACACAATTTTTTTTGGGGGGTCAAGTCAATTAAAAATAACAAATAGGGACAGAAATAAATAAAATTATGCCTGTTCAAAGATCAGATTAAAATTAAGAAAAATAATCAGAAAACTATATACGTTAATATTAAATAAAATAAATCTACAAAGATGAAATAAACAAGGAGTCCCAATAGTGCAATGCTTAAAGTAGTACAAAATAGTCGATAAAAAGTTGTGTGTGGGTGTGTGTGTGGGTGTTTGTGTGTGTGTGTGCGAGTGCGTTTGTGTGTGCGTGTGCGTGTGTGTTTGTGTGTTTGTGCGTGTGTGTGTATGTGTGTGTGTTTTTAGTAAGGTTCTTGAGGCTCAGACAATAAATAAAAACAACTATTTTGGCGACGTTTCGAGACTATATTGTTCTCATAATCATGCCCTGCATCTTATTGTTAGTAGGAATGTCCTTGTATTCTTCACACGTGCTAGTTTTCTGTCGGATTTCTGGAGTTCCTTCATCACTGCAATTGCTTCAGGACCGTAGGTTGTCTTGATATCTTCATAAAATCAAATTCTTCCACTATAGATATTTTCCAATATTGACTCGATATGTTAATATCGATAAATTTCTTGACTGTTACTATTAAATATTTAGTAAGGTTCTTGAAGTAAATCTAATTGAATAAATTAATAGCGAGCATCACTTTGGTTAAGAATGAGGCACTGGAAAAAGTCATTTAATTGTGAAAAAGGAATTAGCAGCCCGCTAGGTCTGCCAAAAGGAGGATGAGGATACCAGAAGGATATACGCGGACGAATGAAAAAAAGCTTTAATTTTGAGCAGTTTTAATATGTTATGAGGGTAACGTTTCAGAGAACTTTCCATCACGAAAAATAAAAGTTGCACTTAACGTTCCCGTGGAAATGGTATCTCATATTTATATGAAGAAAGGATGGCCATATTTACGCCAATCTAACCTAAGAAAGATGACCATTATCACATGTAACCTAAAAGCGTGTGTGACTAAAGGTGTACTTCAAAGAGTAGCTTAAGGTCTCCCCTTTCCGGATATCACTGTGAAGTTATTTTTAACTACACATAATAACACGATAAGAAAACGATTTCACATACTTTTCAAAAGTTTGCAGTTCACAATAAATACAAATTCGCACCATAACTGACCCTGCATCGATTTACAAAACAGTAGTAAGGCGGATTGTCACTTTTGGCAGTGAATTATAGACTTTAACAGCAGAAAACGAGAGAAAGCTAAAATTCTAGGAGAAGAAAGATCTCCGTCGAATACTCAGGGTAGTTTGAATTGGAGATGCCAGGCGAATTAGGAAGAATAAGGAACTCCTAGAGCCATTAGGTGAGGTAGATATTGTCTCCTATATCCGGATGGGGCGATTGAGATAGTTGAGACACGTGGAGAGGACGAATCTCAATAGAATCTCCAGGAAACCAGATAGTATACGAAGGCGCGGGAGGCCTCAACTGGGATTGTTAGATAGTGAGGCAGACCTGTACTTTTATTTAATTTAATTATGTGGCTATAGGTGTATATCGCTGGAGACGAGATGCAATGGACAGAGGCGAATGAAGCAAGTCCCCGTACTCCTATACTACATCTTTCTATAGGAAGTCAAGGTCCTATACGGACTATAGTACCAATCCAACGAACTAACAAACAGGCGAATAAATAAAATAAAAAAATTGATTTTGTACAAATATTTATTGTATTATATTCTGCTATTCACGTGGAATCGACAATAGTTTTAAGACCACTGAACGACAATCTTCGAATAGTTGGAAACAATAAATAACTGGAATGGTAGGTTCCTCGTTTGAAGAATTTCTTCTTTTTAATAATAGGAAACAATAATTTCCAGACACTCCTTGCAGATTCATTTTTAGCAAGCTAAGGCTCGTATGATAGCTTTTAGTTAGATTCTCGACCTTAATTCAGTAATTCTCGCAGGATTAAGCTCTTAAAAATAATCAAATTGTAGATCCTTTTAGTGTTTTTTATAGTTTAAGATGCATCGTTTTTGTTTTTATTTTTTAATTTTTTTTTTAACTCTGGATTTATAACAATAATATTAACTTTGATTTAATAAACAAATTTTCATCTATCTGTGCCTAAAAGAAGATGATTTACTTCTCCCTTTTGAGGAAAAATCTGAGGCTAAACTGACCACAATCTGTGTTAAAGTTGTCTGAAATGGAAAACCAATTATTAGAAAAGAAAACTAACAGTCTGAAGTCAAGTGAAAACTGATGACCTGTTTCTAAAACAGCGAATACTTGTTTGTTTTAATATATTTTACAAATATATAATTTTATTGAATGCTTGCAAACTTTACATTTAAAATATTATACCTGATTAGTAATATTTTTAAATCAATTTCTATGCCATTTTTATACTTATGAAATAAAAAAATAACCATTCCGATCTAAAATAAAGAACTAAGTTGAAGCAAACTAACCTTACCACGAATAAAATAGATACCAGTGTATTTTTAAAATGTTTTTAATAGACTAACCTATGATGTCAATTATTTAAAATGCATATTTCTTATTAAAGCAGAACGAGCACTTTATAGTAACATAAAAGTTCAAAATAAACCTGATTATGGAAAAAAAAAATTCTTTTTCTCAATTCTAGAATTTAATAAAATTTTATTACCAACTATTTGGTTGTTGATTCCCATTAGACAAATACATTTTTGTATCAAATGCATATTTACATTTCAATTTTTCACACAGTATAATATAATGGTGAAGCTAATTTGAAGCTGCCAATTGAAATTTTTAGTTTTCTAGCTCTTCCTAATAAACCGTCATTATTATAGCGTCTCATTATTGTAAGACTAAGAGGATAATCTTACATTCAGCCCGGGCTACGTACGACGTCTGCGATGTGGAAACAAGCCTTACAGTCCAGGCAACGAAGGAAATTTAGAGGAATTAATTCATGTAGAAGCCAATTTTGGCACAGTTGTAGGGGGAGGTGTCCTTAACAACATAATAAAAGTACTGGGGGTGGGCCTCTAAAGTTTTTTTTTTTTTAGTTTTTCGTTAATAACTCGAAGACTCTCGCCTCTAGCGAAAATGTGTTTATGTACTAAATTAATTAAAATAAAATTTTTTACAGAAAAGATTCGATACATTTTTTTTGCTGGGATCAATGCTTAAGGAGATATCGTGGAGGATATGGAAAATTAAAAAAAAAACTTTTTTATGGTTAAAAATTATATGTTTATTGTTAAAATTAAAATGTTTATAGTTACAAATAAATAGTTTATTACTATGAATTAAATGGTTATTGCTAAAAATAAAATATTTGTTGTTAAAGCTAATATGTTTATTATAATACAGGGTAATTAGCATTCGAACCTTGAAATCGAGCCAAAAATAAAAAGGTCTGACTTCTGGAAATTGCTCACCAACCTTAGCTCTAAATGCGGTAAAAAGATTTCCTCGAACTAGCATCCGGTTTGGGCAGGGGAGGGGGGGAAGTGTTGAAAATTGTATGTTTTTATAGCAGTTAGATACATTGGGCCATATTCATAAAAACGTGCATAACCTTATACTTGCTAAATTTGAAGCAAATGCTTCCACTTATATTCATAAAAAAGTGAAGCAAAACCTTTTACTTTGAGTATAAGGTTTTGCTCCTACTCGATTGATTCATTTATTTCAAAATGAAGTATATGGTTATTTACAATATTTACCTTTTACTTCAAGTATAAAGCATATCCTTCAAAAATTCTGAGGTTGGTCAGTAGCAGACTCACCTCTGTAGTTAAAAGTTTTTTCCGCGATTTTCAGCGTGATGGCAGATGTGGATGTGAAATATTATAAACCCCGCTTACCTACACTTGTTCGATATTTTAAAGTGGTATACCGTCCTTTATATACAGTATTTATATTATATCTGAGTATTATAATAAACAATTTTAATAATACTCAAGTTTACATTTTTATAAAATAATTGTATGAAAAATTTCTTATTAAATTAATTGTACACTTAAATAAATAATTTATTTTTTTACTCAAATAACGCATTTTTTTAATTTTAATTTTCCTGAATCCAAATTGACAGGTTTTGGTGAATCTTATATAATTTATAATACGTTGAATTTCCATATAAAACAGTTTCGGATCCGAATATTTGACAAAAGTTTCCCAATCAGAAATTTAATGGAAAATATTTTCTGTTATAGAACATTTATCGCAAGGACCTATAGTTTATGAGCTATATGGGTTGAATAAAAAAAAGTCACGTTTCAAACCCTCTATTTTTTCTTAACTTTGGTTATTTCGAATTATCATTATTTGTGAATTTAATTTAAAATCATTGTCAATACGGAAAAAAGGAAATGCTTATACTTCAACCTTTTACTTGCAAATATAACCTTATACTTCAAGTAAAAGGTTTTACTTTTTTTTAAAGCATAACCTTATACTTCAAGTAAAAGGTTATCCTTTTTTTTCATGTTTTTTTTTTTAAAGCAGAACCTTATACTTCGAGTAAAAGGTTTGGCTCTTTATGAATACAGCCCATTTTTTTTTTAATTTAATTATAATTAATATTAATTATTAGGTTTAATGTTAATTATAATAATTTAAATTTAATTATTTTATTTAATTTAAAATACTTCAAGTAAAAGGTTTTGCTCTTTTTTATGAATACGGCCCATTAACTCGGGAACCGTTACTTTCAGCAAATTTTGTGTTCTATACATAATTAAAGCTAAGGAAATTTGCAATCAATTTGGTTCTATTGATTTTTTTACTTCTATCAATATTTTTAGAACTGTGAATTACGAAAAATAGGTTAACTTGCGGTAAGTCGCACTTTTCCTCGAGAACACGTTTGTCGGTACTCTTTTGGTTATAACTCCAAAACTTTTTGTCTGATCTAAAATTTGTTTTTTTCTGAAAGCTGATTAAATTTACTGCCAGACTCTATGTATGAAGTTTTTATCAAATCTCGTTAAACATCCATGCCAGCACGTTGAGAACCCCATACTTTTGTGGAATTCTTATTTTTTCGGCACATTTCTCGTTTTAACTCCCAAAATATTTGTCCGATCCCGAATTTCTTTTTTCATCTCAAAGCTGGTTAAATTTACTATCAGATCTCATATATCAAATTTTAAATAAGTTTCGTGTAATACCCTTGTTAGCACGCGACTAACATTGAACGTGTATAAAATCCAAGTTTTTTTTGGCTCATTTTCGATATAACTCCTTAACAATGTGTTCGATCCTAAATTTCTTTTTTCCATCTCAAAGCTACTTGAATTATTTATGAGGTCCTGTATAAGAAATTATAATTAAATTCCGTGCAATATCCATTCTAGCAAGCTAAATTTGTATGTTTTGGAAAAACATGATAGTTCTGATATGTTCAGTGGGCTAGCGTGGGTATTTCACGGAATTTAATCTAAGTTTGATATAAAGGATCCTACAGCAAATTTAAAAAAAAAAAAAAAGGCAAGATAATTTTTAAAAGAACAATATTTTTTACCTCCAGTAAAATCCCTTTAAAGGAGATCAAATAAGACATTAATATAAATAAAATTGGGATGTTATCTCAAGGGATACCATGTCAAGAAAAAGGTTAAGATTTAAAAAGGAAATTCAATGTTAATTGTTAATTTGATATATGGGATCTGATAGTAAATTTGGGATCGGACAAATAGTTTCGGAGTTACAGGCAAAAGAGTAAAAGTGCGACTTAGCCAATTTTTCGTCCTTCACAGTTCTAAAAATATTGATAGGAGTAAAAAAATTAAAAGAACCAAATTTATTGAAAATTTCCTTAGCTTTAATAATGTATAGAACACAAAATGTGCTGAAAGTAACGGTTCCCGAGTTATTGTATCTAACTGCTAAAAACATACAATTTTCAACACTTCCCCCCCCCCCCCTCCCCGGCCTAAACCGGAAGCTAGTTCGAGGAAATCTTTTTACCACATTTAGAACTAAGGTTGGTGAACAATTTCCAGAAGTCAGACCTTTTTATTTTTGGTTCGAATGCTAATTACCCTGTATTATAATAAACATATTAGCTTTAACTTTTATTTTTAGCAATAACCTTTAAATTAATAATAATAAACTATTCATTTGTAACAATAAACATTTCAATTTCAACAATAAACATATAATTTTTAACAATAAAAACGTTTGTTTTTTTAATTTTTCATATCTCCCACTATATCTCCTTCAGCATTGATCCCAGCAAAAATATGTATAAAATCTTCTTTGTAAAAAAAATTATGTTACTTAATTTAGTACATAAACACATTTTCGCTAGATGCAAGAGTCAAAGTTATTTAACGAAAAACTGAAAAAAAAAAGAAGAAAAAAAAAGACCTTTAGAGGACCCTCCCACCCCCCAGTACTTTTAGTATGTTGTTAAGGATACCTCCCCCCACAACTGTGCCAAAATCGACTTCTACATGTATTATGTCCCCTATTTGGCCTTTTTTGGTCTTTGTTGCCTGGACTATTAAGTCGACTTAGATTTTACTGATTATTCTGTATTAAACTCCATTATTTTATTGTTGAGTATTATATTCTGCTACTGATATTGCTGAGTAATAGATCGTGCCTAAATTTTTTTTTTCTAAAAGAAAGTTAAAAATATATAAGAATTGAGACATATCGTAGCCAAATGGGAGCAATTCAAAAAGAAAACAAACAAAATTAATTTATACCTCAAACATTTTTTCGTTATAATTACTATTATTTCTCACTTTATTAGTAGTAGAGATTCACGCAACACAAAGCAGTATTGCAGTTTGGTATCCTTGTACCATTTATATAATCATCACCTTCATAACTGTGTGGTGTTCCGGTAGAGCAATAAAAATAATTTTATAAGAAAATGGGTTTGTCATATATAATAGAAATTACATAGGTCTTAACCAGAATGCCTTAAAACTGAGAGTTGTGAACTTTAACTAACACTCTAACATTGTCTACAATCTGATCCAAAGTTAAATACGAATCAAGTTTTTGGTATCACAAGATATAATTTTATTTAAAACTTCCGATTTTTTTTTTTTTTTTAATGTAATCACACATA
This sequence comes from Euschistus heros, assembly GCA_003667255.2. Lineage (NCBI taxonomy): Eukaryota > Metazoa > Arthropoda > Insecta > Hemiptera > Pentatomidae > Euschistus > Euschistus heros. The sequence continues at coordinate 871,575 of RCWM02000360.1, forward strand.
ATATTTCTTCAAAAGAGACATTTAGGAAACAAAAAAAATTATCTTAAATGAGTAGAAAACAAAGAAATAAAAAACTGTTTAATGCAGTTGAACCAATTTCTACTTTGATGTATAATAGCCATCAGGGCATATAGCACAGTCAATGAAGGCAAGACATTAGGATTTGTCGCAACCAATTAGGGGAAAGCTAAATTTTTGCAGGGTGTTAGTACATAAAGTATACACTAAAAAAACACAAAATCCCGACCCCACCCCTCCGGAATAACACGTTTGTCGGTACTAATTTGACTATAACTTCGAAACTATTTGTCGAATTCAAATTTCTGTTTTTTCATATGAAAGCTGGTTATATTTAATATAATAACTCAAATATTAAATTTTGATGTGTACTCAGCGTGCTCTCATGGGTATTTCACGGAATTCAATTAAAATAATATAAAGGGTCTTATAATAAATTTAAACAGCTTTCAGATGGAAAGAATAAATTTTGAATCAAAGCAATAGTTCCGGAGTTATTGTGATAAATGTGACGAAAAAAACAAGTTTTTTACAACAGCACGGGTTTCTCAATATTCTACCGTGGGTGTTTTACGGGACTAGATCAAAATTTAATACTTGAGTTATTATAGTAAATTTAACCAGCTTTCATATGAAAAAACAGAAATTAGAATCAGACAAATAGTTTCGGAGTTAGAGGCCAAATGAGTACCGTCAAACGTGTTATTCCGGAGAACTGCGACTTACCTCAAGTAAAAAATCTATTTTTCCCTCTCCCATAGCTCTAAAATTATGATATGGGTAAGAGAGGAGTAAAATGGCATTTTTATGTATATATGTGCTAAAAGTAACGTTTTCCGAGTTCCGACAGCTAACAACATAGGACTTTCACCCCCTCTCACCCCTAAACCGGAAGATATTTTGAGGAAGACTTTTTATCACATTTAGAGCTAAGGGTGGTGAACAATATCCAGCAGTCAGATCTTTTGATTTTTGGAGTTGAATCTTCGATGCTAAAATTTGTACTATATCAGTGATACAAGTAAACTATAAACTATTATAGCAAACAAAATGCACTTGGGAAGTAATAACCTAAAAATAAAATTAAAAAAAGAACACTCCAATAGCATAATTAGGTTTCCAGCTGTCGGCATATAACCAGAGTTCCTTACTTGTAATGTTGCTGAAGGGGTGAAAAGGGGGGGGGGGGAAAGCAAGAGGGGTGGGGGTCGGGACTTAGTGTATGCTTTATTTATTAACACCCTCAAAAAATTCAGCTTTCCCCTGATTAGTTGCTACACAAAACCTTATTGACTGGGCTAATATCAAAAACATCAGGAATAGCAGAAGTATAACTAATGCAAATATACTTAAATATTTCTAATCAATGATGAATATCAGAAACAGTTGGTTAATATTTTTAAATTCATAAATTTTAGACAAAATGTAATGAATTGTGTTAATAATCTATCCACAATGATACCTCACATTGCATAAATGGGAGAAAAGTAGTTAAAATGATAATGTTGAATTTTAATATTTTTAGCACAATATATTTTTTTTATCTGGCTAATAATGAAAAATAAAAAAGATTGAAACTGAAGAGTACTGATATTTTAATAAAAAATTAATTAAATTTTACAAACTCATTCACATTTTCCACCTAAGGCATAGAAACTATATAACTTTTAAGATTGCTTAAATCCAAAACTTTGTTTTGTTATTTTAAAACATCAACCATTTATGTATAATTATAAAAGATTGATAATTATTTCTTATTTCATTGAGAAGAGGTCATTAAAATTTGCATATTTTTTTCCTAAATCAAGTTATAACTTCTTTCCCTGAACTTTCAGCATAAATCAATTACCAGGATATTTCATGTATGGTAAACCATTACATTTATGTATATCAATTTCATTCGAATCAGCAATATGCTTGTTTTTTATTAAAACCTATTTTTTCAACATTCTTCAAGGTAATATGGTAAAAACAACCTTGAAACTTATTTTCAACTACATAACAAACAATAAGATAATTTAAAATAAAAGAGAAAAGTTAGATCACATTACTTTAACTCATACCGTGTGCAGTAAAAATTCTAGTTAAAATTCAGGATGTTTTTACTCAATATTTTTAAAAACTCAAACTGTTTTAAGAACAAAAAAATTTTTTAATAAAAACTAGAAATAAAAAATCAGATGAAAATACACTAAGAGAATTATTAAGTACCTGAGGATGCAGTCCATTGTTCTATTGAACTTGAAACTACTCTTTAATGGAACAAATATATATTACTAGATTTTTTTTTTTTGCTTTTCCTCAGTATTCTTAATTAAAAGCTTCAATATTACATGATGAGTTTATATATTAAATCCTCTAAAGGGATTTTTGTCATAGGTAGGTAGATTATAAATATTTTATGAATACGGACATATTTTTAATTTATACAGCTATTTCTATAAGCTTTAGATTTTTTTTTTTTTTTTTTTTACTAAAATAATGAAAAACATAAGATATCACATACATATTACATGTACAAATGGACAATACAGAAAAAAAAAAACTTTTTTCTCATTAATAAATACTTACTGATCATTAACTCTTGACTTAATAAGGTATAAAACTTATTGACTAGTATTAAGAAAAATAATCGTTTCCCTCCAATCAAGCAATGTTGCCAACAAGCCTCAGAAACATTCTTTTTATAAATCTTAAGGTGGACAACATATTAATTAATATCAGAAGTAAAAAATCCTACTTCTCTTGATGTAAATACCAAAAAATATAACATAGATAAAATATCAGTGGGATAATAATTTAATGAAAATAAATCGGAAATAAGACCATTATTTTTTTTTTTTAATTGAGTATATACCATCAAACGTATGAACACAAATAAAGATTTTATTAACTACAGTTGAAATGAGTTAATTAACTGTTTATTTCAAGCAAAGAATAAAGCTGCATCAGCCAATAAAACAGATTCAATTTACAGGTATCATACTTCTCAATCTATAATCAAATCTATTTTATGAGTCCATGTAACTTCATTTCTAGAATCTGAACTACCTAAAATATTTAAATTTTTAGGTTTATACTACACTACTTTAACCAAGATTTGCATGTAATATGAATGTAGTATATACTTAAAATATTTAGTTAAAAAAAAAAATTGGCATTAAATGTAAAATTATTTATAAATAACATGGATGCATGGCATAGATATACATGAATAGTGTGTGCATAATTAGTAATCAATACGTAGAATCGTATATTTTTTTGAGCAAAATAGCAGTCACTAACATTACTTTTGGAATATGATGCTAAAGTTATGTCCAATTTCACCAATGAAGAAAAACTTCTTAGTATCACATATTCTTGTTTTCATAATTAAAATTTAAATTCTTAGAAATTTTTAACATTTTATTTATCAGTCTTTTGGAAAACCCCTGGTATGAATTTAGTTTGTCTTAACATATAATAGATGTTAAATGATAAATAGCAATTTTTTTCAAACAAAATGTAGAGATTCTTGAAAAAATTAAATAGATTTAAAACATTAGGGATTTCGATATAAAGGAGTAAGGGTTAAATTTTCAGAGGTTCCCTAAGCCTACTAGTTAGCAAGCCTAATTGAGTCAGTCAGCAAATATTTTGATAAACAGTTAGGTTAATTTTATTACTTCTCTTGCAGTGACTGGTATTTTATATTTGTATATGTATATATTTTATATACATATACACATGTGCACGCTTATATGTATATATATATTATTATTTTTTATTTTTTTTTAATACTAATCACAAACTAGAAACAATTTGTTTCTTTCATAATTTTCTTTTAAGGCAAGTAGAAACACATGCTCCTGAGAAAATAACAAATGTTTAATCAACAAAATAAGTTCTTCATCCAACTGTTGTTCAAATTTCCGATGGTGATACCAATTATGAGGATAGTGATCACCTTATTCCTTATAATTTGTTGAATTGTCCATGAACATTTTCATGACATCTTTAAGTTGTGCAAATGTTTGTTCACTGTGACCTTTTATTTTTGTACAGTGTGTATTTGAGATTTACTGAGATGATTCTTGATTAGACTTAGTATTTGGGGATAGAAACTTTCTACATTTCAAGGCAGATGTTTGTATTCAACTGGTGTAAATTTGTATTTTTTGTATCAACTGGTACAAGCAAGATTTCTTATATGGGCATCTGATTATAGATAAATACAAGAAAATAATAAATAAATCTTCAGAAAAAAAAAATATAAAACACTAAGTTTTTGGAGAAAATAATTTAACAAATATGTCCAGGGATAGAATAAATATATATTGAGAGCACTTTATTTGACAACTGCCAGAAACTATATTTTCATGGGATTGTATAATTAGTTTGCTAACTTTTCTCAAGCAATTATCCAAATACACTTTTAATCAGAGTATTAAGACACTGTTAAACCCATTCTTAACTATATTTGAGTATTTATTTATTTTTATTTTTTAAGGCCTTATTTATTTTATTCAAAATTAAATATATTTTGACAACCAGCAAATGTGATGTCAAATAAAATATTATGGAGACATGAAGGTAGAAGAAAGTCAATATCTCCACAGGTAATGATAATAAGATTATAAGACACTTAGTAATGATTATAAGATTATTATCATTTATATGAAAAATCATACCAAATGTAAAAACGATTACCATTATGTTCCTGGTTGTTGTGAAGATCCTGGGTGATGTGCACTTTTCAATGAACAAAGTTCTTATCGTTTTCTAAATAAACCTGTAATTAATCTAAAAATGCCATTTGTGCCAAAATACAGTAATGTGAAAAAATAGATGCAACAGTTTAAAAACCTGTATTTACTTTTAAATATGTATGTAGCCATGGGCTCACAATGTCCCATCGAGAATAGTTAAGGGACCTACACATTTACTAGAAATATAACCCCAGACCATAACACTCACTGGAAACTTTACTGTCGATTTTAAACATTGAGTTGTTAGGGCCTCACCTTTTCTTCATCTCACATACTGAATTCCATCTGTGCCATGGATATTAAATTTCGATTTATGAGAAAATATGACAGAGTTCTAGTCTTCTTGTGTCCAGTTTTGATGTTTTCCGAGCCCAACAAAGACGAGCCAGCCACATTTTTTTTTTGTTAAGAGTGGTTTTTTCTGTGGCTGGTGTGCATTCAGTCCTACTTTTATTAATCTTCGACAAACAGTTGATGCACAGACATTAACACCTGTAACTGTATTCCATTCTGCAGCTAAATCTGTAGATGTTAAGGTCCTGTTTTTCAAACAAACTGTTGCAATATCTGATCTTCCCTTTCATTTGTCTTTTTCTTGCGACTACACAAATGTTTAAATCCTAAATGGCCAGAAGACCGATATTTTTTTTTAAAACCTACTCACAGTTGATGCAGCACAACCTACTTTATTACTAATATATCAGCAAGAAAAATTCTCTTCACTTAAAGCGAGAATTATTGCTTTTTTTTCTCTGCTTAGTTCACTGTCATCTCGTCTCATTTCATTTATTTTCAAACTAAACTTTGGATTACCATTAGTATACAATGCTTGCCTCTAAAATAAGAGATAAGAGTCCAAAGTGCAATCCCACAAGATCTAATGAGTAAATAAACAGTATAAATATCATTTAAATGAACATTATTTCAATTTTAAAAAGTGTTGTGTTTATTTTTCACACTACTGTAGATACTTTAAGACCTTATTAAGAAGCACAACTTAACCAAATTTCCATAATGCTAATATCTGCTAAAATAAAGCTTTGAATGCATAGGTAACTGGTTTTCAAGGTAAATGGACTTATTAACTTCTATATGACAACCACCAAAATATATACCACCATTCTACTCTTCTCACAAAACTAGAAGCCCTACCTCTTTCCTTAGGTTTTATTCCTTCCTCTATCGTAGAACTCAAATAGTATCCATCCAAACCAACCACTTTACTCTCCTCTTCCACTGACCTCAGGAGTAGCTCAAGGTTCCAGTGTCACTCCTACCCTGCTCCTATACTGCTCACATCATCTATACGCTATATCATCTATTTCCAAATTAACCTATCCTTCCATCCCTCCGATTTAATAAAATCTTTCTCCCTTATCCAAGATGACCATGATAAGGCCTCTGATAACAAATTAAAATTAACTTTTGAAAAAACACAGGACATTATTATAGGTTCTAATACCTATTTGAGGTCCCTTCCCCACCTCCCAAACCAGTCGTCTATGAATTCCCAATCTATTCAATTCTATTCCACAGTTAAAAACCTTGGTATAACCTTTGACCAAACTCTTTCATGGAAACCTCATATCTCCTAAATCTCTCAACGGGCTATATCCATCCTTTCCAGGATTTCCTCCCGAAACCTACACATCAACTCTTGGTTTCTTACCTCCCCCATTTTGACTTTAACTGTGTGGCGTATGGTGGGTTGATGATGGAACTCGAGAATAGGTTAAGAAGACTAATGAAGTGTATCATTAGGTTTATTTTTAGGGTTCCAAAAGCCTCCACACATCACATCTGTGTACAGAGTTAAAATGGCTTTATCTTTCATCTCTCAGAAATTACTTCCTAGCTTCTTTCCTGTATCAAATCATTAATTCTCGCAATCCCTTCTGCATCTATAACACCTTCCATTTCAAATCCTCAGTTTCCTCTTGCACTACAAGATCTCGCCCCTCAGACCTGTGTCTTCCCATAGGAGTGCATCATTTGGCCATTCCTTTATTTCCCAAGCAACTTCCTTATGGAATTCACTACCCCGTAATATCCATGATGCTCCATCCCTGTCCACATTTGAATCCCCTCTCTTTCAATACCTCCTTTCTCTCCCGAATGATACTAATTAGCAAAACTTCATTTAAATGAAAATCAAACTCGTCTACTGTATCCTCCTTCCCCGATCAGCCCATTACAATTCAAATACATTGAACATTTAATCTCACATCACACCATTTTATTTTTCAAGCAAGTTATATAAAAGGCCCATCAAAGAATTAATGTTGGAGTCATTTTTTCAGCAAATATAAATACACTTAACACTTTAACAGGCGATGTATCCTAGGGAATGCCTTATAGGCATTTAATGCCTTTTCCTCAATAAATGACGTAGTGCCAACGCATTATCCTACTAAATATTGTCTAATATCCTTTATTTAACCTTGAATTTCATGATACATGAGTGCGAGTTAGCGTGGCTAGAGCCATTCATAGGGGAAAAAAAGAAATTTATACAAAAATTCCTGGCCTGCCCGTTAAAGGGTTAAATGGACAAAGCTTTAATTTCTGTCGCAAAGGATAAACTGGCTGATCTGAGGGCAGGTAGATTGAAGACTGTTTAAGAGGGATTTTACTTCATTAAATTCAATACCATTATACAGGGTGAGTTGCTACTCGTGGGACAAACTTCACCAGTAGATTCGACACCAAAAAATGAACAAAAAAGTTCATATTAACCATGGTCCGATTCTCAACCATTTCGTAATAATTTCGTTTTTTCTGATTTTGAAGGATACCACTACCTGGTGTCGAAAAAAAACCGTGATATCTTTTAATCTAAAAGATATCTAAATTTAATCTAAATATCCGAAAATCTGATAGCACCGTTAAAATCTACATTAATTTTTCAATAAGATTATTACCATGGCAAATTATTTGGGCCTCTTTTTTGTGCTTTATTTCAGCCAGAACAACAAAATAAGTGAAAAATTTTGTGAATCGGAAAATGTTTAAAGTAATCCAGAGTTTTTAATTTTAGTTTCAGATGGCAGCAAATTTGAGGAAAAATATCTTATTTAATTGCGCTTTTAACGCACTCGTCATTTTTTAATTTGGTATTTTTGAGACCAAGAAATCGATGACATTAAGAGAAAAAATGATGGTTCAAGGATTGTTAATGTTTGAGAGTTTTGCATTTTAGATTTGAAAAAAAAAAACAAAAAACAAATACATAGAAACTCACCATTAATCTTTAAAATTCATTTATTTTTAATCATTTTAATTTATGTTCAAATTGGAAGCTGTTCTCCGCTATACACAAACGTGCCCGTTTTCTCATACTCCCAACTATCCCACCAAAACTGAGAACACTTGAAGTTTTTCTGCAGCGGCGAAGATCCTTGCTCTCAAATTGTCTATGTTTGTCACTTCAGTGCGATAGACTTGTTCCTTGAGATATCCCCAGACGAAATAGTGCTATCAGATTTTCGGAGAAATTTTTAGATTAAAAGATATCACGGCTTTTCGACACCAGGTAGTGGTATCTTTCAAAATCGAGAAAAAACGAAATTATTACGAAATGGCTGAGAATCGGACCATGGTTAATATGAACTTTTTTGTTCATTTTTTGGTGTCGAATCTACTGGTGAAGTTTGTCCCACGAGTAGCAACTCACCCTGTATAATAAAGCTGTATAATGTTTATGAAATTTACTCTCTTTGTAGTTATAAAATGAATAGCACATTAAAGGGAAATTTCGATTCAATGAGAATTATTCAAATAATGTAGATACTGTAAGATGTCCTTATGTTATAAGATATATAGAGAGGTATTACAGAGTGTTCGTAAAGTGGTGAGAGAGGAAAGACAAAAAGATTCCCAAAAACAAATTATGTAAAATAACTCTTGTTATCTGAGATGGCAAGTATTACACTGGAATGTCACTGGCCTTAAGTTTTACTTGACATTTATCTATTGAGAACCTTCTCAGCCTTTATAAAGTGGATACCTGATCCCTTACTAAATTCTGAGAAAACCTGAGTGTACAGCTTTTGTAATATTCTAAAACTGATGACCAACAAAGTATCTATATTATATTAATGATCAGTGATACAGGTAGGTTGTAGTTGCACAGGTCATACTTAAATAAAGCTGGAAATAACAATAGAACAACCTAAATATTAAGGCACTATAAAGATCATAACAAAAAAATAATTAATTTTAAAAAAATACTTACTTTCAGTGAAACATAAAAAAAAAAATAGGTAATAAAAGTCAAGCTAAAGATTTTTCAACAACTAACTTCAGTTGTTCCAATGTTCCAGAGAATTGAATCATTATTAAAAAAAAAAAAAAAAATAATAATAATAAAATAAATCATAGCTATTTTTCTCTTCCTTACTTGATGTTGTTTGTAAAGTTTAATTATCATATATACTTCAATTAGAGATAGAATGTTTGGTTGAGTAAGGGTTACCTGTTCTAGCCAGAGTGGAAAGCTTGAAATTTACTCAGTTTTCGCCATGAAACATTTTAACTCTCATCATAAACCAATATCAATAGGTGAGGCTTTTGACATGATTGTCAGGATGTGCCTGAACATGTACAACCTCTGCAGTTACTCTTCCTCATTTCACACACTAAAAACTATTCATAAATATTTTATAGTATAAAAGAAAATAATGTTGGGTTTCAGAAATCTTGTACAGGAACTCTACTCTTTCAAGCCAAAAAGAAATAGAAACACCTTTTCTGTTTTCATTTTTTCCTAACATATTTATATATATGTAAAAATGTATTTTAAAAACCTTCAGTCACTTATGAATAAATAGAGACCATAATTGAAATTTAAAAATCTATTTAACAATTTCAGTTGATCTTATGTAAACATACATACAATTTTACTTAGTTACAGATAAAAGGAAGAAAAATAGAAACAAATATGAAAATGCCGATTACTAAATTCAAATATAACAAATCCATTTGAATAAAAATAAAAATAAATAAATTTCAAAAACTATGATAATAATTATTTTATAAAACCAAACCATCAATAATTAGAACCAAAATACAGTAAACTGAGCAGAAAATAATTCTTACAAATGTAAATTAAAATAAAAATTCATAGCATTTTAAATTATGGAGGGAATCCCAATTAAAAATAGAAAGAATAAAGAAAACTTCCAAATCGTGGTGGTTCAAAAAAATCATATAAAGGAAATTATAAACATGAGACATATAGATACATATAATATATATACAACATTATACAAAAATTCTCAAGGTCTTTCATATCACCAATTTTTATACATAGTTATAATACACCTTTAACTTGGCTATATAATTCCTTTTTAGAATTAAAATATAATACTTACACAAAATAAATCTAGTGGCTAAGACCTCGTTGCTGCCGTGATCCTCTGTACCATCCTCTTCTATTTCGTGAATAATTTCCTCGCTGTGGGTAAGAAGGACGTTCTTGATATTCCCTGTATCCATTTTCTTGATAATCATCTTCATCATCCCATGCATCCCTTGAATCTTCACTTCTTTTATCATCATATTCAGGTTCTTGCCAGTAATTAGATGGGCGTCTATCCCTGTGTATGTCATACGAAGGCTGTTGTTGCGGTGGGGGAGGTGGAGGAGCTCGATACATCTCATATGGTTGTTGCATCGATGGAGGAGGGGGCTGGTTATAGGGACCTCCCATCATTCCTTGAGGTTGGAAATTATTGAGTTGTGAGCTGTTGAACATTCTTGGGCCAGGCACTGGACCTGGCCCTGGTCCCGGCCCAGGGCCCGATCCAACACCAACGCCCATCAAAGGTGGAAGATGCATAGCTGATGCCGAATTAGCAGGGACTGAATTCACTAAAAACAGGGATATATACATATAAACAAAATAATTTAATGAATAACACTTTTTTATCACTTTGAAACTTTCATAATATGTACAAAAAGACTATTGCGTTTAAAAGACTATAGACTATAGGATTGGAGAACTGAAGGTAGGTGATAAATATTAGTGTAAAAATAGAATAAATAAATATCTCCTACAAATAATAAAATAAACATTAAATCAATTTACTTTAAAAATAATTTGGGAGATGATTGTCAAGGAAGTAGTAGAAAAATACAAACGGAGTGAAACTATACAACATTTCACTCCTACAAAACGAATCTCCCACCCATACAATCTCTGTATCCCTTTCCAAAAGACTAAGCGATTTTGCGAATCCTTCATTAATTGCTCTACATTCTTACTCATGGTGCCCTTTCTTTCCCCACATTTAAATTTTGTCTTGTCACTTATCCCCTCTCCCTCAATCAACTTATCAAGAATCCTAATTTACTTGTGACATTAACCCTTTAACGGGCAGGCCAGGAATTTTTCTATACATTTCTTTTCTTTTTTTCCTTTGAATGGCTATAGCCACGCTAACCCCCACAGATGTATCATGAAATTCAAGGTTGAATAAAGGACATTAGATGATAATGAGTAGGATAATGCATCGGACATTACGTCATTTATTGAGCAAAAGGCATAAAATATGTGTATCCTCCAGGATACATTGCCTGTTAAAGGGTTAATGTAAATTCTATTGCTCAGTGTTTAATTTCATTTCTCATTTGTTTTTAGATCCAGTTATATTTAAATTATGTATACATTTTTTAATATGTACTGATACAGAAAAATATTATTTAAATTAATGATAAAAATATGGAATTCAAGCATCCCCATGTTGAAAGGCTGAAGGGGAAAGATAAAGAAGAATTTATATTAAACTTAATGATTAAGGTCAAACTGTCAGGGCCAATTTAAAAAAATATTTGAATATTTTAAGTCGTTCAAAGGAGACATTTGTCTCAGCTTAAAGAACTTTATTTTTGTTTCATTTATTTCATTTTTTTTTTTTGAGTTAGTATAACTAAGAATATGATTTAAATTCAAAATTTAGTAAAATAATACAATACTCACCAGGAGGCATTGGCACAGGGGGATTTGGATTGGGACTAGAAGTGATGGGTAATGGTACATTATCTTCTATTACATCCATTTCCTGTAAATAAGAATATCATGATATATATATTTTAATGGAAATAAAATGATTTTCTGTATATAAAGTTAAATAAGCAGATGAAAAACAAGATAATGTAAACACTTGTAGATAATCAATGTTATTATTATTTTTTTTATTTTTAACAACCATACTAATAACAGAATTTAATTCACAAAAGAGAAATCTAACCTGATCATTTTCATCAGCATCACTGTCTCCTATGAAAGTGTCAGCATTATCATCATAATGCGGAATAACATCTCTTAGTTCTTTCACTGCTCCAGAATTGAGGTATTTCATAAGTTTTTCTCCTCCTTCGGATATCGCTTTTGCCAGGGCTGAACCAGCTAGAATATGCAAAAAATATATAAATACTTACAATAATAGATAACTAGAACAAAGTAGCAAAACACATCAAGCAATAGCAGTGAGAGAGGTACAATATCAAGCCAACTATAATAACCCACTATTTAAAAAAAAAAAAAAAAAAAAAAAAAAAAAAAAAAAAAAAAAAGAATCGGTCTAACAAACAGGGTTAAGACAAATATAATAATAATAAATTAAAAACTTGTTGGTTAGAAAATCAATCATATTTTTAATAAAGCTTAATCCATGAAGCAGCATGCACAACTATCAAAAGCACATGCAAAACAAATGACTTCTCCTTACGCTCGACTGTCAGAACTTTTCCATAAATGTACAAGGCCTCTGGTTCTAAATCTTTGACAAGTTTCACACCAGGCTGTTGTTCAATAAGTTGATTGATCAGAGCTATGGGGTCGAGCCCATCTCTGCTGTCATCATCTAAATCACAACTTGAAAATTTTAACAAAGCTCATTCTATATTTTATACTCATACATAATTTTTACTTTCAACATCATATATATTCAAAATTAAAAAAAAAAAAAAAAAATCTATAATTAAAGACAAAATAGTTGATAGTGAATTTTATTCAAGATGATGGTAATGGTAAAAAGCATTTTTTTTTTTTTTATTTCATATTAATACAGAGTCCACCGTTTCTGAGATATCAAAAAATCCAAAAATGGGACCTTTTCCCCTCCACCCCACCGTATGCTCACACCCCTTTATGCTCATGGGTGAGGACTTTTAATATGTTTATCTTTTAACTACTCCTAACGAAGCCCTGAAGTAAAAAATTATCGCATATTTCATGCACTCTACAACGTGTTTATTGACAGGACTAAACTGTACGAGGTTCTCAGTGTGCTGGCATGGGTGTGTTTTTACGGATCTTGTTCAAAATTTCATATATAAATCGGATAGTAAATTTAACCAGCGTTTGGACGAAAAAAATAAATTTTTAATTGGGCAAATAGTTTCGGAGTTAAGAGTAAAAAAAGTACAGAAAAACATGTTTTTGCGGAGTAGTGCGTTGAACCCTACAGCTTTAAAACTATTGATTTGGGGGGGGGGGGGTAATCATAGGATCATCATTTTTTTCCAACTGTACTATAAATAACGGATTCCGAGTTATTTGATCAAACGGCTGTGAACTTACGATTTTCAACCCTTTCCCCCTCTCTCCCATGCGATAACCTGATAGTACACGATATATATATATATATATATATATATATATATATAAAACAATGTTTGATGATGACGTAATTCCCGATTATGCCATCTTTTTCTTTTTCATCAACCAATTATTTAACAATAACAAAAATAAATAAATTTTGATTGATAAATAAACCATAAAAAAGACAGAACAGTATTTTCCCCCAGAACCCACTTTTGACTGTTTTTTGTTGTCTGTCATATTTGAGAGAACCTCTGGGCCCACAGATACCATTCCGGTCTCAAATTTTGTATTTCAGGAGATATTTCACAAAATAAGTGACCATATCGAAAAAAACACATCACTTTTTGGAAAAAAAAAAAAAAAAAAAAATGGCCTCTTTTCGAAGATAATATCCCTGTATCTTGGGAACCAATGGCTATACAGAGCTTACCCTGATCTCAAATTGTATTGAATTTAGTTTACTTTAAAAGTATGTGGGGTGACTATACCAATCAGACGCTTCCTTAACTGACATATTGAGCAAAAACTGAAAAAAAAAATCTGAAAATTTTAGTATTAACGACGGCTTTTTCCTGACTTTCGCAAATTTTTTGTAAATTCCCAACTTATTCCCGACCACACGAAATTCCCGACATATTCCCAAAATTCCCGACTAGTAGACACCCTGTGACTTTTATAATTGATTTAATACTCAATAATTTAATGTTAATTAATAATTAAAATTATTATTAAATTGATAAATAATTAATCAAAATTGAACATACTTGTTGGCCATAACAGCAACATTAGAGCTACACAAAAGATATAAACAATCAGTAGATAATTGAAAAAAAACGAGAAAAATTGTCTTATTATTTTTGCGAAACACTTACGGCAATTCAGAAATTTGTTTTATACGATGATGTATAAAAAAATAGTAAAATACACAACTCAGCTGTTTTATAAGCAACCCCCCCCCCTCTCCTATCTCCAACCATCATCTCAACGAATTAAAATAAAACATAGTTTATGAAAAATAAATACAAATGGCTAAAATATCTATCACAAAATTAACTACATGGGTCATTCTCCTGGAAAAAGCCAACTGCTGGTCTGAAATTTGCCTATATTACCCCAAAATATTTTTAAAAAATCAGATTATTTTTTACATGTAAAATAGTAGATATTTTATACTCACAGCTCAGCTTTAACTTTTCTGTTGACTTTTTCCAAGGCATTTAAATTGTTTATGTGCATATGAAAAATGTTGAAATGTTGAACACAAATTTTATTGTGTTCACTTTACCAATTTAGTATAATATATTTAATAAGTTAATTAAGAAATAACATTTTTGAAATTGACAGTTTGAAGTAAAAATTATATTTCAATTTCAATGTACACACACCAAAAAAGAAATTTGATCAAAAATAAATAAATAACATTTTATTAAAAAAGAACACTAGAGATAAAATTGAGAAACGGAATAAATAATATTCAGGACTTTTAGTACGCTTACCTTATAACTACTCCTAACGAAGCTGTGAAGTCAAAAATTATCGCATAGTTCATGCACTCTACACCCATCATTTCAGCACTCTTTATCTGGGGTCGTACTTCTCTGAGAAAACACGTTTGTTGGTACTCATTCCGAAACTAATTGTTCGATCCAAAATTTCTATCTTTTATCTGAATGCTCCTTAAATTTACTATAAAAACTTATATATATAATTTTGATTATGTCACGTTTGGCCCTCAAACCAGCCCACTGAATTTGTGAATATCATCATACTTAGCCAAAACATACATATTTAGTGTTAAGGTTTGGGTGTATTACGTGACATAATAAAAATTTCATATATAGGCCCCTGATAGTAAATTTCACCAGAATTTAGTTGAAAAAAATAAATTCCAGTTTTGACAAATAGTTTTGGAGTTATGGTGAAAACTATGCCAAAAAAAACTTGGATTTAAAAATAGTAAGCTGTTTTTAATGTCCTGGTATGGGTATTTAATGGGATTTGTTCAAAATTTCATATATAGGTTCTTATTGTAAATTTAAGGAGCATTCAGATAAAAAATAGAAATTTTGAATCGAACAATTAGTTTCGGAATGAGTACCAACAAACGTGTTTTCTCAGAGAAGTGCGACCCCAGATAAAGAGTGCTGAAATGAGGGGTGTAGAGTGCATGAACTATGCGATAATTTTTGACTTCACAGCTTCGTTAGGAGTAGTTAGAAGGTAAACATACTAAAAGTCCCCACCCCTGGAGGATGAGCTAAAGGTGGGGAGAGGAGAGAAGGTCCCAATTTTGTTTTTTGATTATATCTCGAAAACGGTGGACTCCAGAAAAATATACTGCAGATTAAAATTTAAGCTCAATTTATTTCCTATAAAATTAATTATATATACCTATTCGTAGAAATTCCAACGGTTTTCGAGATATATGTTATTAAAAATCGACAATTTTAGAAATAAGAAAAATGTTTACCTCATTTTTTAATAAACATTTGAAGCACATACCAGAAACGTATATATATATGAAATTAAAGTAAATTTAATGCTCTACAATTTTGATTCCGACAGTTTTTTGTGAGAAACGGTTGTGGAACGTAATAGAAGCAAGAGATTGACAAAATGTGAGGTGACATTTGTTTTTTCCCGAAGATCACCTATTTCCAATAACGTATATCTCATAAACGGTTAGAATTATAACAAATTTATATATAATATATTTTATAGTAAATTTAATTAGCTTTTATGTTTATTTGAAACATATCTTTCTAGAGTAAACTGTTTTCGAAATATCAATAAACCAAAAAAATGGAACTTCCCCCTCCCCCCACCGTTAGCTCACCCCCCAGGGGGGGGGGGGTACATTTAGTATGTTTACCTTCCAACTATTCCTAATGAATCTATGAAGTAAGAAATTATTGCATATCTCATGCACTCAACACCCCTCATTTCATCACTCACTGACTGGACTACAGCAGTTTGAATGGTACAGCATTATTCTATGATTATGGTCTCTTTTTATTATTTTTGTTTCTCTTATTTTATAAAACTGTAATACTAAAATTCTAAAGATAACCTAAAGAGCTTTAATCATTATAAATAAAATCATATGTTTCTTAAAGCAAGGACTATATTTATTTGCGAGTCCTAATTAAAATACAAGGAAAGAAACTAGGGAACAAGCATTGGTAGAAGTTTATGATTCTCAACCTTATTGGATTATTGATAGACTATAGTGTTACATTTGGCACTCAACTTCACCTACTTTCCTCTAACGTCAAGTAAGTCACACTAGACTTGAGTGTATCCAAAAGTTTGTCTGGAATTTAAGTTCCCACACTGATAATAATCAATACTGTTCTATCAAAAGAAAATATAGTGTATCTTTGTTAGGATTAAAATCTACAAAGGAATCCAGTGTTGTGACCACTAGGAGATATCATCAAACAAATTTATTATTGAAATTTAATTGAAAAAGCTTATAGAACTTACCTAAATCTTCTAGTTTTCCAGTATCATTCCAGTGAGCTTGGAAGTTCTTTGGTATAGGTTTTGAATAGGGTACCTAAGTACAGAATATTACACTTTAACATTGCAAGAAGTAATCGACCTTAAAACAAACAAAAGCCTATTTTGATGTTATTAAACAGCAATGTTTTACATCACTTGAGGTACGCATGATGGTATAGAAGGATCTATCCTAATCTTTTACTTATTGCTCTTAATACTACGAAATGAAATAAACATGGAAAATATGAAAATCACTGTTAATATTATCATTGACATTTTGCCTTGCTCCAACTTAATAACATTTAATTAATTTTTTAGGATTACATTTACTCCCGAGTTCATCAATGCTACACCCATCTTAGATTTGAGGGAAGCTGGTTTAAATAAGTGTATTTAAACTGCAACTATCAAAAATCTAAATCATTTTGTAACCATTTAAAAAATGTTAACTGAAATAAAAATAAACAAAAAGCTAAAATGCTTAGTTTACCCAAAGGCTTAATGCAGATTCCAACAATCACTCATCACACATTTCCCTCTATACCACCACATCAAATTCCCAAATCCCCAAGATCAGCCCTGACATAATTCTAGCATCTTCATCTCAGTCTACTCCATACAGGTTCTCCCAATCAACATTGATTACATTTTTTTAAAATTTGGTTATTAATTAATTCAATGACTTTACATGCCAATTTTAACCATCACAGGCTATTACCTGAACTACACCAACTGGATGAATGATCTACAATGCTGCACTATGGAACCTCTAAATTTTCAGAAAATAAAAAGTGTTTCCAATGTTGTAGACCCTAGATACATAAATTACTCTACATATTCAAATTTTATCTCTGATATATTTATATCACTGAAGATAAAAATAAGTTTACATTGAGTAAGAGTAAGACAATCTACTCATTACAGCCTACTGAAATGCTAATTGAAAATGGTCAAATTAAATTTTGAAACCTTTTTAGATGGAGTTTTTCCTTTATCTTCTACAGATAAATCTAAGTCTTCTAGACCAGGAATTGAGCCAGGGGTTAGGCCAGGAAGAGGTGAGACATTAACTTCAACTTTATCTTCAGGCCCCATGCCAGGTATAACCGATTGAACTTCATCTGAAATAAAAATAACACACATTATTAAAATCCTGAACTGAAAAAAGAGGGGAATGAAAGGTCTTTCAGCAATCAGTTACTGAAAACTTGGAGATTCAATTTTCAATATTAGAGCAGTCTCAATAGTATAAGTTTCACATCATTCCAAGGTATTGTAACACTTTTTTATGTTTTATTTATTACTTAGCTTTATAAATTCGGTCCACAACTATCTGACAAAAATGACTATCAGTAAATATGGTGGAATACAAAAAAAAAATACAAAACAATGATATGTGAGGCATGATGGAGAGTGAGTAACCCTACTGGTATCTCCTCTTGACATGATTTAAAAGTTGTTTTATGTAAATACACCTCTAAATACACGGTTACTATTTATTTGGTTACAATAATTATTTACAACCCTTTCTATTTCATTTTTACAAATAAATTTTGATAGTCCGGGTTTCTGATATTTAAGGTCACAGTCCCCCTTCAACTAGAACCCGACTGAACAAAGAATTGTCAAAAATTATAAGAAAATTTTAAGAGCTAAGAAATTAATAAATTGAAAACTATTTTCAATGAGTGACATTTCCCATAGAAATACATTATGTAATAAGTTTATAGACAATCCTTTTTAACCATGTCAGAATGGAATCATTACTGAATTTTTACAACCATTATTACAAAAACAATCATAATATACTATGATGGTCTTTGTCGAATGTGCGCTAACTCATTTTATTAGTTTAGGAATAACTTGAAAATTTCCTTAGTTGGAAACTATCAGATATTTATATTTCCTTAGCTTCCCATTTTAGGCCTGATTCCCTTCTGTCAAACCAGTCAAAACCACTGGAAAGATTAGTCCATTCACAACTCTCTATCTACCTCGAGCACAAAGATCTCTTCACTCCTCTCCAATCAGGCTTCCGTTCAGGATACTCCACTCAATCTGCCCTATTAAAGATAACCCAAGACCACCATCCCTCCATGGACCAACAGCAAATAGCAATCCTTGACCTATTCCGTTTTTCGAAAGCATTTGATTGTGTCGATCATACGATTCTCCTCTCCAAATTACTTAACCTTTCCCTATCCAACAGTGCTTTAAGCTGATTCCGCTCCTTCTTGTCTCACCGTTCCCAAACAATTATCATTCCCAACAAACCTCCCTCATCCTCACTACCTTTAACAAGAGGTGTTCCTCAATGATTCTCGCTGTCACCAATCCTCTTCTCTGCTTATATTAATGACCTACACCAAGTTATAAGCCACTCCCAGTATCATTTGTATGGCGACGAACCTCCAAATCTATCTATCCTTCCATCCTTCAGACATGTTCGAAGCATCTCGTAGGATTCAGGATGATATTGAGAACATCAGCAGATGGGCAGTGAAAAACAAGCTACGCCTGAATCCAGAGAAAAGCAAGGCTATCCTTATCGGTTCAAAACCTACCCTTAATTCCCTCCCTTACTATCCATTACTTTACCTCAATTTACATTTACATTCTTCAATAACCGTACAATTCAATTTCAAATTTCTATCAAAAACTTCGGACTTTCCTTTGATCAACACTTATCTTGGAAAAAACCACATTTCCCAAATAGCTCCAAAGACATCGTGACTCCTTTCCCCGAAGTACCCGCCACCTTCTGGCATCTTCTCTTATTTTTCCCCACTTTGATTACGGGTACTTGGTGTATGGGGGGGCTGTCTGTTGAGCTAGAGATGAGACTAATGAATTGTTTCATAAGATTTATCTTTGGGGTGGACAGACGGTCTCATGTATCTTGCCGGTACAAAGAGGTAGGGTGGCTTTTCCCCGATTTCTGACGGCAATACTTCCTCAGCACTTTCTTATTCCAGTCATTAAAAACCAATAAACCTTCCTATATCCTACACCTACTTACTCTGCATTCCTCCATTCACCACCTGAATACAAGATCCCAACCTTCCAACCTATATACCCCCTCACATAGAACTGCGTCCTTTGAAAAATCCTTCCTTATCCGTGCTACCTCTTTTTGGAATTCCTTACCTTTCCATATTCGCAAAGCCTCTTCCTTAACTTCTTTTAAACATCTTTTATTTATCCATCTCCTCGATCTTCAATCTTCCACAAAAATGTAAATATGCAAATGTACATATGTGTGTTAAAATTTTTACTGTTGATTTTTTTTATATATATTTTCATTTTTTTTTACTTAAATTTAATTTATATTTTTTGTTTTTTATTTCTTCTTTCTACTTTTTTTCTCATAATTTAGTTGTAATAGTGATGTGCTGATTTAACTAATCTCAGCCAGACAATTGTAACTTTTATTGTACACTTTAATTATTCTTAGGGGACAGTCTGTCCCAGAATAAAGTTTATTTTTCATTTCATTTAAACAAAACAAAAACTACACCTCTCATGATAAAAACTTAAATTCAAGATTTATTTACCGATTTCAGCTTCCTCAAGTCCTGAAAGGGATGCAGGTATAGTATTAAGATTATATTTGTCCCTCATAGAATCGCCAGGTCTATTTCTTGTCCAGAATTTGCTAGTGTGGTCATTACTTCCACTACATAGAATATGACCCATTGGATGCCAAGCTAATGTCCAAACAATACTGTCATGGGCCTGCTCAATCGCACCAACTTCTTTTTCAGCCCTGAGATAAGAAAATTTGTTCATTACCAATAAAAACATACTAACAATAAATTTAAACATTATCATTCTATAATTTAATTATATATTAATAAATTTATATCCCTGTTTCAAAGGAAGATATAGATAAGGCCATTACTACTATCAAGAAATAATTATTAAGATAGGAAACTAAATAAATTATAAGTAATATAAGTTCTTATTAAATTTAGAGTACTCTCTTGCATCAATTGCCTTTTCCACTCAGGATCATACAGAAATATCCATGTTCTGTTATGACTTTGTTGAGATCAGGGTCAGCATTAATTCACAGAAAAACATCAGTACAAAGTTCCTAACGCTCTTCTTTCTGATTTTTGTAAGAAACTAAAGAACCATTTTGGCACAAATTTTTTTCATACTGCAATCCTTACACAAAATTGTCTACACATTGTCATTGTTAATGTTCCAAGTTTCAGCTATGAATTCAGAAAATCTGTCAATGGTCTGCTCCAATAATTTAAATGATTTTTTCCACGTTGCTATCTTTTCTTCAAGTTGCCAGTTGCCCACAGTGTTAGTCATCTCCTACTAGAGTACTCTCAGGACCTTTGGTAATTCTTTAATGCCAATTAAACTCAAGTGTACGAGACAAGCAGTCTTCACCATAAATCTGAGCAACCATTTGTAAACACTATGATGATGCTTTGCTCAATTTCGACAAAAATCTCAAATTCACAAGCAGTACAATTTTCAAATCCAACATTTTTCTGGCAAGCGAGGCAAAACACAAACGCACTTAACCACAACTGTCAGACAACTGAGCACTTGAGAGGACTGGTGATAGCTGTGTAGGTTAAGACACATTCAAGTCCATTACCTATGCCCTCTCATTCCACTTAGTTATTAACTATAATATAAGATAGTTATTATAAAAAAATAATCAAGTAAGGAGTGCGAAAGTGATGATTTTGATAACCATTCTTTTAAAAAGAGGCACTATTAGTACTAAATGATTCGACAGCAAGTAAAATAAAAAAAATAAGTCAAATTTAATGAAAAATAGCATGCCAGTGTAAAACTAAATGAATAGACAAGAAAATACAATAAAAAGAAAATAGATAAGAAAAACCAAACATTATAACTACTTACCCAACATGCCAAAAGAGTATCGCTCCATCTGAACCACCACTGCAGAACAGTCCCTCATGTATTGGGTGCCAAGCTACACTGCTAGCTTCTTTCTTGTGCCCTCGAAAAACTTGCACTTCATTATTAACATTGCGTATGTCAAATAATTTCAACAAATGGTCTCTACTGGCAGTAACAAACCAATTTCCATTGTTATTCCATTTTACATCCATGACTGTGCTTTTGTGTGCATGACTGCAAAAAAATAAATCTATTAAAATCAGAAGAAAGGAAAGAAAGAGGGAAACTAAGAGAATACCTACATGGTAGCAAGAGAAGTACCACTTTTAGGATCCCATAGTTTTACTGGTTGTTGATTATCCTTACTACCGGATATTATAAGGGCTTTCTGTGGATGCCAGTGAACACATTTGACATCAGCTCCATGACCTTGAAACAATAACAGAAATTTAATACAGAACAGGTTATATCACGCAATAGTTTCAAAAAAGTGTGATTTTTTGTGATAAATAGGTTTATTTTTTCAAGTTGATTAGAACTGAGTTACACTTCAATTATACAAGTGAATACTTCTTCCAAAAATATTAAACCAAATTTAAGTTTTATTTTTTGCACATAATTTATGACTCATTAATTATGTTGATACACAATATTTTCACATTGTCTTATTTAATAAGTCTTATGTCTGTTTTTCTATATATATATATTTTTAAGGTTTATCTGTTCTTATAAACTAAAATTACAAAAATTATAAGCTGTACCAAAAAAACAGACCAGTCTCAAACTTAAAACAATATACCATTGGACAGCTTTAAGTGTATCAATAAAGAATCATAATTCTTTCATATGAAAGAAATCATAATACAAAAAAACTTTCACAAGAGTAATGGTTCTTATACTACATAGTTTTAATGACACATGAAGGTGAAATCCATTCACTGCAATGCAGTTAGTCACTAGTCCTCCAGAGTGGAAGAACATTGAACTGAATCTCACTGATTTATACTATATCCACCTCCCAAACAACAGACCAAGGTCACTTATACACTCTGGACACATTTCCCAGCTTACACCAACCATAGCCACTGCTGATGGAGAAGCTGGTCACAGCACTACAAAGGGGCAATCTATTTATATGATTTGGGGCAGTGAGCTGATAACCTCCTATTTAAAATTTAAAATTAATGAAATAACTGAGTAGAGCTCTAAATAAGCAAAGACATCTGACTGTGAAAGCACCTTCACACTGCAGAGCAATAAAAATGGAGAGGAATATGATGATGACAAAGTTGTATGATTCTATGACATAAAGACATGTCAGTACAACATTCATAATAACATGCATATTTAACCAAAGACAGATATTGAAATTAACATCAATAAAGGTTTTCTTCCACACAGTTACTAGGAAGACAAATTAATTTTAAAAAATGTATAAACGGTTTAAATACACCAAATAAATCTCATACCTCGCAATGTTCTTTCTTCCTGACATCTATAAAAATCCCAAATTTTTATAGTCCCATCATCAGAACAAGAAGCAAATTTACTGTCACTGGGGCTAAAACTGAAACAAAAAATAATACATCAAATAAAACATTACATCAGGAGTAACAAAAACAAAAAACAAAAAAAATAAATCAAATAATAATAAAACAAAATAGAGAGAAGAAGAAAATAAAAAACCAGTACAACACCTCCCAGCAGAATCAAAGCTTAAATTGAATGAGAATTTCTTAGAACAATGGTGCCTACTTATTGGAAGTATTGTATATTGTTCCAATACTTATTGATTTAAGTGGTCGCTAATTAATGAAAATACACTGAGAGAATAACGTTTCCATTTTAAAATTAAACCATAAAAAAACCTTCACAAGGATTCTGGGAATCAAAAACTATAACACCATAGTGAGGACTCGGCACACAGTAAAACATATTCATTCTAACATGCCAAGAAAGAAAATAGTCAAAGTGATCCAAAAATGCACAGTCCCTTAATTTAAAATGTAATGAGAACAACCTGATATTAAATATAACAAAATTTGAATAGAATTAGCAACAGATACAGTCCTAATTATACGTATGTGGTACTTCTAGTTGAACATTAAAAATCTACTGTCAGACCTGTGCCCAGGATTTAATAATTCACAAATGATCCCACTACAAAAATAATTCATTGGGATCAATCAAGAAAAATTATACTTAATTTTGATAACCTCAATGGCTACATATGAACAAAAGATATTCCTCTGTAATGTTGAAACATGTAAGTGATCAAAGAATTCATGAATATTTCTGTTGAGCTTACTTTAATATTTCATCTTTTCTATAGATGAAAGGACACAAACTGCCAAATTCCATTCATACAGCAATATTCACAAACCATAATCCTTTATTATAATATCCTCAATACCAAGAATATGTCAAAATTAAAATTATTCACTATCACTGTAATATCACTAAAATCATGAAAAAGACAAGTTTTATTTCTACTCCTTCATGATAAAATTCATAAATATTAGAAGCTGGTTGCCAAAGTAATGTTAACAATTCTGGTAGCAGAAACAGAAAAAAAAAACAGTCATTATGCCTAATATTACTATAAATGACACGGCTCCTGAATTTTTTACAATAACATGGTGGTGCTACAGTCATAGTTTTTCCACATGTCATCTTCATATCAAATTTTCTATTTAGGCCCTTTAAATACTGTGTTCATTGGGATCCGATGGATGAGTGAGTTGGAGCGTGCGTCTCAGCGTGCTCGTAACCAGAAGGTCGTGAGTTCGAATCCCACCTATGCGGGTTAAAATTTATTTTGTGGTGAATCCACGAATAAATCTTGACCTTTCCTCCCTGGCTAGAATAGGTTGGTAACCTGTAGGATTACCTGTCCTTCCTACCCCAGTTGGAGTACATAAGGACGTTAAGCCCCAAAAAACAAACAAACAAACAATACTATGTTCATAAAGTAATCATAAATGTCTAATACAATGAAAGGACCAGAGGTAAAAATCTGTTTTTGTTCATTTTATATAAGAGCTGCAATCAAATACTATAGGAAGTAGACTTCCTTTTTGTATACATAAAAATTGTAAAAAAACAATAGAACAAAAATGACAACAGCAGCAGTCATGAATGTCATGAATTTACTGAGCTCTACAGAAACTGGAAGTGGTGGAGATAAGTCAGTCGAACCCAGGATCTATCCTAATAAATAATTATCTGCATCAAACAGATTCTAACCTAAGCCCACGAGTTATAGGGTGTCAATCCAACAAGCAACCAAAACTTAGTTATAATTATATTGTATTAATCTGAAATTAAAATATAAGCAAATAGAAATTTCCTACACATTTAATGGCAATACGGAGTTAGAGAAATAAGAAGAAGAAATAGAAATAAATTTATTATTCCGAGTTTAGAATTTTTTTGGTTTTTGTCTTCCAAAAATTAATAACTGGACAATTATAAATGAGCACTGGACTACAGTGTCTTCCCAACCAATAATTTTAATAATATGATAATTAATATTTTAAATCCAGTTTAATGGTTTTTAGTTATTTCTGGGTCATTGAGAATTACTGCTTGGTTTTGTAATTATGTTAAACAATCACCTGTGTAAAGAAAATATTTTTGATAAACTAATTTTTATTAATGGAATATGGCTTAAGTTGTCTAAACTATAAATTTCATTTATGTCAAAATGGACAAGATGAGACCGCCTTAGCACCCTTTGGTGCTCCTTCTCTCCCCATTGGGTCCTTCAGTTAATATTTAACACCAAATCTACCAATATTTCATGTACACATTTTTCAACAACTCCTCTATAAAAAAACAATAAGAAGAAGTGATTGGAATTGAAAAAAAAATCTTTTCAAATGTTTTTTAATAAAAGCAGTAAAGTCAAAAAGCAAAGTAATGAATGTTGTTTCCAAGAGCTTCGGGAAAAGAGACATTTGACCCGTGATGGTAGTGTTAATTGTTTCATTTTTTTCCCTATTCAATCAACAAAAAGAGTTGAATACTTACATAAGCATACATATTTCATGCATGAATACATTTATGGTATGCATAAGTTTTTACACACTATATAAGTTTTATATTACAAATTATAACATGTTTCACAAAAACCCATGAAGGGTCTAGTGTTCAGTACTTGGTAAGATCATACTGCTTCTTAACCAATGGTTGTGGAAGGTGAGATTTGGATAGAACCTCATTCAACCGGCAGTTTTTTCCCTATTTAAGGGTACTCACTTCATAGAGAGCCAGGGTGTGCCCTAGGAGAATTTTCCAGCCCTTGGTCAATCTTCAGTTGATAGTACAGAATAAATAATAATCTGTCAGCCAAAATCAAATATGAACCAGAAAGTTTTACCTTTCCAAGAAAGTTTTACCACCATGAAGTCCAGTGTCTCACCCACTAAGCTACCACACTACAAGTCTTTTAGTTAATATTAAATTGATAACTTTAGTGAAAAATGTAACTAAGATCAAAGATGATTTATATATTTGAAAAAGAAAAAAAATACCACTCCTCCAGTTACCTGGAAAATGTTTATACTAAATGGTTATAATGTAATCCACACAAAATGGTTATAATTATATCCTCCCCTCTTTATGCAGAGTTGCTTCAAGAAATAAACATTGAACAGCTTTGGTACAATTCCTTAAGTCAAGTAAGATAAGAAAATGAAAATATATCAAAATAATATATTTAAGCTCTTACAAGGTCAATGAAGCAATAAATGGAAGATCACGAATTATTTTTAATCATTCAAAATTTATATATAAAAAAAAAACTTTTTTTTTTTTAAACTGTTCAAACTAACATCTTCTTTTATATAAGATCACAGTCTTGAAATAAAACTATTTTTGAACAACACCCAGCAGTCATATCTTCTTATATTCAGCACACATACACATGCTCTTTCATGATTATTATTTACATGGATTAACCCTCATCACAAAATAAAACATCAAATTTATATAAAGAAAACGGTTTATTAACAAGACTGAAAAATGTTTGGACTTTCATAAAAGGAACTTCTCAATCACTAATAAAAATTTAATTTAACAAAATTAAATTATTTAATCATCCAAAATTAGCTAACTCTGTGCACTTATCTTGATAGAATTTATTAAAATGTTAATAATTTTTCTATACTTGCCTTTTTACGAATGATTAATTCTTTAAAAAATAAAAAACCTTT
Source organism: Euschistus heros (assembly GCA_003667255.2). NCBI lineage: Eukaryota > Metazoa > Arthropoda > Insecta > Hemiptera > Pentatomidae > Euschistus > Euschistus heros. Next base: position 898,562 of record RCWM02000360.1, read on the forward strand.
CAGAGAAAACAAATAAAATAAGAAAAAGAAAATAATATTTATTTTGGTGCTGTCATTGGCACTTTAACCAAAAAATTGTAATGAACAAACAAAACAGCCTAGCAGCAACTATTATACATAGAATAAAATAAAAAATAAATGCACTAATTAATACAACCTCAGTAAAAATAAATGTTCAAATTAATAATAAAAAAGTTTTTAAAACAAATTTATAATTAAAGGAAAATAAAATAATAATAATAATAAATAGGCTATTACATAAATAATATTTTATTTAATTGAAATTAAACTACAAAAAATAAACAAGTATTTTTTTTTGTTTCCCTTTTTTTTTTCTTTTTTTTTTTTTTTTTTTTACATTAACCCTTCCATGAGAATAACTGATTGAACATTTAACATGCAAATGGAGAGAGCGAAACTGAAAACATTAAAAGAAGAAGAGAAGGTTATCAAGGTGAAGAGAGGTCCAGAATTAAATGCTAAGCCTTGGAGGGACTGAACCAATGTTGCTATTTTGGAAAGACAATCACTGAATTATATAAAAATGATATTGTTATTAATTACTTTCAAAGGGGACACCGTCCCAACCTGCTTCATTACATGTAGGCACAGTCAAGATCTGCAACAAGTAATGGACTTTTTCCAAAAATTGGAAATCTGACCTGCCCCGAGTGAGAATTCCAAGATATATTTATGAAAAAAAATGATGTTAGTTGGCCCTGATGAAAAATGTCAACTCATTAATATCAAGTAAAAACTTTTTGGATGTTAAACAAGTAGACAATCTCACTGAGGAACAAAAAAATTTATTGAAAATTAAATTGACTAATTAATATTAATGGTTTTTTGGTTTTGTTTTTTTGAATCTACAAGAAATAAATAAGAAATGAGAAACTTACAATGACGAAGTCTAGTTCCTAATATTAATTAAAAACAAAATTAATATGACTAATGTTCAAATTTATCCAATTTCTCCTTGGTTTGAAAAAACAATAGATCATGGATAAGTTCATCTATAATCTATACTACTTTTCATTCAAACAAATATAGCTCCTAAATGGTAGGTCCTAGAGATAAATGTTATATAACAAAAATATTCTCCATTAAATTTATGATAAGGAAACTGTCGGCAAATTTTCGATCAGAGCAACATAAAACACAGATAGAGTGTGCCAAAATGATACATTTTCAAGTGTGAAATAAACGTTACACCAAAAAAGTATAGGCCCCCAGATAAAAGACATATCCATGCCAAAAAAAATAAAAAATAAAAAATAAAAAAATAAAATTAATGATGAAAGAGACTAAAAGCCAGGAGAAGAACAAGTGAATACATTAAAAATTACGTTTAAGGTACATATGTCTAGAATTAACCTTCTTCTTAAACTTTGATTAAATTATCTGAAATTTAGAAATTTAAATTTTTCAGTATAGCCTAAATATATACATAAAATATATTTGTTTTATGTCTTTCACCACATTACAAAGACAAATTAATAAATGTACATAAAATGTGATACCAAAGGATTAACATACATTATACTGAACATTCACTTAAAAATGTCAGCAAATAAATTGAATTAAATTCTTGTCAAGAATGAATAAATAGCCTAAAAATATAAAATAAAATGATTTCCTGGCCAAACATCCACACATTAACAACCGAATTTGTAGCAGCCATGATAGGTAGATAGCACTGTTTTAATATCTCAAAACAATTTGAGCATTAGTTTTTTTCTTTCTTTCAGAGTGCTTCAAATAAAGAATAGTTTTTCTTCATACATCAAAACACTTTATAACATTAAAACCCCTATCTCCTGGGGGGAGGGGTGGGGAACAAACAAATAGGAAAGTAATAAAAAATGAATTAGTAATATAGTTGGTCTTAATTATATAAATTGAATTGTCTGAAAGAGGGCCATACGTGAATTTTTTTTTTTTTTAATGTTCAAATCTTGTTTTGGACTAAATCATAAGTGGTTTATTAGTACTCAAAATTATGTCTAGGTGTCCATGTAGGAGTTTGATTGCTAAATAAAATGTCACTAATTCAGATTAATATACCTCCTTGTGCAATAAAAAAAATATTGAAAAAAAAAACATAAACCCTTCTTCTAAACACCTATTCAATTTTTGTTGTAATGTAGTGAAAAATAACATTGAAACACAGACAGCCTCGTATAACGCATGCATTTAAATTTCATATAATAACCATTGAAACACACATATGCTGATAAAGAAAATACCTTTAAATTCCTAAACTACAGCAGAGAAAAGAGTTCAAAAGCAATGCTTTTATAAACAATGGCTTTCAGAGACAGAATAAACAATGGAAGGAAATAAACAATTCATTTATACTATTAACTGTTAAGGGGGAGAATCCTAGACACATATATCAGAAAATTCAAACTAGATTAAGTAGTAAAAGGATATACTAACATATTCAAAGATAGCTCCTAGATCATTCCAAATTTAACTTATTAATCTTGCTTCAAGGAGACAAGCCTACCAGACGAGCATCGCCCGCAGATGTACGATTGGAAATGGAAGGAAAAAGTGAAATCATACAGATCATGAACAATACCAGAGAAAAAATATAAATAAATTTATGAAAAAACAAAACAAACGAATAGAAATGAAAGATCTAATAGCATTCAAAAATGAAGTAGTAAACAAGATTTTAAAATTAACAAAAATATATAATGTTTACACATAGATACATTGAATGGTCAATGGCACTTACCATAAACAGGAATAGATTATTGCACAGTCATTTGTTTTCCATTCTCAGTCTTCAGGAATTCTCAATAAACAATTAGAAAAACATTGAGAGTAATTTCTATCAAGGTGATTAATGCTTAATGTATATTTATTTGTTTTTCTACACCAAACTAAGGTATTAGCATTGTCCTAATGAGATTGAGTGGTACTATGGTATGGTGATTCATATATACATACTGTATACGTAATTATACTTCTGACACACCAGCTTCAAGATTTAATTACAATTGCGATGATATATTCACAAAAGATTATTTTATAAGCTATGAATTACTAAGACAATATATATGAGTTTTGATTTGATGATGCAGAAACATACATAAAGAAATTATGGTATATAACAGCAGTAATTTGAAATAGTAAGATTTTCAATCAATTATTGATAAGAAGGATGGTTGTTACATGAAAAATTTCAAAATATTTCTTCAGTTAAAAATTTGATAATACTTTTGGTGTAACTGACACAAAAAGAGAATCTTAATAGAATATCTTAATCCAGTAGTTAAAGAATCAACACATCATGAAACAAAAGTGGCGCCTTGAATTAAAAAAATAAATAAATATTAACAAATTGTAATGTAGTGGTAATTTATCTGTGTTCTTCTCTGTTTGTTAAAAAAAAAAAAAAAAAAAAAAAAAAAAAAAAAAAAAAAAAAAAAAAAAAAAAAAAAAAAAAAAAACTGAACTGAAAGTAAACATAATTTTTTAATTACAATTACTAACTCTGAAATTTAAGCAAAAAGCATTCGAAAAATCAGTTTCCTGATTGTTTGTTATGTTTATTAACTTTGGTTGCTATATTCAGCAAGTATATATCAAAGTATTTTCTTTAAGAAGAAAAAAAGCGACTAAGTCAGAATGTAACTCGACCAAAACAATTTAGTTCACTTATAGTCCATGTCAAGACTTGATACATACCAACTTTTATTGGGAGGTTATCTTCTATTTCAAACTTTCCAAAGATTGGAACACATAACTTTCATCTAAACAACATAACATGGTAATTATTGTACAATTAGTTCTATTTCTATTATAGTCATTCTTCTTTTGCAGCTTCTTAAAATGACTGTAATCATTCATAGAACTGTTCCTAGTCTTCATCATTGACTCAATTTTTTATGATATAATGAAATATATAATATTACGAAGAAAAGTGTTTGAACTAAAAAAGCAAATGAACTATTGAGGTTATTGAGGATAGAAGTAAATGTCTGTACAAGAAATGGTATAATTTAGAAAATAAACGTTCAAAAACAAAATTTGAGGATGTATAGGATACAACACCAAATTAGAGCTTCTTTATCTTATAGTATAAAACTGAGGAGTATTTTTTTGTTGTTAATAAAAATCAAGTAGGAATAAAAATAAAAATATGGTAGTTAATGACAAATATTAATTGTTATTAATTACTATAAAAAACAATAAAATATATATTTGTAGTTTTTGAGGATTTCAATCCACATTTTTTAGGATTGCTTAGAAAACACTTAATTTCAGTATTTAGAAAAAACGTAGGAAGTAGTAAGAGAAACCCCAAATATCTAAAAAAAATTGGTTTCTTCCAATCATAAGTACCTATGCATTAGGAGACCTGCCATTTTTTGTCATGAAAGACTTACTGAATTAGGGCTCACAGTTCCTCTACTGCCACAGTTGACTGGCATACAACAATCACCCCTTAATGCTGACATTTAAATACGCCACCAACCCATATAAGTACACTTTCACAACAATTAAGACAATGACCAAAAGATTTTCTACATTAATAAATTTACTTAAATACTTTTGTATAAGAAGAATTAACTTATTTTTTTTCAAATGTTAAAAGTGAATGAAATATAAAATGTTTTAATATTAAAAAAAAAAAAAAAAGTCTTGTTTGATACTTTTAAAAAGTACTTTAAAATACTTTGGAATCTACAAAAATTTAAATAAAAAAGTACCTTAAACAAATAATGAACTCCATTAATGACATTATAGAAAAATCATTAAAATTATAAACAAACTTTTACCATCCATCCATCCATCACTTAATTAGTGTTGCTAAAATATATCTTTTTTACAATTTATTTTATAGCAGAACCCTGTTTAACAAGAATATTGTGGCCAGGACTGGTTTACCCAAGGTATGATCAGTAAATACAAATTGGTTGATGTTAATGATATTTTTAATAAACTTTTATTAACTTAACCTGTATGTAACAGAATCTATCATCGTAATTTTCACCAATTTCCAGCAATCTGATTAACTTAAAAATTTGCACATGTGTCAAGGACCGATGACAATATAATAATAGCACAATTTTGATCTAAAGTTCTCACATAGTCCAGTCAAATTACCCCAAAAAAGGAGGTGTGCCTTGCAAAAGGTGGAGTACTAGGTTTTATATTTTTATATGGTCCAGATGGGTCCTGAGAGTAAAATATCAAAAATGTAATTTGATAAGCAGAAAATTTTTGGGGGACAAAAAAACCAAAACTTTTTGCTCTTTTTTTCAGATTTTGCAGAAAAAAAAAAAACATATACAAAAATGCTTTTAATCGTAAAATGCGTTATTTACAAAATTACAGTATAAGAAATTGTGTGTCTAAAGACAGACATCCCTTAAGCTGAATTTGATTCAAGTGTTTAGCTACAATTGTCGAATGTCAAAGATCGACGAATTTTGTCAACTTTCTCAAAAAGTTAGTTTTGGTCATGTTTAAGAGTCTATAACACAAAAATAGCTAATCTAATCAATCCAATACTATAAGTTGTAGATAATTAGATTTTGTGCAAGATATGGTTTTTCAAGTCAAAATTTGTCAATTACTGAGAAATGTCAAAAAAACTGAAAATTGTTGGTTGATTTTAGATAAGCTGTATTATAATTGCAAACAAACCATAAATAGTACAGGGAAATTAGTTTTAAATTAGTTGATTGCTGAAATTGTTCGCCGCCCTTAGCTTTAAATATAGTAAAAAGTCATCCTCAAAATAACGTTCAGTATAGGTGGGGGAGGGGAAGAAAAAGTTGAAAATCATAAGTTCTTAGCTGTTTGATCAAATAACTCGGAAACCATTACTTTCAGCACATTTCGTTCTATACATTATTAAAGCAAAACAAATTTGATTCTGCTCATTTTTTTTTCTCAGATCAATAGTTTTATAGCTGTGAGGAAGGGGAAATATAATATTTTGTCAACTAAAATGTCACATTAAACTTAATTTACTGGGGAAAATTTTAGTTTTTAACTTCATTTTGATTTCAGCAAATATTCTATTGAATATTATTTAATCCCTAGACATCCAAAATAGTTTTTAATTAGATGGAAGAAGGAATGGGGGAGGGGAATTCATATGTTCTGCAAATAACGTGGTAGTTGTTATGCTTAGATTTTGTTTTTATTTTTTTTTCTTTAATATAAAATAAATTTTTAAAAAAATTGGTTTAATACATACTTTTGCCCCGACTAAGAGACTATGATATACGTTGTAGAGTGCATGAAATTTTTAACTTCGATAATTTTCCAAAAAAAAATGCTCCTGATTAAGAATAAAAACAGCTGTAAGATATGCCCAATTTAGATACATATTAAAAAAAAAATGATTTCAGTTTATATAACGGATTAAAGCAAGGAAACATGGTACATGTAATTCAGATAGGTATATATTTACATTCCGGTAGGATCAACTTGTACAATCATTTTTCAGTTATAGCTTACATAGGTTTAGGATAAGTAAAGTAGATAATGTAGTTCTTGCTGGCGAGGTTGATATTACATGTAAACACAAAGTCTATAAAAGAACCACTAGGTGTTGTACAGGAATTTTGTTATTAATGGGTCACACTAGAATGATACTAATAATAATAATGATATTATAACAATTAATAATAACAATAATAATGATATTGTAACTATTAATAATAATAACAATAATTAAAAATGTTAATTTTTGTTATTAATGAGTCACACTAGACTCCAGTGTGATCTTGAAGCAGGAATGTAATATTAAAATTATTATTATTTTTTTTGTTATGAATGAGTAACAATAATAACAGTTACGATAAGAAACGGACGGTTACTCTTGAAACCAGTTAGTCCCCATAAAAACATGTACCACATCAAAACTTTACATGTTAATTTTTATATAAATGTTTCTCAAAATATATAATTAAGATTACCAAGTTCTGTTAATAAATTGTAATGTCAGTTCCTATAAATTGATTACTTATTATTCATTGATGCAAAAATATCTGAACATAAAAATTTATCTTTATCTGTATTTTTTTTTTTTTTTTCATTTCAATGATTTTTTTAAAATAAAAATAGAGATTTCTAACTAAATTTTATTTTATTTCTAAATTTTCTTCCATCTCAATACTGAACAACGTAAGAATCTATAACACCGTCATCTAATGTTGAACAGGGCGAGATCATACTAGAGGAGCACAAGCTTAGATTGTATGTAAACCTACTTACAGAGGATCAAGAGAAAACTTACAGGAAGACCTAATTGGAAGGAAAAAGACCCCCTTGGTTATCTGTCAGAGAGGATAGTACCTGTAAAGAGTTCAAGAGGTGAGATTTCGATACAGCAGTAGAAGAGAGTTGGTCCAGGAACAAGACACTCGGTATAAGCTCTGTAGATGGAATCCTCACACTGGTAAGCGATATGAGGAGCTGAAGATAATGAACATTTTTTTTTTCTAACTTCCACAAACCAAGGAAAGTTTTGGCATAGTGGCCTCAAAAGACCCAGGAGCAGACACATAGAGAAGGTATAGACCACAAGATGGTCTTCAAAAGCCAGAGGGAAAATAATTCTGTTTAAAAAATAAGTCTCAGAAATTATATATTACTGAGTACTTAAACCTCAAGGTGTTTTCCTGACAATGTAATATAATACATTCAGCTCAATGGAACATAATACAATACATAAAACATGAATTACTGTCCCCTTAATATAATGCATTTTATTACATAATAAGTGGGATATTTATAAGAGAGAATATGCTAGAGAGATGTACTTGACATTCTGTCCCGTCTATTTCATTAGGTCAAGTTTTCATCAAAATTTCATTATTGAGGAATTTGTTACGTCACCAGGAGAAAATGTCTTTAACTAGGACTACATGATTAACAGACTAACAACTTACTGGACTGATGGCAATTGATGTACTGAGTTATAAAAAAAAACAAAAATGAGGGTCTGCACAGTGGTACTTAACAACATAATAATGTTTAAAAGTGAGACGGGTTTAAAACAAAGTAAGGAATACCTAAAAAATAACTAAGTGGCACAATAACAAACTGGCTTGTAGTTCATGCATTATGTATTTGAAGGTATGGAAAAGTTATCAAGCTTTAGAGAATGGAACTAGACTGTGTAAAATAGGCTTATGAGGGCAGATGCACACACTAAATAATTTTCTTCACATTAAATAAAGTTTGAAAAATTAATTTTATGATAGAATCAACGATTATAATTATTTAATTTTCATTCAAAACATGAATATAAAAGCTTAAAAGCATATAAATCTTTAACCAAAATTAATTTTACATCAATGGCTCTCGGGTAGTGTAGAAAATAGTTTAAATAAAAGATGGAAGTCTGCATGGGAAGGGAATATGAATGCAATATCAATTAAAAGTTGAGGTACATATGAGTGTGGTAATGTAGGGTGGTGCAAACTAATATTACATTAACATTCCATCCCCAGTTATAAATAAAAATCACCACTCGCGAGTAATTATCCAATACTTATAATACTTTTGAAGATTCATGGATGGAGAGCCTGGAAAAGATAAATGGATCCTAGATGCTTGGCTCTTATAGTCCAAGAGCCCGCCACATTTAAATTTAATAAGAAAGACATAAATTTGTTTCCTAACCCATTTTTTTTTACCTTGCCTTTTCAGGCTGGCAGCGGTTTCAACATGTACTCCAAAGCATGTTGAAGAAAATAAAAGATAAATAGGAGTTATGCCTTAAAAAGAAATATTAAGGTTTAGTTGTTTTTAAATCTGACCCCCCCCCCCCCAAAAAAAAATGAAAATTAAATCAGTGATGTTTCAGCCTTATAAAAGTGTTGGTATATAGGTATGCAACTCCGGTATAAAATTTGACGAAAATCGGTTGAATTATTTTTAAGTCCGATTCCCCTCCCCCTCCCCTCCCCAACACCCCGCCAAAAAGGACCTCAATTCAGTGATGTTTCACCCGTACAAAAGTGTTGGTACATTAATATGTAACTCATAATAATTTTTAAAATAAAATGTGACGGTCGTGAGGAACCTCCCATAATTTAATGTTTATTGCAACACCAGAGCCTTACCTAAATGGCTAGTTTTACTAATCAGTTGAGTACACCTAAAAATAATCAAATATGGAGTCCAGGAGCTTTTAAAAAATATGAATCATTTTAAAAACGTGTGACGGTCGTGAGTAAGAAAAAGTACGAGGAAGAAAACAACCTGGATTGATGAAAATCTTAGAAAATACACCAAAAAATGTCTATCAAACACATCACTTATGAAGATAACCTCACGAATTACACTATAGATAGCAATAATTAGCACTAGCTTATTCTTGTAGAGAATATTTAAATAACTATTTAGTGTGACGGTCATGACGCCAAACCAAGGGACAAAAAGAAAACGGAATTTTCAGTTTCCCTTTTTAGTTTAAAAATGTTAATTTATTCTTCAATATATGGTCTCATACTCTAGAAAATAAAAACATAAGTTTTCTAAAAATAAATACTTAAATAACTTCCTTGAAATCTCACTTTATAGGTAGGGACAAGTGAAAGTTATGAGTTTTTAAGCCTTTTTGTAGCCATAAAAAAATAAAAATATTTTTAGAAACTAGGCTGTATGCACCAACTTTAAGGGATCGGTGTACGTTCAAATTCACCAAAAATATTGATTTGGAATTTTTAGTTCCATCTTAAGTCCAGAAGGACAGTGAAAAATCACTGCCATGAGAATGGCCCAGTGCAAAAATTTTGCGGTTTTTCGAGTACTACAAAAAATCCTTTTGGTATTGAGGGTTGCAAACTTGGATTTTCACTACTCTAATGAGTCTTAACAACATATTAAAAAATGGTGGATAAATTTTTGTTTTCACTTTTCGGGTCAGTTTTCCGCGACATAAAAACCGGTCTGGCGGCATGTTTCTGACTACCAGACCACTTGATTCGTGCTTAGAAAAGGATACATTAAAAAATGATACCAAACTGAAGAACATACCTTTGCAATTATTTTTTGCTATTTTGGGCGATTTTAGGCGTTCTCAACAACACGTGCCGATGGATACAGGCTGCCAGACCAGGATATATCATTTCAAGGCAAATGATACTATATAGGGTTAGGAAACAAATTCATGTCTTTCCAATTAAATTTGCATGTGGTGGGCTTCCAGTCTATTAGCTGACCGTAAGACAAATGTTTTTATGATAGTTTAATATATGAATCTTTTCTCGGCCCCAAGAATTTAGTTAACAAACCAGTTAACAAACTGGTTTAAAAGGAATCAGTTTCAAGGTAAGGGTAGCCTGAAATTAAACCATAGATCTCAGCAATTCAATGCTGGATAACAAAGCCAGGCTGCTTACAATTTCACAAGTTATAAATATTTGTTAAGTTATCAGATTATACAGCTATTAAAATGATTGTCAGAAGTGAAAATTAGAAGAAATAATAAAAATACAAGCACACACACAGTTCCGTCATATTAAATCATATTTTTACTTTCATTAAATTATATAATCATAATTTTAATTCATATTAACGGTTTTCTAATAATTATTTTTTTTCAAATAATTAAACTTTATAACAAATTGTTCATTATTAATAATGAAACTAATTCATAAACTGTGGGTAAAAGATTGGTATTAATAACCACATAATTCCAATAAAACTTGAGTTTAGAACATTGGGAAAACTGAAATGTTTCAAATTTCCAGATACAAAATCTGCAATTTGCCAGTTTTTTTGATTTTCCCTCCAATCCTTTTGACATGATTTTTAAGTCCCCTACTACAGTAAAATAGGAGATAAAACAACTACCCAAGAATACCAAGTACCCTGTATTATTAGACATACTTTAAGCCATAAAGATATTTTTATTATAAACTATAATAAAATGAGTTATTAATGTATGTTAATATTAACTAACTGTCAATGTATTGACTAAGACCCTAACACTATGAGGCAGAACTCATGATAAAACAAAAAACAAAAGTAAAATAAGGAAACAATTTGTTTTTCTAAAAAAATAACTGAAATAAACAGAAAAAGAATACAAAACTTCTAATAAAAATTTAACAATATCTGACACAGAAAATGAAGAGATAAATTTTAAAATAGTTTTGAAGGTGATAAAAAATTACCTAATAAAATCAGTAATTATTAGATAATTCATTTCTGTCAGCAGATCATTGTTAGCAAACGTCTTATGAAGAACATTTTATGGGTCCGGCCCTTAGAAATAACAAAACATTAATACTAATAAAAACATAACAAAATTAATGTTTTGTAGGTCATAATATTTTCAACTACAACAAAGAAAGTGAAAAATTTTGAGGCTACCCTCAAAATATGGCTAATACAGTCAACTCTTACTTGGGACACCTCTGACAAAATAATTTTACAATAACACAACTCAGCATAATTTTTTTTTGTTAGCATTAAAGTAAGTAATTCTACAAGGCTTTTTGTAACAAGTTTAAATCTGTTGGAATTTCATCAATAGCAAAACTAGATTTTTCACAATTCTCTTTTATATATGAATGGTATACCCTGTATTGCAAAGTTCTTAGGGTAGGGAAGGGGGTTAGGTTAAACTGAATGCTAATAGTATTCTTTCATAGTAAACATCTCGAAAAATAAAAATAAAAAACACAAATCTCTGTAGGTCCAAAAATACAATAGCTGATAATAAGTATAGAGATAGAGAAAGGTATGATAATATTAGAGAAGAATTCACTGACTAGTTTTTAGGAAACCAGAAAGACCCTGAACAGAAAGCAATCGTTAGTAAGCTGCCAGACATTTTCAGTAATATGGGTGTCAAATACATTTCCTTCCATTTTGAATATTTTCTATTTGCTGTGGTTTACGCACATTGTCCACTATCATAATATATGATAATAAGATAGTGGACAATATGCATAAACCACAGCAAATGAGAAACCTGAAGATGGGACTAGAGTCCCAAAACATACAGTAGCAAGCTAAATAAATAAATTAGGAGTTGTGCCAAAAAAAAAAAAAAAAAAAAAAAAAAGGGAAAAAGTTTTATTTTTTATTTTTTTTTATAAATCTCCTTCTGCATAAATTGTAATTAAAATATTTTCCAGAAAATCTCCACTATTATCGCTAGGAACAAAAGGAATGTTCCATCAAGATATCAAAATCATGGCACAAAGAAATAAAAGTAAATGGAGGCCCAAATGGAAATTTTCAAATGTTTAAGATGCAGATATCGAATAAATAGAGTTACATTTCTTCAAACATGTAAATATTCAAATCTTATTGTTTTAATGCTTGATTTAATATAATTTAAATTCAACAGATTCAAACTCGGTTCAAAAAATCAATGCATAATCACTTATTTAATTAAAAAACACCAACAACTTCAAAATTACTGAGTTGTATAATTCATACTTTTTTTTAATATCACCCTCACACATCCAATAATTAAATTAGTAATTTTATAATGTAATTAATGGAGAGCCATGCCATTAAAGAATCAGGTACCAAAGAATGCATAACAAAAGGTTTTATGGTATTTACATAGGCTGACATAAATTTTATATTGATTAACAAACGCGAAAAAGTCCATCCCCTCAGAAGATGTTTTAACATTTTATATTTAGTACTGATTGGCTAGTTCAAGGAAAACTCCAGACATTAAAATTATTTCATAACCTAACTAAATCTCACTATCTCTTAAACTTTATGGGATAAGTGTTTGACAAGATAAATTAATTGGGTCCAATTAATCGATTATTAGTTCCAAGAATTATTATGGAACTTTTTTCAGTTAAGCATTTTTTGATTAATTTCTACAGAAAATGTCCCAATCAATAAAAGTGACTGTAATCCCAAAATAGTTTTAAAGAAAAATTAGACATGAAATATTGATATAAGTACATTTATCTATAAAATAATCAAAACATAATATTTATAAAAGAAGCAATCCCAGGTAAGAAGCAAAATAAATAAGTCTTTTCAATACTCTTTATTTAACCAATTTTCCAGGGTAGAAATAAGTAAGTCTGCATCCAGCCATTACCTGGCATTGAAATAGAGCTGTCTATAAATGACTTTAATTTGAAAAAAAATTTTGAATGTTTTATAAAGAAAATGAAAAAAACTAAAATAATGCCAAAATAACACTGGATGCTCAGTTTGCACCTTGAAAGCAAATTCTTTATTGCTCTTATAAAGCACAATAGCTGTTATCGAAAAAAAATATATATATCACAGAAAATATCACAGTCATATTTTTTTATGATACATATATAAATGTATATGTATTTCATTTTATTTCAAAAAGAAAATTAAAAAATAAAGTTGCAATGCCTCATATGAAGGATGATATATTCAAGGAAGGGACTCGTCATTTTATTAACATACAAGTTAAAAAAATATCTATCACCATATCCAACAAGATAATAGGAAGGAAGTGGGGTTCTTTATTCTTGATACAATTTAAACTAAAAACCTTACAAGATTCAGTAAACTGTAGTTTTAATTGCTCCTTTAGCATGATTTCGTAAGATTAGGCAAATCACAATCAAGAACCAAATACTGAAGAAACCCATCAGCCCTAGCATAAATAGTTCAAAATAACTAATTAAATTACACCATGTCAGTGCTTCGTGATAAGTTGAAATAATTCGTGAGTACCTGATCCCTCGAATAGCGTCCTGATGGGCCATGAACATTTTGACATTGTTCATATTAGACTGCCAATATTTAACGTATCCTGCATGATCAGCTGTCACCATCCACATTTCATTATGAGACCACACCATTGTTCGCACGGGTGTATCATGAGCCTAGAACAAAAATAATATAAAATATAAACACAAAGAATAAATACATTAACAATTAAAAACAAAACAAATAATTTCCAAAATTAAACTCACTTGTAAAATTGTTTCAAAATTAAAGGTTAAGCCATTCCAAAGTGTAAATTCTCCAGATGAGGCACCAGTAACTAACCTACGCCCTTCAGGAGTCCAAGCCATACAAAATATAGGGCAGCGCATTTTGTTGGTTGCTGTTTTAACAAATCTAGTAGTTACAGCATTTATGGGGTTATCTTCATAAATTGAGGGTGGCATTAAGTCTGGAATGAACATAGCATCTGGTTGTAAACATCTTCTGTCCCTATAATCTCGCTGCCAGACACGAGCCTTTAAAATCACAATGAATTATGTAAAAAAAAAAAACATATTATATAGAAACTACACTTATAATTTTCAAGTACATTGAATAAATGTAAGCCTGCAACTCTAATGCACTCTAATGATACCAGGATCCACAAGCATAGAAAGTTTAACATCCACTGAAATGTAATTCACATTAGTCACTGTGCGTTAAATCATGATGAGCCATCAGTTTACCAAGAAACAGTTAGAGACTCTTCATCCAAAATCAAACTCAAATTGATTCCTTTCATCATTCACTTCCAATGTACACTCTAGAGACATTGAAGATAGAGGCAATTAACATTTGTCACTTTCGATGATTCATCCGAGATGTACATCCAAAGTGACAACTGTAAGTAGGCCATAATACTTGAAGTAAGTTTTATGTTAGAAGATCTCGAGGTCATCTTCTTTTAAGATGCCATAGGTATTTGAGCATTGGATTGGAAGCAAATTGAGAGACTAACAGGTTTGAAAGGTATGAAATTTATATTAAGAGAAGGGGTATCTGCTGTTGTCCCAAAATTTTATATGGAACAATAAGATATTCAGGAATAAGACAACACAAAGAGCATTGAGGAATTTTCTGAAGGGTTCCAGATTGCAAAGATTGAATGGGAGGTGGTTTAATGTAGCCCCAAATATCAACTCTGTATGACCAAATAGATCTAATTATACATCCAGAATGAGAAATAACATTATTTCAGGATGTCTCAAAACTTGGATGAAATTGAAAGTTTAGTTTATTAAAGACAAGAAGGAATAAAAAGATATTCATAGTTTATGTTACTTTTAACCTATCTGATATACTAATTAGAAAAAAATATTTAAAAAACCTACAGGTTTCTATTTATTTTTTAATTGTATTATATACAGTTTTTAAAGATATATTTTTTTATATGAAATTAAAATTGATGTTTTCTCTCTATTTATGTGATTTAGGAGATTTGGAACTAATTAGTGAGCAACGAAATCAAAAGATATTCCTAATAGAGCAATCAAATTAGAATTTAATCTTATTCAATCTAGTATTACAATTTTTTTTTCCAAAGCTGGAGCAACATTAAATGTTGATTGCCTATTATCTTATAATTTCAAAAACTTTTTAGCTGATATACTAACATACTATTATATCCAAAACTTCAAAATCCTCAAAATCATACTGTGTGACTAAACCGTACTATTTGCATTGAAACTGTTACCATGCTCCAGATGATTAAGAAATCGTTCTAAATATTAAAAAAACAAACAACATCCATTTTAAAAATAAAATACCAGATCATAACGGGTATTAAAATGAAAAAATTATACATAACTACATTAAGTGTTGTTACCTCCAACATTTTAATAATTGCAGCATTATAATCAACAGTTTTTCGCATAGCAGATTTTCGAAGCCTTTTGCCATCAAATTCAGGATCGAAAACCAATGGACCATTTCCACCCTGTCTGTAAGCTCTAAATGGTTGAAAGAAATTTTGCCTAGCAGGATTCTGAAACCTTTGGGCTGCATTACCATTAGGCTGGTATCTATTCGTCTGATTGATATTATTAATAGGGTTTGTATTTGGAGTGATGGTAATCATGATGTGAATTTCCTAAAAAAAAAAAAAAAAAAAAATAATAAACCTTTAACGGAGATTACTTTAATTTTAATCTATAACTAAATCTTAAAACGGAGTTGTTTTTGTTCGTGCTTTAAGTAGTGTTGACGTATATAAGGTTTTCAAGTACCTCTAAAGGAAAGATATGGGTTTTCAAATATTAGTTATCACAAAACTTCATTTACGAGGTAACCTAACATGTTTTGTGTGTCAAATAGTGTGATTGCAAACGTCGATATATTTGAAACTACACTAAATTTAAGAGTCACTTTATTAACAGGTAATAAACACACAAAAACATGTTGATTTCTACTACCAATATGGCAGCCTCAGTGTTGCTAACATAATGTTTGATCGAAACGAAAATAAAATAAAAATTAAACGAAAATTTCACAATAAATAATGTTACATCAATCTGGCATCAATAATGCTACGATTAATAAAACATATCGAAATAGATAATTTCGCCAAAAACATTTGGCGTTTATAGAATATATTATTACAGAATTATCAACATCTACTGACTATAAAATGTTTCCTACTCCTGTAATGATAATAATTATCAATCAATTACTGAAATACAGTAAGCAGCAAAAGTTTTCATACACCTACTGTGTTCACTAAAATACGATTACTTCTACTCTTGTTATGGAAAAATAACTTCCATAGTTCATGTTCTTCCTCATTCACGTGAGAAACATACCTTATAATGAAAAAAAAACACACACCAAAATATGGATAATATTTTTGTATTTAATCTGTAAATAGAAAAAAGTGAGTTAACACAGCAAAGGTTTTCGTACAGCATCAAATTATCTCATTAATTACTTAAGGTCTGATGTAGAGAAGTTAGGTAACTAGTTGTTAATACTCCCTCTTTCTAGCTATGTTCTCTTCAATTTCTACTTATAGGGTGTTTTATAAACAGCCACAGATATACACATTTTATTTATGTATATGATATACATGTTTTATATACAGAATACTTCTATTCAAAAGCGGTTACATGCACATGTCACAGCAATAATTACACCTCAATAAGTGTTGGTAACATTAAACATAAACACTATATTTATGATTAATAGTATAAGACGTCCAATAACATGTTAAGTTATAAGAAAATATAAATTATTACATAATATTAATAGAGTAATTAATAAAACTTAATTGATTATCCCTATTTATTAGAGAGTTCATTATTATTATTTTCTGAATAACTTCTACTTTTATCGCGGTATAACTCTACTCCAGTGTGCCTACAAGGTCCTATCCAATGCGATTTACGTGAAGCTACGGCCATTTGTTGAAAAGGAAATCGGCAGGTATCAGGCAGGATTTAGGGGAGGAAGATCTACGGTCGACTAA
This sequence comes from Euschistus heros, assembly GCA_003667255.2. Classification (NCBI taxonomy): domain Eukaryota; kingdom Metazoa; phylum Arthropoda; class Insecta; order Hemiptera; family Pentatomidae; genus Euschistus; species Euschistus heros. The sequence continues at coordinate 915,741 of RCWM02000360.1, forward strand.
ATGTTCAGCCTTCAATGATGCTAGAAAAATCACTAGAGCACAGGATGACGACACATCATCTATTTGTCGATTTCAGAAGTGCTGACATCATCCAAAGACCCAAGTTGTACGAAGCATTACATGAGATAGGCATTACCACAAAGCTGATCCGCCTCATAAAGATGACCATGGATGAGGTGAAGTGCTCCGTCCGGATCCAGGGAGAACTATCTCCAGAATTCGAATCCAGGAGGGGAGTAAGGCAGGGCGATGGTCTAGCATGCATGCTGTTCAACCTAGCCCTTGAAAATGCAATAAGAGATTCCAGAATACAAACAAGCGGAACAATCTTTGACAGGCTGTTGCAGATACTTGGTTTTGCAGACGACCTGGACCTGGTGGCAAGATCGTTTGCTTCCTTATCAGAAGCATTTTTGAGGTTAGCTGAAGCTGCGGAATCCATAGGCATGTCAGTAAACCAGCATAAAACAAAGTACATGCGAGCTGGACCTGGAGCGGATGTTGCAGTAGGAGAAGAGGTGAGAATGGGACCTTTTTCTTTTGAAACGGTAGACCATTTTACTTATTTTGGCTCAATTGTAAGTGGCTCAAATAGGATATCTCTTTAAAAAAGCTAAAGACTATTAAAGGCCAACAAGAGTTATTTTGAGCTCAGCAAACATTTGAGAAGCCGAGCTATTACTCGCCGCACGAAATGCCAGCTTTACAAGACCCTAATCCGACCAGTCCTCACCTACGGATCGGAAGCCTGGACCCTGACAAGCGCAGATGAAAAAGAAGTTCTCATTTTTGAGAGAAAAATACTGCGCCGCATATTTGGGGCAATATAAGTTGGTGATTTTTGGAGAAGGCGGACCAACAGGGAACTTTACCAGATGTATGGTGAAGCGGATGTGATACGGTATATAAAGTTGGGAAGACTGCGCTGGGCGGGCCATGTTGCCCGGATGCCAGCTGACGAAATCCCGAGGAAGCTATTGGATGGGAGGCTCCATGGAGGTAGAGGAAGAGGTAGACCGCGACTTAGATGGGAGGGTGCTGTGAGCAGGGACTCCAGGGACCTTCTGAAAGCTCGCAACTGGCGAGCGACCGCACAAGAAAGAGCTACATGGCGAAAGCTCATAGAGGAGGCCAAGGTCCATGCTGGGCTGTAGCGCCACGGATCATCATCATACTAAAAATCATAAATATAGTATTTATGTTTAATGTTACCCACAATTATTGAGGTGTAATTATTGCTGTGGACATTATTATTATATATAGGTGCTGGAATTTTCAATTTATTTTTATTGGTCTATTCAGTTTTTTTTTTTTTTTAATAAGTGTATTTAATTTATTTTTTTCGCTATTTGTATATATATCATTAATGATATTTTTTCTTGTTTTGCATATATATGGTAGTCCAGTCAATAAGTGCTGAAATGAGGGGTGTAGAGTGCATGGAATATGCGATAATTTTTGACTTCGTAGGTTCGTTAGGAATAGTTAGAAGGTAAACATACTAAAAGTCCCCGCCCCTGGGGGGTGAGCTAACGGTGGGGGGGAGGGGAGAAGTTCCATTTTTTTGGTTTTTCCATAATATCTCGAAAACTATTGACTCTGGAAAAATATGTTACAAATAAACAAAAAAGCTAATTAAATTCACTATAAAATTTATTATATATAAATTTGTCGTAATTCAAACGTTAGAGGAAAGTAGGTGAAGTTGAGTGCCAAATGTAACACTATAGTCTATCAATAATCCAATAAGGTTGAGAATCATAAACTTCTACCAATGCTTGTTCCCTAGTTTCTTTCCTTGTATTTTAATTAGGACTCGCAAATAAATATAGTCCTTGCTTTAAGAAACATATGATTTTATTTATAATGATTAAAGCTCTTTAGGTTATCTTTAGAATTTTAGTATTACAGTTTTATAAAATAAGAGAAACAAAAATAATAAAAAGAGACCATAATCATAGAATAATGCTGTACCATTCAAACTGCTGTAGTCCAATCAGTGAGTGATGAAATGAGGGGTGTTGAGTGCATGAGATATGCAATAATTTCTTACTTCATAGATTCATTAGGAATAGTTGGAAGGTAAACATACTAAATGTACCCCCCCCCCTGGGGGGTGAGCTAACGGTGGGGGGAGGGGGAAGTTCCATTTTTTTTTGGTTTATTGATATTTCGAAAACAGTTTACTCTAGAAAGATATGTTTCAAATAAACATAAAAGCTAATTAAATTTACTATAAAATATATTATATATAAATTTGTTATAATTCTAACCGTTTATGAGATATACTTTATTAAAAATAGGTGATTTTCGGGAAAAAAACAAATGTCACCTCACTTTTTGTCAAACGTTTGCTTCTATTACATTCCACAATCGTTTCTCAGAAAAAACGTCAGAATCAAAATTGTAGAACATTAAATTTACTTCAATTTCATATATACGTTTCTGGTATTTGCTTAAAATTTTTAACAAAAAAAAGAGGTAAACTTTTTTTTATTTTTAAAGTGGTCGATTTTTAATAACGTATATCTCGAAAACCGTTGGAATTTCTACGAATACGTATATGATTAATTTTATAGGAAATTTAATGTGCTTTAATTTTGATCCACTACGTATTTTTCTAGAGTCCACAGTTTTCGAGATATAATCGAAAAACGAAATTGGGACCTTCTTCCCTCCCCCCCACCGTTATCTCACCCCCCCAGGGGCGGGGACTTTTAGTATGTTTACCTTCTAACTATTCCTAAGGAACCTACGAAGTCAAAAATTATCGCATATTCCATGCACTCTACAATGTGTTTATTGACTGGACTAATAGTCCAAAATGCTTGTTTTATTTCTAATTTAACTATTTGTTTTTTTATATTAACAATAAAGGCAGTAATATTGGTGGCAAAAAGGAAAAGATTATCCAAACCAACTGCTAATATCACCTGGTGTTTAGAAAAAATGTTATGTTGTAAAGTTTTCTTAAAATAATAAACTTTGCCATAACAGGTAATTATATTAATAATAAATTATTCATATTTAGTTACAATAATATTATTAGGTAATCCATCCATTGCTCATTTAAGGCCATAATACAATATTCTTATTAATATCACCATTATATAAAAGTTGTGAACAGTTCGATAAATTATGATTAAAGGATAAGATCATTGTGGTCCATGTTCATATGATATATTAATTGATAAGGAGATTATTGATATTAGGATAATGATTGCAATATTATCTCCTGAAACATATTTATTTATACAAACAAATTTTTTAATATAAAAATGGGTAACATTTCATGGACAATGCCACTTTCTCAAGCCCTACAACTCAACAAAAACTCATTAATCAAATTTAAACAACAAAAACTGTATTTTGACTATTACAACACTAAATATAATTTATAAATAAATATATATCAATATTATTACTACATACTACCTCAAATTATTGTTATATTTCTCAGGAGATATTATTGCAATCATAATCCTAATATCATTAATCTCCTCATCAATTAATATATCAATCTGTATTATTTTCTACTTTTTATTGTGTCTTTTTCACAATGAATATATCTATATTATTATATTGTATTTCACTGAATGAAGTTCAATGTTAGGAATTTTATACAAATTCCATTTTATACTTCCACAAATTTTATTCAAATAATTGTCTTCAATTATACAATTTTGTTTTGTTTTAAGAAATAATTGTTTTGCTTTGTTTTTAATTATTGACTCAAGAGTCATGTGTATATAATTTAAGGTTTAATATTATTTAGTATTACTTTTTTTTTTTTTTTTTTTTTTTCTAATCCCCTTTATTTTTATTGTTTGATTATACAATTACAAAAAAGTTGGAATCCATTCCTTTTTCTACACTTGGTGCATTTTGAGGGATTTCTGTTTTAAGTACAAAAAATCATGATACAATAAAATAAATCTTGATTCAGTGATGGGGCTCAATGTGTAGTGTTACTTTTTTTTTTTTTTTTTTTTTTTAAGCCTCCGATTTTATTTATTATTTTATTCATACAAGGAATTATGATAATGGAAATGATGATCTTTTCTTGCCTTTTGGCATTTTAAGACGAACTTCTACTCTGCCATCTCTGGAGGGTCCTTGGTCCACTGAAGGTACTCCCTCTACGTGTCTAGTGTGGAGGAAACACTCTGCCCTCCCGGCTATGGAGGTCATCGGGTCAGTACGTAAGGTCTGAACCCCTTCCCTCGGCGAGTACGTCCGCTAAGGGGATTGTGCCTTGCCACCTCAAATGCCTGGGAGGCGGGGCTATGTCCCTGAAGAGAGGGTTGGCGCAGTAGCTCAGCCCGTCAAAGAACTTGACGTGCCGGCGACCGATGAAGGCCGGGATCGTAGGCAACCTCACCTCCTCGAGGATCCGGTTATTTTTTGCCCTCTCTAGGCGGGTGCCGCTGACGATTCGCCGAAGGACGGAGTTGTGGAAAGTCTGAAGGGCGCGAAGTGTACTTGTGTACATATGATGCAGCAGTGGAGCTCCGTGGAGGAGGGTGGGTCGGATAATTGATTTATAGATTTGGAGTTTTAGTCTGAGGAGAGGTTAGGAGGTGATGGAGGCGGTATGTCCGCGCCCGGGCCAGCTTGATCCTGCTTTTGACATGGGTCGAAAAGGTGAGGTGCCTATCGAGGCTGACGCCTAGGTATAATATTGAGCTAGAAATGGTCTGCTCAATACCATCTACTGTAAAACTTTTCGGCAGTTTTTGGGACTTGCCGCGTTTACAGAAAGACATCACTATGGCGTCAGTCTTTCTAGGGTTCACCTTGATGCCCCATGACTTCAGCGCCTCGACGATGGTGGAGGTTGCCCTCTCAGCCATCTTGAGGGCCCGGTCGGGGTTGAGGCTGGCGTAGACGGCGACGTCGTCCGCGTATGCAGCCGCCACCGCCTCAGGGTGCTTTATAGATACGACTGGCGCCGTAAAGATGTTGAACAAGATCGGTCCCAGCACTGACCCCTGAGGAACACCACAGGTAGTGGGGACTGGCGAAGACAGGCTCCCACCGACCCGCACAACGAATGATCTTCTGCTGAGATAGCTTCCGACCAGTCGGCACAGCGCGGCGGGAAATCTGTATTCCTCCAGTCGGTGCAGCAGCAGGGGATGCGAGACACAATCAAAGGCTTGAGTGCAATCCAGCGAGATGAGCGCCGTGACCTTGTTTCGGTGCATCTGTTCGATGGTGTACGCCTGAAGTTTGGCCAAATGATGTTCACACGCGACACCTCGATGGAAGCCTGTTTGCTCTGGTGGAATAACATCTTCACGGCGGCAGTGGTCAATGATGTGGTACTAGATCAGTCGCTCAAACACCTTGCTGATGTGCGAGAGGAGGCTGATTGGACGATAATGCTCCGCAACGTTCCCGGACCTCTGGGGTTTCAGAAGTGCGACCACGACAGCTCTCTTCCAGGCCACAGGGAAGTAGGCGGTCCTGAAGCATGAGTTGAAGATATTGAGTTGGAAGGCCTTACCTTTCCTGGGTAACATCTTCATCAACGTTGTGGGGATACCGTCCAGTCCGGATGCCTTCCTCCCTTTGATGCGTAGTGTTACTTTATTTTGTTTTATTTTCATATTGATATGAAAATGAATCAAAAGAATGAGATGGAACGGAACGAAAAATGGAACGTTTTTTTAAAACTAGAACGGAACGATTGGAACCGTTCCACTAAAAAGGTGGAACGATCCATCCCTAGGCTCATAGTTGTCGTCGGGGCGTGGAAGTTTGTTTACACTTATATAGGATTATTATTGTAATAAGATGAAAATAAAAATCAGAGTAATAATAACTAGATTTTATTCACTTAATAACATGTATAATACGCATAGAATTTACCTTAAGCACAATTACCTACTAAAAAATAATTGAAATGAATCCAACTAGCATTATAAATATTATACCATATGAAATACTAATGAGTTTTATGTAGTTGTGATTTTCCACTGACAATAGCTTGTAGTTGTGGACCAATTTTACTTGTACCAATTATTAAGAGAGATTTAAAATGCTCATCCGTTAACGTAGATCTGTCGACATTCTTTACGTACTTCATTATGGAGACTGTTTACTTACACAAGTAGGTAGAATCAATAACAGATAACATCTCACGAGCAAATTTGTGCGAATTATTAAATTGTGGGAGATTTTTACAAAATTCCGAAAAAGATGAGTTTTGAAATATGTTCTTAAATATATCACTGCATTGTTATCGATAATTTAAAGTTGAAGATCTGGGGATATTGTTTCTATGCCGGTATCAAAAGGATTTTGAAAAATCTTAATTTTGATCAGAATGACATCAAAGTCTGAGAAACGAGTATCAAAATTTATATTCTAAGCACTCAAAGTCTCGACAGATAAAGAGCTTGACCGACAAAGCACTTTAAAAAAACTTTATTGGTAAAACACAGTTACACACAACAGATAAAAACACAACTCCGAAATCGGGCCATTTTTCGCGAAGTTATGGTCTTGGGAAAAATTGTAAATTTACAATTTACTAATCACCAGATGTCGTCGTGTCGTGGTCGTAACAATACAGTACAACACAATAGTGATTAAACTAGCGAATTTAACAAGAGTATGCTCGCTAAGGGCACCTACACGGTGACCAGTCTAGAAATTATCCTGGCAGGAAAATTAAAAAGGTGTTGGCCCTCGGAATCCTTGAAAGTAATCAGTATTCCCCGATGGCTGAAAAGTTTGTAGACCTCTGGTCCAGCCTTTCACTTTTTTAATATGTTTGATTACGTATTGGACCGTTGAACGAAGTATATTAATCATTGAACTAATCTAGACGTACGAATATCACTGTTATCTGAGGAAAAGTACGAGGGTGGTTTGAAAAGTTTCCGACCTAACAAAGATACAAGACATTTTTTGTGAACTTTTTTTTTATTTTTCAACATAGTCTCCATGCAACTCTACACACTTCTCCCAGCGATGCTCCCAACTCTGCAACCCGTCCAAATAGTACTCGGCGTTTTTCTCAGCAAAATAATTTAGTACGAAGCTGATTGCCTCTTCATTTGACATTGAAATTTTAATATATAATAATATTAATTCAAATATTAATTAATATTAATATATTTATATTAATTAATATTAATATATTTATATTAATTAATGTTAATATATAATATTAATTAATATTAATATATAATATTATTATTAATTAATATCGTATCCCCAGACTCAAGTCTTACAATAGAAATAGTTAGGGCGACGGGAATGTCCTATCCGCACTGTAAGAATGTAATTTTATAATACGTTACATGCTTTTGGAGATAAGGAATCTGAAAATGAAATCAGTTTTTAGTTTAAAAACTTTTCTCACCAATATTTTTGAAAAAAAAAAAAAAAAAAAAAAAAAAAAAAAAAAAAAAAAAAAAAAAAAAAAAAAAAAAAAAAAAAAAAAAAAAAACCCTTTTAATCACTTCACATTTTAGAATCACTGCAGTTCTTACAATAACGCCAGTTATTAGAATCACTGCAGTTATTACAATCACTCCAGTTCTTACATTCTCAACAGTTATTAGAATAACTCCTATTGGCAGCCATCGTTCTGTTTTCGATCACCGACCTGGCGTTAGTGGTTCTAACCTATTTCAAACTTACTTTTAGACATTTTGGCTGGTAATTTATTAATTTATCCTCCTCGCCATTGCTAATTATGTTTATAATTTGTATATTAATAATCTTACAAATGATAAATAACACAAAATCAACCAAAATTATTGTGTCAATTTTTTTTTAAAGAAAAATTTTAGAAGGTAATTAAAAGTTGTCAAAATATATAACAAATTAAAAATAAATAGGCCTACTATGATACAAACGAATTCAACTAAATAAATCTTTAAAAAACATTGTCCATATTTAATTGTACTGCCAAGATTTAATAAATAAACATGTATATATATATATATATATATATATATATATATATATATATATATATATATATATATATATATATATATATATATTGTTCGCGCCAATCGGCGCTTTTGTGAGGGGGGGGGGGGAAGGAGAAAAACTTTAATATACCGTAGATTGACGCACTCTATGGATCTCTAGGTAACTAGCCCTTATCTACGTTAATCCCTACTAGAATATTCCTCTTTCTTCTAGCATCTGTGCTCCAGTACACACCTATTTAAATTGCCCAAGACCTCATGGTCTTCCATCACTTTTTTGACCAAGACAAAATAGTCTTCCAGGACCCTGTTCCTCTTTTAAAAGTGATCTTATTTCCCGTGCCAGTCAGTAAAGATTTAGTTATACCCTTAATGAGTGGTGATACAAGAGGAGGAGAGCCTTATGTTAGAGAGTAGTTTCTTAGTATACAAGAGAAGTTTCTTATGTATTATTTGTTTATGCTACCTTCTCAATAATATCTCCCCAAAGGTGCGAAACCTCGTTTTGATATTTTCCCATACAGTCCATTTTCTCGAGGCCGAGGCGAGTTTTTCGCATCGGACATTATCAGTCTTTTCCTCTACATTTTTGGTCCTTCGGGCCGGATGTATTATTGTGCCACTTTGAAACGAGTGTTTTTGCAACTTTGGGGCGAGTAATCACCCACTCATTTCTGTGATATATTTATATTAAAGATTTTTACATTAAAATTTCTATAAATTGCAAGGTTTGGCCTATTTTTTGTTCAAGTTTCATAACTTCCAATAATTACATATTTAAAACCGACGCTATAGTCGGCCATTTTTAACAAGTGCGTATTGTCAGCTGTGATCTGACGTCACAAACCCTCCCACTTCTCTAGTGACGTACTCGTTATTTCGTCTTGTAACAATCCCCGCCATCTTGTTCAATTCTAGCGTCAGTTACAATTACGTAAGAATTAGTGCAATCAATTTTGCAACTTTTTCTCCTATCCTTTTCTGTACCTTATATATTATAATTTCCTTTTATTTCTATATTTGTATATTCTGTATTTTTCACAATGCCTGTAGAAGACAAAAATATCATTATTCAGGCACAACTATTGGCAAAGAGGGAAACGGTGTTTGCTGATATAACTAGCGCTTGGTTCCAAATCAAAGCCTCTACTGTTGAGGATATTTTTGCTGTTCAGGCTCTTTACGAAGATTTACCCTCCCTTCAAGTCAAATTTGAGGGGTTCAATGAAAAATTAAGCGACCTTAATGTTCTCTTATCCAAACAAAATCATGTGGATACTCAAGCCCCTGCAATTGCTTTCAATAGTGTGGTAACCAAAATTAAAGCTAAATATTTACAATTGAAAAAAGAAGAACCTATTGCAACTTCTACAACGGTTGCCAGCCCTATCCAAACCCTATCGCAAAATCAATCAGCCACTTCGTTAATTTCTTTTTGTCAAACTTCCCGAGATATCCATAAGTCTTCCGAAGTCGAGAATATTGAAAAACTCCCATTCGAACAACCCGTGAGTACAGACCACAAAGACTCAAATGTTTCTGACATTCCAGAAAACATTGACCCTTCTATTAACACCCATGCATGTAATCACAGATTAAAGAATTTTAACGTTCCCCAGGAAATACAATCAATAACCAGGGTGATTTTTTAAACTTAAATCAAGTTCCAAAATTTAATCACGTCGATAAAATAGGTGGTGCTGATACAAATGTTAGTGATTCATCTGATGAAAGTTTTTTTTTCTTTCCCTTACAGAAGAGGATAACTACATCTCATCCTCAAATAGCCGCTATTCTTTAGCCAATCAAGATTGTCCAAAATTCCTTCCTGTTAAAAATAAAAATAATAAGAAACCAGTATACATACATAGTAACCAAGATAGAGTAACAAGTAAATTTCCGGTCTCGAATCCTATTAAACCTACTTTTTTAAAACTACCAGTTGTAGATATCAAAGGGTCTGTACGCTCTAAAGTTTCAATATTCGACAAATTCTCCCCAGTAGGGTTTGCTGATGTTTCTTCTGTCGCTAATCATGCCCATATTGACTCTAGGGGCCTTACCTCTACTCATTACGCGCAAACCAACAATTTCTGTTTAGGGACTCAAGATCCCTCCTCTTTGACCGATTGCCAGGAGCATTGGCCTCCTCCTTGTCGTGACACCGACTTAAGCACCAAGCCATTACCGGGTCTTAAGTCTACTCCCATTGCGCTCTTCTTTTATGAACCTGATCTTACCTCCGAGCATTTCCACGATTCTCGTCTCAGTATTCGTACCGGCAAGCCGGCAAAATCGCTTTGCAGCTTGACTCCTTTCATCGACAGCCTGGGTATTCTCAGGGTGGGCGGCCGACTTAAGAACTCCAATTTAAAGTACGATTCCCGTCACCCAATTTTGCTGCCTAAATCCGCTAATCTGTCTCAGTTGATCTGCAAGAACTTTCACATTTCCTCCCTACACGCTGGGCCCACTACTTGCCAGGCACTCGTGTGCAGCCGCTACTGGATTATCTCGTTGCGTCAACTGTTAAGGAAGGTGATCCACCGTTGTACTACTTGCATTCGTTTCCGCACTACTAACGTGCAGCCTATTATGGCTGACTTGCCTTCGTGCCGCGTCCGGCCCAGCAGACCCTTCTTCAACACCGGTATTGATTTCGCGGGGCCATTTCAGGTTCGCGCGTCGCGACTTCGTAAATCCGCTATTACAAGGGGTTACTTATGCGTATTTGTGTGTACCGCCACCAAGGCTGTGCATCTCGAATTTGCCTCTGAGCTTTCTACCGCCGTTTTCCTGGCTACTCTAGATAGATTCGTTGCACGCCGAGGTCTTCCGCATTCCATTCTATCTGACCAGGGTCGTAATTTTGTCGGGGCAAATAAGCAATTAGAAGACGTGCAGCTTTTCCTCCGCACTCATCATGAGGAAATATCGAATGTCCTGTCGAGTCGAGAGATAAGATGGGTATTCAACCCTCCTTTAGCACCCAATTTCGGTGGTCTGTGGGAAGCCGCAGTCAAATCCGCAAAAACTTTACTATCTCGGTTATCCGCCGAAGTTTTATTCACTTCCGAAGAATATGCCACCCTCTTCGCTCGGATCGAGGCTATTCTAAATAGCCGTCTTATCTGTTACTTACCTTCTGCCCCCGCTGAAGCCGCCGCATACTTGAGTCCAGGGCACTTCCTCATAGGAGCTCCACTGTTATCCGTGGACGGAATCCCTATCTCTGAGGACCATCATTTGACATCTAGATGGAAGATCATCTCACAACATTCGCAGTATTTCTGGCGACGGTGGTCGAGGGAGTACTTGAACTCGCTGATGCGGCGTACCAAGTGGACCGCAGTATCCAAAACCATAAAACGGGGCGATGTTGTTGAGATCAAGGGTGTGAATAGCTCTCCCCTCTCCTGGCCTATTGCCCGCATTTCTGAACTCAAGCCTGGGCTTGATGGTGTATCTCGAGCGGGCATCCTTGAGACCTCTAACGGCACTCTCACTAGATCTGTGAACAAGCTAATTCCGCTTCCGGAATGACGTCCTTTTGCATTGTATAACCTTTCTACAGTTGTGCTATTTTTGTTTCTTATTTTGTATAATTGATTACCCAGGAGTACTGTTTTATTTTCTTTACATTATATAATTGTTGCCCAGTTTGGCTGTTTCCTTTTCTTTACATTGTATAATTGTGCTCCCATTCATGCATATTTTTATTTTATTTTTTTTGTCTTTATCTTCCTCTTTACTCAAGTTGAGCTTTCGTTTCTTTATTTTATTGTATAAATTCTTTGCTGCCTGCCCACCATTTTCATTGTATAACTTTTGGAATAAAATTGGGCAACATCCCAATTTTGGTGGGCGGTATGTTCGCGCCAATCGGCGCTTATGTGAGGGGGGAAAAGGAGAAAACCTTTAATATACCGTATATTGACGCACTCTATGGATCTCTAGATAACTAGCCCTTATCTGCGTTAATCCCTACTAGAATATTCCTCTTTCTTCTAGCATCTGTGCTCCAGTACGCACCTATTTAAATTGCCCAAAACCTCATGGTCTTCCATCACTTTTTTGACCAAGACAAAATAGTCTTCCAGGACCCTGTTCCTCTTTTAAAAGTGATCTTATTTCCTGTGCCAGTCAGTAAAGATTTAGTTATACCCTTAATGAGTGGTGATACAAGAGGAGGAGAGCCTTAACAAATTTTGCAGCCTGGGAGAAGCATTCGCCAGACGATTTCGGAGGCCTCCGTACAGACCGTCGGCGTCAATAACAAGGTGAGAAGTTTCTTATGTATTATTTGTTTATGCTACCTTCTCAATAATATCTCCCCAAAGGTGCGAAACCTCGTTTTTGATATTTTCCCATACAGTCCATTTTCTCGAGGCCGAGGCGAGTTTTTCGCATGGGACATTATCATTCTTTTCCTCTACATATATATATATATATATATATATATATATATATATATATATATATATATATATATATATATATATATATATGGATAAATTTCTTGACTGTTACTATTAAATGTTTAGTAAGGTTCTTGAGGTTCAGTCATAAAATAAAAAAAACAACTATTTTGGCGACGTTTCGAGACTATATTGTTCTCATAATCATGCCCTACATTGAAAAAACAGGTTACAATAAAATTATATAAGTTATACAAGTTATTTCAAAACATAAAGTTAGCTACAGTACAGGTAGGTATATAACAACATGTGTAGGGTAATAAAAATATATATAATTACAGAATATAGGGGAGTATGAAGCTACTTACAATGTTACTGGTGGATATGAATAGACTAACAATTCTAGTACACAACTAACCTAGGGGAGTGAGTTTAAACAGACAGTTAACAAGGGTTAGTGGGGAAAACCCCTATTTTTTAAAAAATAAGTTAAAAGGACTGTGTGGGTATTCCCAAAGATGCAGGTACAAAAATATTTCAGTGTAATATACTAATAAATGGAAGAATGGTTTGTATGATGTATATAAATGTAAATGTATATTATTGGTCTGAATGTATTAAGTTGGAATAACAGGTGTTAAAATTTAAAACGTCTGATTTTTTGTTTATTGCGCGGTTTTTAAATTTTTCTATGGTTATCATTTCTTTAATATTTCTTTTAAAATTATTTTGTTCATGGTGAATAATTTTGGGGAAATCAAATTTAAAAGTATGTTTTGTTTGCCTGTAATGTGTGGTGAGAGCTGTTTGGTCAGGTTTGTTTGGGTTTTTATTTATAGACGTGCAACTGTATTTATGTTGATACACTCGTCGTTTAAGATATTGTTCCGATGTACCAAAATAAGACTTGCCACAACTATCTTCACACGGAATTTCATAAACAATATTAGACTGTAACTCTAACTTATCCTTATCTTTGGTTTTGGTGAATTATTTATTAATGGTGGAGGTATTTTTGAATGAGACCGTGTAGTCAGTTTTATGGTTATTTGTGAGTGTTTTCCTGAGCCTTTCTGATAGTGTTTGTATACAGGGTGTTCGGAAGATCGTTGGCCAAAAAATTATCTCGGGTAGGGAGGTTCATTTTGAACCTATTTAAGGTCACTTACCTATATACAAAGTCTTACGGTTTTTTTTTCATGAATTTTTTTGTAAAAATGGCCAAATCCAAACATTTATGCCTTATAACTCTGTTCTTTACTGATATATCAACGCCATTTTTTCCCCTGTAATTACTAATACATTGTCCATGTAAAATAAAAAAGATATGGTGCAAAAAACAAATACCAAAAAAACGGGAGATCGTTAAATCTTGTCAAAGGAAAAAATAAAAATTATGAACTTCAAGTTTAGGTTCAATAAAAAAAAAAGTAAGCGCAACAGCCAAATCCAAATTGTTTTAAAAACTTCTCTATTTAATACTCTTTAAAAAAATACCATTTTCAGGCACGCAGCACATCTAGTTTTTTTTATTTTTTATAAAGTAACAAAAGGGTGCCACCACCGCACACTGACAATAATAATGAATCGAATCATATTTTTTATGCAAAACGTAACAAATAGTTGTGTTTCTTTATAGCATAGGTTAAACTGTATATTTTCTCTTTCTTTCTCGCAATTTCGATTTTATCAGAGTAAACTTTATCTACATTTTTGTAAACAAAAATCAGGGAACAAAATTAGACTTATTTAAAATTATTCATAAATTTAATTTGTAGAATATCACAGGTATTGCTCAAAATGATCTCCACTATTTCTAATGCAAGCACGATATCTTTTTCTTATTTCTGGGGTAGTTGTTCTAAAAATAAATTCTTCCTTCATTATGGTAAACGCGGCATTGATTTTTTTAATAAGTTCTTGTTTTGAAAAAGCCCACTACAACTTACCTGTAAGAGAATGTTTAAACAATTGTTTCCCTTCCTCCCTGGAATTCCTGGATAGGAAGACGGAATCCCATTGAGTGGCCAGCACGGTCTCCAGACCTCACGCCGCTCGATTATTACGCCTGGGACCGTGTCAAAGATTTGGTTTGTAATAAAGAATTGTTTTCAAGACAACAACTTATTCAACAAATCAATGCCGCATTTACCATAATGAAGGAAGAATTTGTTTTAAGAAGAACCACCACAGAAATAAGAAAAAGATATCGTGCTTGTATTAGAAATAGTGGAGATCATTTTGAGCAATACCTCTGATACTCTACAAATTAAATTTATGAATAATTTAAAATTAGTTTAATTTTGTTCCTTGATTATTGTTTACAAAAATGTAGATAAAGTTTACTCTGATAAAATCGAAATTGCGAGAAAGAAAGAGAAAATATGCAGTTTAACCTATGCTATAAAGAAACATAACTATTTGTTACGTTTTGCATAAAAAATATGATTCGATTCATTATTATTGTCAGTGTGCGCTGGTGGCACCCTTTTGTTACTTTATAAAAAATAAAAAAAAACTAGATGTGCTGCGTGCCTGCAAATGGTATTTTTTTAAAGAGTATTAAATAGAGAAGTTTTTAAAACAATTTGGATTTGGCTGTTGCGCTTACTTTTTTTTTATTGAACCTAAACTTGAAGTTCATAATTTTTATTTTTGCCTTTGACAAGATTTAACGATCTCCCGTTTTTTTGGCATTTGTTTTTTGCACCATATCTTTTTTATTTTACATGGACAATGTATTAGTAATTACAGGGGAAAAAAATGGCGTTGATATTTCAGTAAACAACGGAGTTCTAAGGCATAAATATAGTCTCGAAACGTCGCCAAAATAGTTGTTTTTTTTATTTTATGACTAAACCTCAAGAACCTTACTAAACATACATATATATATATCTTAATATATATATATATATATATATATATATATATATATATATATATATGAATATATATATATATATATATATATATATATATATATATATATATATATATATATTTCCTGAATCAGTTAATAAGCCATATTCAACAGAAAATCACCGCACTGTGCCTTGGTGGAACAAAGAACTTTCAATTCTTCGTAAACATACTAATAAGCTACGTAAAATATATCAGAAAACGAAGATGGACGAAAATCTGTTGGAATCGACAAAATTAGCCCAATTATTGTCATTAAAATATTTGAACAATTTACGAAACTGGTTGTACAGATAAACTTTTTTTACAGACGGAAAGAGTTTCCAACCAACTGGATAGAAGGAAGATTAGTTCTAGTTCCTAGTCATAGACCCCTAAGCATGCTACCTGTATTAGGCAAGGTACTAGAGAAACTAGTGAAAAACCGACTTATGCATTTTCTGTCTTCAAACGAAATCATTAACAAGCAACAATTCGCTTTCCAACCTCAGAGCGGTACCGACGACGCTTTACATGCACTTAGAAAACACATATCTTCATCAATGCAACAAAAAAATAATCTTTTAGTGGTAAGTCTAGATATCAAGGCAGCATTTGACAATGCTTGGTGGCCCGCTATTTTAAAAAATCTTAAAAATTACAAAGGTCCACAAAATTTATACATCCTTATCAAAAACTATCTCAATAATAGATCCCTAACAATTCAAACAAATGCCTTTAATATTAATAAAAAACTAGCATCTGGTACCCCCCAAGGACCTTGCCTTTCCCCTATACTTTGGAATATTTTAGTCAATACCGTTTTCGATATCAAATTACCAAAAGATTCAACTATCATAGCCTACGCAGATGATATATTAGTACTGGTTAAATGTAGACAGTTTGAAGAACTTCAGGCTATTACAAATACAATATTAATACGGCTTGGGCGATGGGCTAAAAGTAACAAACTAATGTTTAATACTGAAAAGACTAAATATATAATTTTCTCGCGTAAAAGAACAATCCCGCCATTAGAAATTAAACTTAATTCCATAAAATTAAACCAACAAAACACATTGCGACATCTTGGTATAATGTTCGACAGAAAATCTAACTGGAACCAACATGTTGACAATGTGTATAATTATTCGTTGCAAACTATCAACAAACTTGCGGTTGCAGCAAGAGCCACATGGGGCCTCAGATCAGAAGTCCTTAAAGTAATCTACAATGCAGCAATAATTCCCAAAATATAAAACGGAGTACATGTCTGTCATCAGGCTGTGAATAAGAAAAGAAACCTCAACAAATTTAAAAGGTTGCAAAGACTCATAGCCATTAAAATATGTAAAGGATATAAAACTCTCTCCTTTGAGGCAGCTATCATCCTTGCTGGGTTGCTACCGATTGATCTAAAAATAGAGGAAAAAATAGAACTATTCAACATTAAAAAACTAAAACTAAATTCAGACATTTTTCACATAACAATATAGAATATCCCGTCAACTCCAAAACATGGCTCCACCCCTTATTATATGCACGAATGGAACATCAAAAGAAAACAATCGACAAAGACATCACAGACATATACATGGACGGTAGCAAAGATGATGAAAACGTAGGCTGTGCTTGGTTCGGCAGTGAGAGACTAGGAAACTTTTTAGAACAGCAGTAACAAACTTGCTCCAGGGGTCACCTGTGGTGTAGTGGTTAGCATAGCAACCTACTAAACCCAAGATCGCGGGTTCGCAGCCCGGCAGATGACCTTAGGATTTTTTAAAGGGAGTAAAAAATCCTTAGCTATGCCGTCCTTCGGAAGGGACGTAAAATGGGGGTCCCGAGCCTGTGCGATTTCAGGTACTCGTAAAAGATCCCTATCCTAATTATACCTGGATAGGCAAAATTTAGGACTCCCACCGTAGCATCGTCCGATTAGCCATAGCAGCATAAAGTGACGTTAAACGAAATAAACAAACAAACAAACTTGCTCCTTGGTGATCTAACAATCAAGCCGAGAAACTTGCCGTAATTAAAATCGTTGGAATACATTTTTGCGAACCCCTTACATTCACATCCAAACATAATCATTCATACGGACACATTGAATGTTCTACATTCTGTAGGTAACACGAGGCAATGTTATAGGTAAAAACGATATTAACCGGTATTTTGGGCGTTTTTTGCGATTTTGAATAATCAGCCGATCGCTTTGAAAAATGAAGATACGTTAAGAATAAAGGATCGGCAGTTTTTTCTTGAAAACGTCCTTTTGGAGCCTTATTTTACTGAACTATTGTACCCACTGTGATTCACAGCCCTACAGTCTGTGGTTCATAGTCCCTGTCAACTACCTCCAAATTATGGAAATATGACCAAAATAAAAAAATATGTGGAAATATGTACTTATTTGGATTAAATATGTGGAAATATGTATTTATTTTGATCAAATATGTATAAATATGCAATGACATCCAAATATGTGTAAATATGTGAAATAAAAGTAGCCTCAAACGGCTTGAAAAGTGTCAGTATGAACTCTTCTAGTTGAAAAACTTCTGAAAATTGCCTAGAAATAATATGTTAATACATACGAATCCGATCCCTAGTCATAACCCATCTGCGAAAAGTTTTCGTTTGCGTTATTAGTAGAGTGGTACGTGAACGAACTAGTTCATGAAAATGAACTATAAAGAGCGCTCTCTGTTTTGGTGAACTATAGTTTATTTGCCCCACCACTCGGACAGGGAACCGTCGGACCTACGGAACTACTGAACTAAATGAACTAGGTAGCTAAATGAACTAAACGAACTAGGTACCTAAATGAACTAAGTGAACTACGTAGTTCGTCGCCACTTAGTTCCTCATTTCGGGTTCAATCGTGTTTTGTCGTGTCTTCATCCGATGCACGTAAACAAGCTTGAACAACAAGTAACCTCCAATTTGCTCCTACTAGGAATAGTGTCAACGTTCTATTTCTGTGTTTTACCGTTTTTAAAAACTCAACAAAATTCTTATTCCTTATGTTCTTTTCAATTCAGTTTTCCTTTATATATCAGCGCCAAGGACTTGATATTTACCTTTAATTCTCAACCTATTGACTGAGTAAATACCATGTTTGTTTTATTTATTTTTCCCTAATGAACCTAAGTTCCTTACACTTTTTGTTACAATTCGTATTCATAAAATTGAGAAGTTTTATACTTAAAATAAATCCAGAATAAAAATTACAGTTTGAAAAAACTAGAAAAAAACGCTTTTATAGCAAACCTGACTAAAAAGCTAAGTGTGGTGAACAATTTACAGCAGACCTTTTAATTTTTAGATTTCAAGGTTCGAAGCTAATTTCCCTGTACTAATAGTGACTTGTTTGCAATTTTACACAGTTTATCCAAATTCAACCAACAATTTTTGGTTTTTTGACATATCTCAGAGTATGAATGGACAAATGTTTTCTTTAGAAACCCTATCTTGCACAAAATGTAGTGATCTACAACTTTAAGTATACATTTATTGATTGGATTAGCCATTTCTGTGTTTTGGACTCTTATAAGTTTGGTAAATATAACATGAGACCATTTTCTGTGTTATTTCAAAAATCTGAAAAAGTTTTAAAAGTTTGGGTTTTTTGCCCCCCCCCCCCCAAACATTTCCCTCTTATCAAAATAAGTTTCATTTTGGATATTTTATTAAATAAATGCAGGAATAAGATAGAAGTGTTTTTTATTTCAGTATAGTTCATTTGACATCTCAGTTCCCTCCCGTTTTTCCATAGTTCAAATCCTATCTTAGTTCAGTACATTTCCATAGTTCTTTTGAAAAATGAACTATGTAGTTCATTCGAACTAGTTCATTAGGATGAACTACCTCAAAAGGAAGTATTCCCTAAAAGGAACTACTTTGCCCACCTCCAGTTATTAGATCACGTGACCTATAGGTTCTTGAATAATAGGACTGCCATATCAGTTATTGAATAACAGAAGTTACACAACAGTTATTGAGAACTGATCTAAGAACGGTAATTAGTCTGTCGCCAATTACTGGTCTGATTACCTTAACCGATCGTTGCTTCTATTTGTTATAACCTAACACTTTATACCAACCCTAATTTATTGTTATTTCCCCCATCGTTCTCGATGGAAAATTTAATAAATTTCATACTTGGAGTCTTAATAGTGATGAACATGGTTATTTAAAAGAAAATCATTGTTTTTTTAAATGGAGTTAATTAACATAACTTACTAAAAATATAATAAATCCAACAATAAGTAATTTTATCTTTGAAAATATATAATTGCTAAAGTTACAATAATTGTTGCATGAAAATATTATAAATATATATATTTTTTATCTTTATTGATAAATTCAACTACAGATATTCAGAAAATGTATCACATATTTTAAAATATAAATTTTGATTAAAACTATAGATATTTTAAAATATAAATTTTGATTAAAAATATTGATATTTTAAAATATAAATTTTGATTAAAAACATAGATTTTTTAAAATATACTTACACGTAGATTTAAAATATAGATATTTTAAAATATTTTACATATTCCCTGAATTGTAGTTGAAGACGGGTGAATCAATTAATAAATAATATTATAAAATATAGTTATTTTAAAATAAAAATTTAGGTTTATTTATAGAATTACTAGCTGAAAGTACCCTGCTCCGCTATGGTTTAATATCATTAGGGTTAAGGACAACTTAAATTAGTAAAAGTTAAGCTTAATGTTGATAATTATTATTACTTAAATAAACCTAAAGAATTCCATTCTTAGAATAATTTCAATAAGTAATTAGGATTGACGAATTAATTGCACTAATTGTATTGATCCTTCTATACCATCATGCGTACCTCAAGTTTACTTATTGAATAAATTTGACAATTTGCAAAAGTGAATTTTATATTATTTAGATAGTCCTCCAGTGAAGCTTTGAGGCAGCACTACCATCTCACCCAGCTCTGATACCAGACCATCAGCTTTTCTTATGGCATACTTTAATAGTCTCAACTTCTCAACTTTTTTGATTTTTTTGAATAAAGTTTAGTATTTCTGTTTCTATTTTTGCGTATTTATCATGCATAAATTGGTAGAGGAGATTATGAAATTAAAGAAAATAAGGTTCTTCACCTCCTTACTCCATCAACGTTTAGGCGTAAAAATCAGCTGCAGACACAGTTTTACAGTGGTGTATTGATGTATTGGTGTTTGGGTCACGCTGAGGGATGTTAATGCTGTACCCATCTTCTCCATGGTAGAACTTGAGACGATACTGAAGAGAATCATACACTTGATAGAAATTACTGATTCTTATCAGTTTTTTGTCCCTGCTGTGGAGAACAATGTCCCGCTTTTCAAACACCTGGCAAACAATCAAGACAGCAACTTCGTTAGTGGTAGGAGTATTGTAACGTCCTCAGTGAGCATTTGAAGACTTTCTGTCAGCACTGATAACTACCTGGAAATCTTGTAGATCCTTGGGAACAGACTCAACAGCAGCTCTGAAGTCCTTGATATACTCGTTATGTTCATGAAGAATTTTCTGGAGTTGGCCTACGAATAGAGGCTTGACATTTTGAAAGTGACCACAGCGAATGCCTCTTTCATGGTTGTCATCACCAGCAAAATTTACCTGAATAAAAGACAGTTGCTGTTGTGTTCCAGGAATCAAACTCCCTATTCTGTGATATATACCTGTCCTCGCACCTTAAATGTTAGCATTATATCTCCCTCATTTATCTCTTTTGCTCCAAATGACGTCATTTGGAAACAACCGTTCTATTTCCAAATATTATTTAGAAAATGCTCAGCCTCTGGATGTTCATAAGTAAGGAGGTTGTGCAAGTGTTCAGGATATTCTTGAAAGGGAGGAAGTTGGACTTTCCCGTTACTGCAGAACATGGCAGGGCTCTCACCAATTTCAAGTAGACCATGATCCAATATCGACGGTTTTGTCTTTTGCATACTTAGTTTTTGGGTCATACTGGCTGTAACCTTTCCATTGAACATCTTTCATCGTGTTTTGTTACAGCTACACGTTTAACATGAGGATTATTTTCTGATAATTTTTTTTTAAGACTTTCTATGGATTTCAGGAAGGGATTTCTTATACTCCTGTACAGTCCCTCTAAGCACGGTTGGGTAATTCTCAGAATATGTGTGTACAGCATATCCTTTAACTTCGGGTTGGTTTTCTTTATGTTTGTTGACCACTTTTCTGTTAATTTCAGGATGATTTTTCATGTATTTCTTAACAGCTTTCCTATTGACCTCTACATGTGCTTGAATATATTTTGCAGCCGAGTTCCTTAGTTGTTTGTTGCGAACTGAATCTGTGAATCATTTCCTACGTTGTTTATTTTTAGATTTATGCGTTTACTTCAATGTTGCAATAGACTTATCTGAACTGAGAAAAAGGTATATTCTAGGTTCAGGGAATGAAATTCAGAAATGCTAGGTACAACTTGGGCCTGGTTGAGAAAAGCCGATTATCTTGTGACCGGAAAACTGAAGGAAGAGTAGTGAGGGATGAAGCTACTGGTGAAGCAACTTCGGTGGGTTCCTCGTAAGGAATATGTACATCGAACTGGCCTTACATGTTAACACTAGAGAACATAAGTCTTTTAATAGCTTCTTCTGCAGCCACCATGAGTTCACAGAAAGTACCATATTATAAGGTTTCGACATCGATCGAATTTTTGTTTGTTTACAACTATAAGGAACGTAATTTGTGGTCAAAGTGTGCGGCTTAAACATCTAACCTATTTTTTAACTTAGCTTATCTCCAAATACCATATGACAAGTAATCTATTATTATTCACCCAATAAACATTGTAATCGCAATTTTCGCGAATTAGCCGCGATCCAGGCCGATTTTTTAAAATTCCTTTCTTAGCGAGCACCTACGGCCCTAGAGGAAGCTACATATCGAATTTCATTCAAATCCGTTCGTTGGTATCTGAGATTTTGTGTTAAATGAGTGATTGGTATTTGACAAATTTATAGTAGATAAAATACACACGTAGATTTAAAAAAAGATATTTTAATATATAAATTTAGATATTTTAAAATATGATCACTGGTAACAGGGTTTTTTGGGTAATAGGTGATCGGTGATAACGGTTCCGAGTCAATAATAGATTATTTTAAAGATTACGTTATTTTTGTCCCACCCCTAGTCACCTGTGTTTCACAGGAGTATCTGTGCTTCACAGAGTAGCTGTGGCTCTTAAAGGTAGCTGTAAAAAATTACTTTAAGTCTCTCGTCCTGCTTCATCTCAGCCGAAGACATGGAACCACCAGGTTTTTAACAATGAAAATTCAATATTATCATAATTTTTATCTAGTTTAGATAACCTTTGTATCTTGTACCGTTATCAACCATACTTATTACATTTCTTATTTGCAGAGATTCTAGGTTAATATTTTATGATTAATCTAATTTACTGACAGTGTATTGTTTTGATACACTCTATATACTTGATACACTTTATCTGATAACAGTTTATTTAGAATTACAGCCTTTTTAACTTTGTTTAATATTTATGTTGTTGGCTTCATGTTTTCATGTACTCCTACTATGGTAGCAAATTATTCTGCAGTATACCAATCTACTACCAGGAGTATGAAGATGGAGATTCATTCCCTGGTTAACTGACAAAAGAAATGTCAACCCATTCATTAACCAACCCTTTGGTAGGAACATGTTTTTTCCCCTCCTTAGTGGGAAGATATGCCTGGGAGGCAGACATGAGTAGAATTGAACTTTTGTAATGTTATCCTGTGTTTTCTGAGTAGTGCAGTTGATTGGCTTAGAGTTCTGATGAA
The DNA here is from genome assembly GCA_003667255.2 of Euschistus heros. Classification (NCBI taxonomy): domain Eukaryota; kingdom Metazoa; phylum Arthropoda; class Insecta; order Hemiptera; family Pentatomidae; genus Euschistus; species Euschistus heros. The sequence goes on from RCWM02000360.1 coordinate 938,853, forward strand.
AACAATTCCTCTTGCTGAAAAACATTTTGTCTATATCTTCCTCATCGCTGGTCTAGGTGTCTGCACTGCTTTCTTCTGCCTCTTGATGTTGCAACATAGGTTGAGAAGATATGAACTGGAGAGTTATCGTGGGCAATACAATCATCCCTGTCCATATCCGAACCGGTCTCTTCATCCAGTGATAAAACCGTTTCTGTAGGGACTTATGGCTCGTCAAAATCAACATCATCCGAATGGCTCCTTGATCCTCCTGGTGTGGCTTGCGGAAAAACTGGCTGACAGGCAGACATTAAAATATATCAATATAGGAGCACCTCACTGGTAGAAGGTACTCAATAATACTTTAACAGGAATATCTGCCTGACAGGTAGACTTTCAAACATACTATAAGTGGAATACCTGTCTCTGAAACAGACAAGGATCTAGAAAAGTGACGATTAACTGAACTGATAAGATTTGGAAGCAAAATTTACTCTTTCACACTGCAGGGCAGATGCTGAATGAAGCAAGCAATAAAACTGTAAGTTGGGGGCTGTTCCTTTATTAGCTGGGAAAAGAGCTTATCGAAGACCAATTGGTCAAACCTAGCCTACTTTCTGATTTACCTAGAATGCTGACCACAAGATTTATCAAAATTTTGCCTGAACATTGAAAACATTCAGTCTCTACTAGTTCGAGCTGTGGTTTGCAAAAACTTTGAAGGTAAAGTATCCTTAAGAAAGCATTGTAAACCCTGTCTTATGACAAATACTAGAAGACTAACTAAATACTCATGTAGATCTTGCAGTCAGTTTATGTTTCTTCAACACTTTTTGCTCTGATGGATGTGAATCAAATGATTGTGTGGAAGATTGAAAAGCTATCTTTCATAGTTTAATTTATGATCATATCAGTTACCAAATTTCATATTTAGTTTATTTTCACCTCATTATTATATAAAATGTGTTATATTTTTATTGAATATGTTAACTAGTCTAAATAAAGTCACGGACAGACTATTCTTGATAAATTTTAATACTTTAAAGGCTAATGACCGAAATGTATAGTTCATTTTAAAAATTTTTTTAACCAATTTTAAGTGGTTACAGAATTGGTTTTGAGTTCTTGTACTTATATATTTCAAAAGATTATCAAATAAAATCTTTTAAAACATAATTATGAAGCTCATTAAGTCATTTTAGGTTACAAATTATTAGCATTGGTTAAAATATATTAAAATTTGAGGAATGGACTCACAGATCCGATTATCTGTAAAGTTATTGATTTGTTTTGGTGTATCTATGGTGGAAAAAATTAGATTAAGATTCTAATCTTAATCTTTCTTCTAACCTCTTTAATCCTAATTTTACTCATGGTGTAATGGGAAATATTTCCAAAACTCTATAAGAAACAGCCTCTAAGCAATTAAAAGCAGCATAATTGTTTTGTTTTTTTCAAAATTCATTATAAACAATATTAGGAAATGAAAGCAATGTATTACCAATGCTTTTTTTTCCCCTTGATATTAAAGTTCATTATACCCAATAATTCGCCTTTCTCAAACCAAGTTATCAAGACCACTAAATTAGTTTACCTGGGCATGATGTCAATACTGTTGCCATCAATAAATAGCTACCACAGGTAGTATTTTAGATTAAAAGAGGTGATCAATTTTTTTTTTTTACTAGTATAAAAAAGATGAGTAGTACGGGAAAACAAGAGGAATATAAAATAGTTGAAAATCAGGCCCAAGTAATGCTAATGGATTTTAATCTTCTTTCAAATATATTATATTAAAAAAACTATTGTTTATTTTTTTTCCCCCTGAAATAGTACCCTATGGAAGAAGCATGTATTTGTTAAACTAAACTGTGCAAAAATGAATAGGGATATGCCTTATTTATCCCTTATCCAGTCAATTTAATTAAATTAGCCCCAATCTATTCAATATTAGTAGGGTACAACTAAATAGAAAATACAAACCAAAGTCAAAACAATTGTTAAACCTTTTATTTATAACAAGTTTTCTTAAGAAAAGTAAGCATGAAGATTTATCATTTTCTAAATAAACAGCTTTTCTCATATTTTAATCCAGTAATACTTTCAATAAACATGGACAGACATCATCTTGAACCCGAAGTTCGCGAAATTATAGTGAGAATGCGTTATCAAGGTCATCGACAAGTTGATATTGCAGAGGCGGTTGGCGTTTCCCAGAGTGTCGTCTCCCGGGCTTTAGCTTGATTCCGAGAGACTGGGAGTGCCAATAGAAGGCCGGGCAGTGAATCACAACCTATTGCAACTGAAAGAGAGGATAAAAATATTGTTATCACTGCCAGGAGAAACCCTTTTCATAGTGCACGCCAGATCCTCAATGAAGTTGAAGGTGTTTTTCCTAGACTTTTATCAAAACAAATGATTCTTGATCGTTTGTGGGAAGTTGGCCTTACATCATATGCCCCTTAGAGACGACCTGCAGCAACAGCTCGCCACCAGCAGCTCAGAAGAATGTGGTGCGGTGAGCGACTAGAAGAGGACACAAATTGGAATGCTGTGATGTTTACCGACGAGTCGCGTTTTTGTCTGTATAGTGTCAGCAGACGCGGAAGAGTCTACAGAGATCAAGGAATGCGAACAATGCCCCAGTTTATTGCGCCTTCAGTGCAGTTTGGAGGAGGTGGTGTAATGGTCTGGGCTGGCATTTACACGGGAGGACGAACCAACCTCACAGCAGCTCGATATGTACATGAAATTATTGAGGATTACCTCCCACCAACTAGGGATCTCATTGGGAGAGATTTTCGATTTCTGGATGAAAACGCTTGACCTCATAGAGGAATAGTTGTTCAAGTTTTAGAAAACCTGGGAATTTCCCGTCTGCCCCTTCCCCCATTGTCTCCAAACCTCAATACTATTGAGCACATGTAGGGCGGGTTACAGAGAAGGCTTTTTAATCATCATCCACCGCTAATTGACCTTCAACAACTGAGTGCAGCATTGCAACATCTCTGGAGTGAAATTCGTCCAGAAACCAGTGACAACATTATTAATAATATGCCTAATAGGTGCACACAGGTTTTGGCTAACAGAGGACATTATACAAGGTATTAATTGTTTCCAAAAACTAATCTGTTCAATAAAAAAAATTGTGCAACTAAAACGTCTTATTTTTGTTATTTTTTGAAACCCATTAATTGTATTTTATGTCAGCAAAAAACATTATAATTTCTAATGAATATTAATGTAGTTTATAATAAAAATAATACAAAAATGGTCGGCAAAGTAAATAACACAAAATTAGCAATATCCCTATCCATTTCTGCGCAGTTTAGTTCATGCTTCATGCATTCTGCAATATTTTTTTGTAAAGCATTTTTGAAACTTTGGTTAAACTCCAAAAGAGATGTTCTCACCTTTCCTTGTCCCCAAAGTTCCTTGTTATGGTCAACATATAACTTATAACCAGCCAACCGTATAGGTTTGCAAAACTTCTTTTATTTGATATTTTTCTGTACCATTTTTTTATTTATGGTATTGTAATACTTATTGTAGTCCACCAAAAACGTTTTTACTTAATCTGTAACCCACCAGTTGTGTAGCCTCCCCTTGTCAATAGCAAATGTATCAAATTTAATTCAACCCCATCGATTTCTCACATATTGTGCTAAAACTGGAAGTTTAAATTAAAATGTACTTAATTAAATAGTATTTGATCATATTACTTTTAATAAAACTCTTTAACCCTTAAAATTTAACTATGGTTGTTTTTTTATTCTGGGACAGAGTTCCTTAAGAATAATAAATAAGTACAGAAATTAATACAAGTAAATCTGGTCAGAGACTTATTATAATCATACTACATACTTTATAAAATTGTACTGCATGCAAAGACTGATTTGACAACAGGATTTGATTAAAAAATATTTTAACTAGTATATAAATGTATGTATAAAAAAAGTCAGCAGAAGTACTTTTTTCCATTATATTAATCATACAGTAAATTATTGTTCTAATATCCACAAGTATATTTTGTTCCTGAAAATTTTTTTTCAAACAATTTTAATTCAAACCTGTCAGGTTTAAACTTTAATAAACATAAAGCATTTTGTACCATTCTGTACAATTAATTAAGGTTACCGTACATCCTTGTCTGTATTTTATGTTTTATCTATTTTATTTTATGTTCTAGAACGACTCCTCACTAGTCTTATTAGAGCTTTAGTTGAAAATAGAATTCTGATACGAATGGGTAGTCGTGGCCTTTTTGTAGCCAGGAGTTGTGCATCATTAGTTGGTAAGGCTTCATTTTTAAGTCATATTAGTTATATGACATTGTTTTTCAAATACTCTCTATATTATGGTTCACAATATAATTAGTTATTTACATCATTATGCTACTCATGGGTAAATATGTTAATCAATGTATGGATGCCGTCATGTTTAGTTACTCAGAAATTAATATGAAGTAATAATTTAAACAGTAGAGATTTTAAGAAACAAACTTGTATTTTTATGTTTTTATCTTAGTTACTTTATTTTGTTTCAAATATTTTTCTATATTTCTAGTTTCAATTTTTTGGTTTTTCTAAAAAACTTAAAATTCTTTATATTTGTATTATGTTCTATTAAAGTATTCTATTATGAGACTATGCTACTTTGCAGGTTATGCAGTTCAGGCTTTATTGGAACTTATAATATCTGGTGGTCGAAGAATTATTAATGCAGTTAGGGAAAGATCTCCAGAAAACAATGTAATGATGGTTATTTTTAATGAGATTCGTTCGATGGCATCAGAATCAGTGGAAACAATTATTAATTCTGTGATGGCTGTCATTGCATTACTGAGACAACTTTTGAGGGTGTCTGGTCAAGTTATTGAACGATTTGCTGAAAGAGGAACTAACTTTGCCGAAAGACTAGGGGAAAGATCCCTCACTTTCACTTCTGTTTCCTCTGTCAGAAGAAATCAATGACATTTTGAATTTGGAGATTTAAAAAAAAAAAAAAAAAAAAAAAAAACTAAGATGTTAACTTTAATGCTGATTGTCCTCTTTTTAGATTGGAAGAAGTTTTAATGGAATTATTATATGAAAGTACTATAATCTTGAAGATTAACATTATGGTTTGTCCACTTGATTTCAGCAATATTTAATGTGACCAGTTGGTCTTATTATCTTGTAAAATTTTGTCTCTCATTATTTCAATATATCTTCTCTTTTCTCATAATTTAATAACAATGTTTACTTTAATCCTACTTCCCGTAGTTTTGCTTTTAAAAATTCTGTAAAATATTGGTTTTATACTTTTCAAAATTATTTTTCTGATTTATAGCATGTTTGAAACAAACTTAATCTTTGTAGAAAAAAACAAAAAACAAAAATACCACTAATGTATTTCTTTTTTTTTTTAATCATCTTTTTGATGATGTTATTAAGGTTTCCAATTTCTAGGGAATGAGTTTTTACTTGAGGTATTATGCATGGTTGTATAGAAAGATTAATACAATAAGGTTTGATGAATTATTTGCCATTAAAGTTTTATTTTTCTATCAATAAAATCTTTTATTAAAGTGTGCAATTGAGCATTACTTCTCTCCTTTAATAATGTTTACACATAGCAGTAATTTTTAACCTGCTTAAATTTGCACTGATTACGTGTTTGAAGATTATGTAATAGCTGGTAATCCAGATGGATAGAAGCTATTAAGAAACTCATGCGGATAATGGACTGCATTATTCTTACTTGTTCAAACAATATTAAAAAGCAAAAGGATCAACATTTTAATTTAGTAATAAATATTTTTCTGCAGAAATAATTTTATTGATTTCATATAATTATATTTTAATTTCTAACCATAAACGTATATGACAGTGTGGCAAACCTCATATCTGTCACCTATTGTTTTTTTTAAACAGATAAGGATTGATTATTAAGCACTCATATGGATATTTTTTGCTAAAATAATTTATTTTTAAACCGAAGTATCGTTACCGAGAATCGGGAATCAATTTTTTGGGATCAGTACCGGTATTGAGAATCAAAAAATTTTGGTACTGACACATCACTAATTTTTAAAAGGTTATATATATATTTATATATAATCTAAGTGCTGATTTTCAAAATGTATTATGTTTTAGAACTGCTGATGAATTTTTAACATTCGTAACTAGTTTTCAAATAAAATAATTATAGAAGTCCCAATTGATTCATCAGAGATGAAAAAAGTCAAAACATCACCACTTCTCTTCATAGATTATTTATACAGTAAAATCTGTCTAAAATGGAAAGCTTTATTTCTGTCCATATTTTTCCGTTTTGACAGGTTTCCATTGTAGATAAATTCCGTTTTTTCATTAGTAGGGATTTATTGGCTACCATTCTGTAAGAAAAAAAATTATTAGCCATTAAATATATTTTTTCACTTATAACCTGCTATGATTTTGTGTGAATCGTTCTTGGACCATAAGAGGACCTATGTCTTTTAATTCTTCAGGAATTTTATTTAACATTAAATTGTGCCATTTTCTGAAGCTAACAAATCATCCACAAGATGCATTAAATAGACCAGTCAAATAAGACATGAACATGGGAAAAAATGAAGAAGTCCTGAATTTTTGATATGTTGTTAGGACACATGAGAGTAGTGTAAAACTAAGTTAGCAACTTCCTAAGACCTGTGCTAGCTTGGTGGTGGTCAAAAATCCTCGATTGTTTTCCACTTTTTTCAGAATTTTGTAAATATCTCGAGAATCATGCATCTTAGGAAAAATATCCTTCTCTTCTTTAAAGTAGATAAAATTACCTACAATTTCAGTCCAAGATCTGCCCTGTAGCTTTTTTAAGTTCGGAAATTCAGCTCTTCAAAGATCCAAAAGTTTTCCTAGTCCACTTTGTCATATGTTCATTAGAATAACACCTTCTATAATCATTCCTGCGCATTTTTTCTATTATAACTCTGCTGCAGAGCAGTTATCACCATTAATCAATGCACTTAGCTGACAGGCCAGTAGCTCTATCATTTTCAATAACCGAAATTGGCAAATTCTGAAATTTTGCCGCACATTTTGCCAGCTCTGCTTTCTTGCAGCTGAAGCCTCCTCCAGACCATTACTTACGACACTTACAGGAGATAAATTTCAACAAACTTTGTGGATCAGGCTCTTTTGTTGTGACGGGTAGCAGGCACTGCTGGCTTCTGGTCCATCCCCACAAGATCCTTATCCACTCTTAGCCTTTTTGAATTTAGTGGTACCTTCGATAGGAGTGTTGAGCGGCAGGCTCTTCAGTTGGGGGCAGACGAGCCAGGTTGACCTTTGCATTGGCAGCAGCATGCACAAACAGCTTGTACCACAAAGAGTGTAGAGTGTGGTAGGTGTCTCCTTCATACAGTGCTACAAGGCACTTGTTGCCAGGAGCAGCAACCTGTTCTTGAGTTACACCAGGCTTTAGAAACACGTCTATCTCGTCCATTAGACGTTGATTTTTCTCCAGAGCAGCCAGCATCTTTGTTTTTCCTTGCCCGAATATTGCCGATGTGGTGTCACAACCACTAAATGCGTGGAGGAACAGGACGACAGTGGGGGCAAATAACAGGTCTCCATGTTTATGACCCTAATCCATTCAGGAGAACCACCAAGTCGACATCTCCAATTATTAATAGATTCTCAAAGAAACAGCTCTTATCAATTGCAGTTCTTATGATGGTGGAGTCTGCGTCCTCTTCTGCCTGTCTTGTTTCAATGCCCACCAGACCGGAGGAAGCTGATTAGACGTCGTTTGTTGCTTTCATTTGTCAAAAACTTCTCCAGGGGCACCACTATTTGAGTCGACTCTACAAAAGTAATGTCGCTGCAGGATGAGGAAGCACAACGACGTAAACGCTCCGCCGATTTGGTGCTTCGTTTTGAATCATCTTCAGGGTAGCCATCGATAGCCAGCGGTTGCATTTCTTCCAAAATTCTTGGATGTGTAACTTACGTAATACGCTACTATTTGACTTTTTGCATTTTTGGGGTGCCAAATTACTCGATATAGCAAGTAGCCACCATCTAGCACCGCAAACGAATTTGCTCCTATGACGATAATTTCAGGACGTGGCATGAATGCTGAAAAAAATGTTGACTTGGTGCCTCTGTGCATTCCAAGTCAACAGCACCCTGAACAAAATTGGTTCGGTGTCCGTCCGTCTATATGTGGTCACATTCCCTGCCCCCCCCTACATACTCAATTTTTATCCGATTTCAATGAAATTTCCAGGTAGTATGTAGTTTGTTGTCTAGATGGTCCCCCTACACATCTAGTTGCTATCAAATCAATAGGAGGCTTTTCACAATCGTTAGAAATTAGATGGTATTCTGTTAAAATGTGTTGCTTGCGAACTAATCGTCAAATCCGGTTGACTCTTTCGAGGTAGTTAGGGACCAGCATCAGCATTGTTTCCAAAAATTCGTTGCGATTGGATTGAACTGTCTAACTGGACAGTTCGTATAATTTTCCAATATGAGGAAGCTATGTGCCATCCTTCTTGGCAGACGACTTTTTAATTATATGAAAGAGCTACTGGGCTCTCCTCTTTATGCATAAATTAAAGGTAATAATTTCTCTACAACAGAGTTACAATAGAAAAAATGCCGTGGGATGAGTATAGAAGCCGATATTCTATTGAACAGATGACTTAAAGTAGACTTGAAAAATTTTTGGAAAAAATACCCCATCTTTGAAGAGTTGAATCTCCAAACTTATTAAAGCTACAGAGCAGATCTTGGGCTCAAATTGTAGGTAAGTTTATCTTCTTTAAAAAAGAATAATAAATATTTTTCGTACGATGCATGGCTCTCGAGATATTTACAAAATTTTGAAAAAAGTGGAAATAAATCAAGGTTTTTTTACCACCACGGAGCTAGCACTGGTCTTTGGATGTTGCAAACTTGGTTTTACACTACTCTCATGCATCTTAACAACATTCCAAAAAATCAGAACTTCTTCATTTTTTCCAATGTTTGCCCTTTTTTTTGTCTTATTTGACTGGCCTATAAAGTCCACTTTACCTATTTTTTGGGAGACCTCCAAAGCTCTGCTGCTGGGTCCAGAGATCGGAATTCCTTTTGCACGGACACTTAACAAATCATTCCTAATCATGTTCATTAATGTCTTCTTTAGAGCCAAATTTTTTATCTCATTTTGACTGTCCTGCTGTCCCTCTTAACCACTGATCCTTATTTTTAATGGCTTCATGAACTTGTGTTTTCCTAACTGACATGAGGAATCAATTAATAATTTAGTTTTAATCAAAGAAACTGTTAAACTGTATATGCAGTAGCTTCACACATTTTGCACAAGTTTACTGTTCAAAGCTAAAAATGGACTAAATAGAAAAGTGAAGGAAGTGGAAAATCGGTAAGGGGTTAACTGTGATGCCAACACAAGGCAACACTTCGAAAATTCACTCGCACAACATTCAATCTACAAATGCTCGACATTCAATCTACAAACGCTCGTAAGTGCATAGAATTTAAATCAACAAACAATTCTGCGAACACTGTCCCTTCTGGATTAACATGGCTATTTTCCATTTTAGATATTTTTATTTTAACTTTTCGTACCGGAAAAAGCTTTCTGTTTCCAGATTAAACAGATTTCCAGCTTATACAGAGAGATTTATGGTACAAATTCGATCAGTTCCGAGATAATTTTTCCATTTTGACAGAATTCCGCTTTATACAGATTTCACTGTATTAAATTTTTAAAAATGTTAGAAATTAAAACTTTAGATAGAATAGAATTTAAATTATTAATTAATTTAAAAATATGATATCAAAATGATTCTCGCTGCAAAATGTTCATTTCTGAGTTTAGCTAACTAAGAAATACAGACGCTTATAGATTTTGGTTTAGGTTAATTAAATTCTAAATAAATGATTAGATATTCAAGGAAACTTACCTTTATAGATTGTTTCACCCAAAAAATGATGCTAAATTCTAATTCAGCATTCAAAAAAACCCTTAAATACGAAATTTCATCCAAATAAAAAATACCAAATCGTTACCTTCTAAATTTGTCTGACCCAAGAATATTTTGGTAAGCAATTTTTTTTTTTATTGAATAAACGTTTTTAAGGGTGCTGACTTAGAATCTGGCATTATTTTTTGTTTAAAAAAATCTATTAAGGTAGTTTTCCTGAATATCTAGTCATTTATTTAGAATTTAATTGATCTAAACCAAAATCTGTAAGTGCCTGTATTTTGGGTTAAATCTGCACCCAGAAATATAAATTTTGGTGCAAGAATCATGTCGATATCATTTTTTAAGCTCAAGATATAAAATAAATTAGTTTAATACTCTGTATTTTTTTTTCTCGGCTTTTAGGACCTATTAGTTGGAATGGGCAATTAAAGAAGAATGGGCAAGTTTGGTAGTTACAAAAAATAAATTTTGATACCTACATTTATTATTCAGACAAATGGGCGGTCCATTAGCTTTCCCCCATGACTATAGGTTTTCTTAGTTAGTTTTTCTGTTCCTACTGAAAACAAATTTTAAATGGGACTACTGGAAATATATATCTGAACATTTAAACAAAAATCTGGATTAGTTTTGAATGATTTTATTATTTCTAATTATTTAATTTTAGACTGTTTTCAAAGTGATCTATGAGTTTCACTCCCAAATCTCTGTTGAATTTATGGTCATTTTCATTTAATTGGATAGCAAAGTAAGAATTCTGTTTTTTTAATATCCATTATTACTGGCTATAATGTATATGCTTAGAATTATTTGAAAAAAATAATTGAAACATATAAGGAAGATTTCCATAACTGCGCCATGAAAAAAAAAAAAAAAAAAAAAAAAAAATCAAATATAAGGCCCTAAATAAAATTATATCAGCTTTCAATTCATTTTGAGTGATAAAGGAAGAAAACAAAAAATGTTACATTAATTTATTAATTAAAAGAGAAAAAAAAATAGATATTTCTGATCAAAATACAGAAATATAGAGGAAAACATACATAGTTTTAGTACCTTCCTCTTTGATTAACTGCTACAAGTCTTATAGAAATGCTTTTCAAATTTACTGCACCTTCTTGACTCAAATCGCTCTCTACAAATTATCCCTTTAGCTTGTGTAAGTTACAAATGGAATGGTGAATCTAACCTGTCATCTAAGGCTGAACTCGCAGTGGAATAAAGAGCTTAACAACAAGAATAGAATAGGAGAGAGTGAGGAAATAAGTGAAGCTTCCTATTCTCAGCTCATTTAGTTAAGAGGGTGGTTTGAAAAGTTCTCAGAAAATACTAGAAAGAAGTGTCTTTCCTCAGTGGAACTGCTTTTATTTTTCAACATAGTCACCCTGTAGACTAATGCATTTGGTCCAGCGATTTTCCAATCCTTCATCCCATCTCGAAAATGAGATTCCTCAAGGCCTGCAAAATACCTCTCCAATTCGGCTGTCAGTTCTTACATTGTAGGAAATCTCCGTCCACCGAGGAAAAAAAAATTCAGCTTGGGGAAGAGATGAAAGTCTGATGGAGCCAAATCGGTGGCAACAAGGTGAATGTGGTAACAATTCGTACCTCAGTTCATGAGTGTTTATGGCCTAATGTCAAGAGCCGTGGCACCCATCTTGGGGATAATTTTTTCATTCCCAATTCTTAATGTAAACTTCTCAAAAACTGACTATTAAATATGACAATTAAAATAATGGTACAGATTATTCAAATCTATCTACTCAATCTCAAAAATATTTATATATTTTTTGTTTCGGTTTGCTGTTTTTTATTTAACTTAAAAAATCTTGTATCAATGATAATTATTTAAGTATGTGTTCACAGTTTGATTTGTTTTTCCAATTAAAGGGTTAAGTTATATTGCTTATAATGGGAGAGAAGGGAATGGAAATAAACCCTACAAAAAGCAAGGTGATGCTTGTGGGACGAGAAGATGAAGACCATTACATGCAATGGTGTCCCACTGGAAAAGGTGGATACCTACCAGTACTTGGGCACAATTTTCAGCAGGGATGGAAGGATCGACCAGGAGGTGCTGAATAGAGTAAAGAAAGCCAATGGTGTGTTCTACTCCATCTGCACAACGATAATAGGGAAGCAGGAGATAAAGAAGGAAACCAAGATAGTCCTGTTTAAAACAATATTTTTACCTGTCCTCATGTATGGTGCAGAGAGCTGGACGGTCCTAGACAAACATGTCAGTAAGATAACGGCGGTAGAAATGCGATACCTCAGGAGAGTTCTGGGGAAAACAAGAAGGGACCGCTGGAGGAATGAGAGGGTAAGAGAAGAGCTGAAGGTTAGGCCTGTAAAACAAGTTCTTGAGGAGCGCCAACTGAAGTGGTTTGGCCATGTTTGCCGGATGGGTGATGACCGAAAGGCGAAATGGTGCATGGAAGCGAGACCAGAGGGAAGGCGACCTAGAGGCAGGCCCAGGCTGATGTACCTGGACTGCATGGAGAGACTCGGGCGAGCCAGAGGTAACACCATGGTCGACATGAAAAGGATGGCCAGTGACAGGGATCGGTGGACCAGGTGGGCCGAGGCTGTTCCTCCACGCTGACGGCACTGAGGAGGTAGCAAAAAAGAAGAAGTTATATTGCTTGAAAAATTGAATTATTGTCATGGATAAAGATTTTAATTGGAATATTTTTAATATTTCCTCCTTACATTGGCATTCAATAGTTAGATCATAAGCTTGGATCAAAAGGTAACTACAATGAAAAATATTCGCCTATATCACACTTTTCATCTCTTTAAATGAAGACCTTTAAACACATGGCATGCATATTAGAATCAATAATAAACACAAAAAACAACATCAAAGAGTCGTCACTACCACTCGTGCCATATGTTCACTCACTAAGGATGTGTGATTATCGCGCTGGAGCCTCATTGCTCTAGCACTGACATCTAGCAGTGATTCTAAGAACTTTTCAAACCACCCTCATATTATATTTGTCCCTAAACTGAGAGTTAAGCCCCTATGTCTAAAAATCTTTTCCTGCATGTATTCTTTAGGGTTAAAATCCAGGCTATGAGCTTGAGTATTGGTTAGGTCTGTATGTCCAAACCATTGAGGTATTGCAATAAATGATTAAAATAAGGTCTTGTATAAATTATTCACCATATAAATCAGTAATAACATGCCTGCAGAATTTTGCTGTTCGCTGTCCAAGAAATAACATCAGCATAGCATTCACCTGGCCATTCTGTTGTATAAAGACCTTTACCTTTATTGATCAGCTATGAAAAATTTTAAAAAAATGGACTTAGCTGGTTTTAGAATTCCATGTCTCAAATATTAACCATAAAAACATTAAATTCTAATTAGGTCCATTGAATTTAAGATACAAAGAACCTCTGCACAATCATAGCACATATAAAATCAATTATATTGAATTTATGTTCAAAAATATTTAATTTGGACTAATGAAAAAAAAAAAAGAAAAATAAAAAGAGCTCATAGATAACATTTTCAAAAATTAAACAGAAAATTTAACCACTTAATGTAAAGCTTGGTTTTACATATGTTGGTCGATATCACCATTAAATTAGAATCCATATACCATGCTGGATTTTGTATTAAAAGCTATATCATTACAAATAATTCCTTAAACGCTTAATTCAAGCATTTAAAAAATTATACTAGATTAAGAAACTCTTACCAAAGGTGATTTTACACTATTAAACCAATGTTGTGATGGATGTCAAGAAATTACTTGAAATAAGGAGCAAGTAAAAAAGTACAAGAGTAGTCTTATGTTTTGTAGTAAAATAGCAATTTATTTTATTTTTTAAATTTAGATACAACCAATCAAATTAAAAAGACAGCCCTATTCATGACGGCATTACAAATAATTGTATTTAATAATTTTATACATGGAAAAAATTTCCAGTCTTTCTATGATAATATTCAATCTAGTGAGTATTTTGTTTTTTATCAACAAAATTTTATCCTAGTAATAAAAGTATCAGTTTTCATTTAAGCTCTAACTGGTTTACTGCGTAAGGTTTTACTAACAATTTTCATTTGTCTTAACATAAACCAAAAATGTATTACGTAAATTTAATATCAAACTGAAGTTATCTGTTTCAAAGAGGAATTTTATAAACAGACAATTAACTTAAAAATTGTAAAACAAGATTTAGGTAATATAAAACATGAATTAGCCTAAAAAAAATTCTACATTAGCATTTTTGATTAACAAATAATAGAGAGTTACAGTACATTTCCACTTCAATACATTTCAATAGGTTAAAAATTATAAAATTTTATATTATATTTTTTAACTGAGAAAATTAAATATCAATAAGAATACAAAACAATTTTTATTTAGGATTGAGCATTTATTCAGGGACTTCAATTTATTACAATAATTTTTTTTTTAATATCATAAGTAGTGATGCATATATGATATACATATAAAATTATTCAGGGACTTCAATTTATTACAATAATTTTTTTTTTAATATCATAAGTAGTGATGCATATATGATATACATATAGAATAAGTGAAGTGCAGTTTGATAAAAAAATTGAATTTAATAAAATTTATTTTAAATGTAAACATAACAGATAAATATCGTAAACTTGTAACAAGGCCTAAGACCATAAATAAAAATCACACAACATGAAAACAGACAAGCTCTGCTTTGGAAACATGAAAAAAAAAAACAACTAAATACAGTGAAAATCCTCGATTAGGTAATAGAACAAATTGATTAAATATTCCAACTGGTGTAAAAATAAAATAAAAACACCATTAATACACACATGCATTAGCAAATAATATAATTGTATTTACTTTTACTCAGTTGTTTTTTCTTTATTGGCACAATTTCAAAATTCTATTTTTCACAAAAAAAAAAAAAAGTATGTATTTAGAAATTTTAATTTCAGGAGTTTAATTATTTAAAAAAAATATATAATTTTTTCTTAAATAACTTAAGAATATACAAACTCGAAATTATTTTTAATTTCCAGAAATCAGTTGTGAGGGAACAAGAAATTGTTAAATGAGGGACAGCAGATGAAGCAGAAGTCATTTTCAAAATAATATAAAAATATGAGAGCAAAACATATGAGTTACAATAAACACTTTCTACACTTAATAACAAATATAAAACACATTTATCACAATGGCAGAGGCAATAAATAATTTAAAATTAATAACATTACGAATAAAATAAAAATAATTTCACAGCGCTCTGTTTGACAATACTTTTCAATGGTTCTATGTCAATAAAAAGTATGGAATGTAAAGACTTGTACCCTGCAACATAGTAAAAAATTCAACTGTTCAAACTTCAACTCTTAATAATTTGTTTTTCTTCCTTCCCTCAGAGTGGTTTGTACTGGGAGCTCTCTTTGACAAATTCTCTAAAAAATATATACAAAAATATTTTCAGTATATAATTGTTAATAATGTATTAAAAAAATCCAGAGCTGTAAGTGATTTAAGAAACTAATCATTCAAGGTTTCTACTTTTGTTTACTATCCTTACAGTTCATCTACACATGAAAGACAATAAACTGTTGGTGGGGCTGATAATGTATACGTTCTTACAGTACATCTTCATGGTTTTAAGTTGCCCATAAATCTGAGCCTCATCAAGAAACATTTTTTATTTAATAAGTTCATATGAGGGTAATCTAAAAATTTAGGTATTTTATTTGTAACAAATAAATAATAAATATGAAAAAAACAACAATAATCTTTGAATTTTTTGAACAATTCATTCGCCTATATCTCTACATAATCCCTATTTTTGTACACTGTGGCAGCTTTTATATTTCCCCCAGCTCACCGCCATGTTCTTGATGAAATCGTTGAACCTCTTCATCAGAACTGAATCGCCTTTCTGCTAAAGTAATTTTAACTTAAAGAACAGGAAGTCACTGGGTATATGGTAAAGTCCAGACTATGAGGTGGTCGAGAGACGTCTCATACAAAAATTTGTAGCACAACTGATAAGCAATGTGCGAGTGAGCATTATCATGGAGAATGTTAATCAAAATTACTCCCTTTTAATCGAAAACCTGGTAGTCAAGACTTCACCAGCTGTTAGTTTGAATTTTTTGCCTGAAGAGAAAAAGAATGGTGCTGTTTCTGCAATTATTTATATCTAGAATAAAGTGAAATACCCAGGTTTCATCTGCAAATATTGAATTCAAAAATTCTTAGTTATCTTCTCAGTAAAGAAGAAACTGGAATGGCAGCGAGCTAGTATGACAGGCATACAAAAGCATCTACAAAAATGCATCAACAAAAACAGAGATTATATGGAAAAACAGGTGACTTGACTTTTGAAGATATGAAAAGATAATTGAACATAATTTTATTTTAATTATTAAAAAAAAAAAAATGATGTAGATTATGTAGAGACCTTACTTTTGAGATTACCTACCTATGTTTGTTCGCAGTAGTTTATGGCTCTGTAAATAGCATACATGTGATCGCATACGGCAGATGCGATGCTGAATTTGGTAGGGATTGAAGTAGAAATTTTATAATTTTTCTGTGTATCTATTATTGCTATTGATGTCTGTAGTTTTGTTTTTGAAGCATCTGTGAAAATCTGAATATAACCGGTGTAGTTTTTTGATATGGTTAGTAATGCTAGTTGTCTTATGGCGTCTGGAAAGTAAGTTTGTTTAGGATTTTGTACATCTAAGGTTGGTCTGCTGGAGAGTAGAATAGATGCTTTAGGCTGAGGTGTGGCTAGATCTAGGAGGCCGCGTGTAATGTGCACTCCTCGAAGCAGCGTGTGCATCTCAAGGACAAGGTTATAAATTTTTGGAGCATAAATTTTCTTTTCAGAAATAGCTTCGCACATAAGGTTTCTTTCATCGGCACTTGCTTTTATAATGCTTTTCCTTGAAAGCCATATTCTTCTCATTGGTAATGGCATTTCACCTGCTTCAACCATCAACGCATTAACTGGTGTGGTTTTAAATGCACCTATGCATGTTCTTATAGCGGTGTTTTGTATAGTATTTAAGGTATTGATGAAGGGTGACTTAGTTTCGTTGTATATTATGGAGCAATAGTCAAATAGGGAGCGCACTAAAGTCTTATATAACAATAACATGTTAATAAGGTGGGATCCCCACGAGACTCCTGCTAATGATTTTAGAATAATCACATTCTGAAGAGCCCTGTGCTTTATGTTCACGATGTGTGCTTTGAAATTTAATTTACTGTCCAACAGTACACCTAGAAACTTGACTTTACCTTGTGCTTTGAGAGTGTATAAGTTATTGGAAATATCAAAACTGTTTAATGCAAATTTTCTTTTTCTTGTGAAAGGAACTAAGGTGCATTTGTTGGGATTTATTTCTAAATGTGTTTTGTAAAACTCATCTTTTAAATACTCAAGAGCTCTACTCATGACTCGCTTCCCTTCCTCTGGATTGTTTACAACCGTAAAAACTAGGAAATCGTCGGCAAATTGAATCAAATGACAATCTGAGGGTGGATTTTTAAGAATGTGAGCCGTGTAGATATTGAATAAGGTTGGGCTTAAGACATCTCCCTGTGGTAAACCATTGTAGGAATTAAAACTAACGGGCCCCTCGTGCGTTTGTATCGTATATGTACGGATGGATAGATATTCTGATATCCAGTTTATCATAATTTCAGGAATACCTAGGGTCTTTAATCGCGCTGCTTCCTGTATAGGTTTTGCCAATGGATCGATTGTAGGCCATGGTGTTGATTGCTTGATTATTGGTGGATGCCTTGGTTCGAATATATTACACAGCTGTTGCAGAAAAGATGCTGCTGCTGCTTGATTGCTGGTAACCACATTTTGTTTATTTTTTTTTTTTCCTCTCATAGCTGCTATTATATGCCACATGTTACCGGCTTGTTGAGGAGTAACAGTTTCTGTAAAAGTTTTCCATGAGTCCCTCTCGGCTTTCTTGATAAAGATTTTGCCTTGTTTATCTTCGATCTCATGTTTCTATAATTTTCAATTGTCATATTGGCTTTGTAATTTTAATGGCATTTAATTTCTCCTTATAGGCTGTGTTGAGTTTGTCATTCCACCAACACTTTGGAAAGAAATGGGGCTGTGGATTAGGGTTAGAGCGAGGAATGGAGGTTTCTCCAGCTACATTAATTAACTTTGTAATTATTTGTATATCTGGTATTCGGAATTCGGAATTGTCATTTAGTTTATTTAGAGATTCAATATATAATTTTCCATTCATTCTTTTAAAGTTTCTTTTATTATAAAATTTGTTCTTGAGGGATAAGTTGTTAAACTGGAGAATAATTTGAAAGTGGTCGCTACCTAACATTTCAGAGGAAAGTGTCCATGATAATTTGTTGAACATATCAGGTGAGACAAAAGTGAGATCTAAAATGGATGGTCTGACTCGAGGGGAGCTTATCCTAGTTACTACATTAGGTTCATTTAAAAGTATAAATGATGATTGGGATAAATCATCTAATATAATAGGATAAATCCTGTGCCGAAAAAAGACGAGTGTGCGTTGAAATCTCCTCCTATAATGCTGGAATGCCTAGGGAATCTACTATCAAGAGAGAATAGGGATTGTAAATTTGACGCAGTCGGTTTGCTTTTCGGAGGGATATAAACAGAAACCAATATTAATTTTGGACTTGTATTTATCGTAATACTTTTATACCCAA